>NW_004624846.1:5665312-5708256 GCF_000247695.1 Heterocephalus glaber
TTCATTAATTTGTCTTCCAAGGTACTTCTTAGAAGTTGTCAAATTTATTTCAAAACAGATTTTTGTAATATGCTTCCTATATCCTTTTAAATTCTGTAAAATCTGTGATAATGTCTCTTAGATCTTGATATGGTAATTTAAAAAATGTATAACTGATATTGTGTAACAGGAAGAAAAGGTCTAAAGGTGCAGGGGAAGAGGGAGGTGTAGGGGAAAGGAAAAAAGGGAAAAGAAAAAATATGAGAAAGGGAACAAAATGGAAACAAAGTCTTTGCAAATAGGGAAGGGTGGAGGGGGTGAAGGGAGGGCAGGGGAAGGGGAAAAGAAAAAGAACCAAGATGTTCATGTAATGGTACAGCATCCCAATGATGAATGTAACTGTATTTTATACCTAAACTGTACCAATAAACTTAATGGGGGAAAAGAAATCTTTGTCTCACAGCCAAAAACCCAAGAGTCAAAGAAGCCGAGAAAGTTGCCTCAAGGTGACAAAGCGTGATCAATGTTGATTCCAGAACAGTGTTCTAGAGCTTTCATGCTTTCCTGTGCTGCTCCTGCTTCGCCCTGGGTGTGACAGCTGCCTGGGAATTGTGTGGCAGCTTCCATGCTGTGGTTTGTACTCATTTTGCTTTATTTCTTCCATGTTGGAAAGGAGTTCTGAGTGGAAGAAAGTATTTTGTTAAGAACAAGGTTGGCTGAGGCTTCAACTTTCATTCCCATCTGGACCCTCAGCCCTATGTGCAGGAATGCCATTCCAGAACAAGGCCAGAGTGCTCCAGATTGCTGCAGACTGCGTGAAGGTAATCATCTATGTGACTTTAGCAAGATAAAGGTTGACTGTAGTCATTCATCTCACATTAAAAAAAAAACGACTGCTGAAACTTTCAAAGAGGAAAATGAAGCCACATTCTTTCTCGTGCACATTTAAAAACTGTGAATACGCCGACCTCACCAAGCCCAGAGTCCACGCCAGCTGCTGAGTTGTTGCCAGTGCAACCCAAAATAAGGTTATACATATGTATGGACAAGCTATATCCACACGTGAACACACGAGTGTATGTAAGTATATGGATGCATATATATTTAGTCGTACCAGATGTGCGTTTATCACCAGATGTTGAAGCCCAGTGTGCCTGATTTTATTTAGTTGAAACTACAGCACAATGTACAGGGACATAGACTAAATAGGAAAGTTGGTCTGCAAGTGGCTGCTAAGGTAGCTGACCCATGTCATGCAGGAGGGTCACATGTGGAGGTACTGTACCTGGTCACCAAGGTCACCAGCTTCCCAGGTGCAGTGACACTGTTCCCTGTGTGCTTATCAAGTGCAGAGCTGTGTTGTGCATATTTATGAGCACGTGTCCTTTTAGAGATATCATTGGGGCAATATCTCACCTGGCCTGATTTCTCCTCCATGTTGGAGTCCTGATACCAAGGTGAGAATGTGTTGAGGCTCTCTCAGCTGACTTCTCCTGCTAAGCAGCTGCTTTTATGGGTGGGGGTTTTTTCTGTTTGTTAGTAAACCTTATTATACTAAGCCTTACTTCTAATTGTACTTTCCACTCTCTTCTCTCCTTTCTGGGAGGACATGCATTCTAATCTTTTGCTTGGGAGAGTCAACTATCAGTCTATGCAGGGTGCTGGCCCTGCTCCCTGCCAGGGAGAAATGGTAGCTTAGAGCTCCCTCTCTGGCTCAGCCTTACGGGTCCCAGAGCAGCTTCAGGAAGCTGTGGTGTCATCTCTTCACACCCATCTTCCTCTCCACCTTCTGCAGATGAGATGGCCCTGTGCAGGGGATCCAAAGCATTGGCCACCTTCTCCTTCACCCTGGAGTTCACATCTGTGGCATTTTGTGAGACTCCAAAGGGTTCTGCCCTGATCTGGAAACCCTGGCAGATTCATGGCTTGAGACACCTCCCATGGCTGCTGGGGACATGCTTAACAACCTCGGCAATTTCTCTTTCCTTTTCCTTTCCTCTCTCCAGTAAGATGATTTTAGGTATAAATGATCCCAAAACATATGCATTTAAAATGAAGCAAAATGAATATAGTTAGATCAAACTGAATAGTCAGGGGAGAAAGGGCCAGTTAATCCAAATTGGAAAATAGTTTGGTGTGGTAAACACAGCCCAAGACTAATGGTAACAAAACTCATAAAAGATCAGCACTGACTCTTGATTTGCCAGCTGCAGGGCCTGGGTCTGAACTGTCCCTGGTCCTGACTCAGTGGTTCTCCACCTGAGACATCCTGAGCATTGTGGTCCAGGACTCCTGCTGAGATGTTGGGACACCTGGGGTGAATCTCGACTCCACAGCTCACCAGAACTGCCCTACGCGCCAGTCAGTGCTGCTTTTCTTATTTGTGATGTGGGCTCAGAAAACAAGTGCTGCCACGCTCCATGGTAGCCTCAGCCATTGCACAGTTTAGAGCTGGGAGCTTTTGAAGAACAAGGCCCTGAACATCACGTAGCCACCCAGGGTCACACCTGTTAAAGATCCCCAGCGAGCCTCAGGATGCTGCCAGCAGGCTATGCCCGGGGCCTGGCATTCTGGTTTCTGTGGGCATGCCTGTCCCCAAGGCTCCTGGGAAGATTGCTTCCTTTTCACACTGAAAGTATTCAGTCATTTATGTTAATAAGTATTGCAAAGGAGAAATTCCCAACTATGTTCTTATAAGCACATGCGATAGATAATGATTTAATATCAACTTTTCTGAATAATTTTCTAATAAAATGGATTCATCATGTGCCCAAGACATTTACATATTTTTTGTAACTCTTAAATTAACAGGTGAGGATAGCAAAACAAAAAAATATGAACAAATGTGTAGGAAGGGAATTGACTGCATCAGATGGCACCAGCTATGCCAGATCCCCCCTGCAGGGGCAGCAGGGCCTCCTGTTGCTCCGGGTATGTGGCTTCAGGAACCTTGAGCTGAGTGCCCCCTCTCCCAGTGTGGCTCACGTCCCTCCTCTTCCCTTGGCACAAAGAGGGCTTCTAGTCTTCTCCTTAGGTATTTGCCTGCTTGGGTCTCAGTCACATGAGGGACTTTAGCTGCACTGTCTTGGCTGCCTCAATATTCTGATTCGATTCAAAACATCTCCCCATCTGACTTTGGGGAGGAGCCAGAAGTCACATGGTGCCAGATCCGGTGACTAAGGTGGATGACAACACAGAGTCATGTTTCTAGGAGCTGCCTTTGTGTGCTCGGCAGCAGCAGTCACTGTACTTGTGATCACACCTGGTAAAGACCTCAGAAAGAGAACTCTAGAGCTGCTGCAGGAAGTGGTGAGGACGATGGGATAAATGTGTGCCAAAGGGTAGGGGAGGATTTTGAGGGGGATTCATGGCAATGTGGCTTTTACTGTAATATTTTTTAATGTAAACATTCACTATATGATCCCTTATATGTGCTCCAGGGCTTTCAGGGGCTGGGCAGGGGAGCAACCATTCATAGTTTTGGAAAAGCTGAGAGAAGGGAGTGGAGGAGGGAGGGGAAGCAGTCACTGTGTGCCTGTTAGGATGAGGTGCCTGGACCCTACCCTCTGGGGGTCGACTGCTCAGTCCCTGCCTTAACTGGCTCGACTGGAGCCTGTCACGGGGCTCTTTGGTGTTGCTGGGTTGCACATTCAGCGAATAAGTATCATGCATTTTCTCCGCAAAGCCCTCATTACACACTGATGAGAACCACCCTGTGCCAGGCATGGCAGAGACAAAGCCCTGTGGTTGTAACTGCTGTGTGGCTGGGTGAAGGTGAGGCAAGGGCATCAGCCCTGACCACACCCCATGAGAGCATCGTGGACCACAGCACTGTTTGGGGACACAAACGCAGAAAGGGGGCTGGTGAAGCCGGCCCAAGGGGGCCAGCGAGGTCTCCCTCCTACTGGCCTGGAAGTCTGTGAGCATCAGCAAGGCTACGAGGGCAGAGCAACAGAACTTCAGATTTCAGGAAGCTGGAGAGGCTCCCAAGCGGGAGAGAGGTGAGGGAAGGGGTGGCCTCTGCATTCCTGGTGGGGAACGCTCTTCATCCCAACTCCTGAGATTGTTTTAAAACCTTAAAAGAAAATATTTTAGTGCTTGTAAAATTTAACTTGAACTGAGATACACATTTATTTTAAAAAGGAAAAAAATATGAATCATTTTGCATGCAAGTACACACAGCAATTTAGGGACTAGTTCAAAATATGGTTATTGTCAAACTATTGTTTAGTGAAATTATCCATCCAAGTATTACCCAGAATAAGAACTGCTACATACACCTGGACCTGGCTGGTGCATTTCAGATAGGACACTAATTACATGTGGTAGTACTTCTACTTTTTGCTTTGGACATTAAAAACAAAACAAAACAAAAAACCAGTGTCTGTAGATCTAGGAATTCAGCTTTGAATCTTGGGTGAGAGTGGAGTAGAAAGCTCCTTCCCCATGGTCCCAGTGAAATAGTATCAAATCCACTACAGGTCTAAAAATTCCAGGGCGGAGGAAATTAAAGCTATAAAGACAAAAGGAAAGATTCAGTCCTCAATGTTCGAGAGCACATTTTGGATGAATCGCCGGTTGCCCAGCCCGATGTGATGTCGCACGGCTGTCTCTTGACACTGATTTAGAGGCCTCCCTGCACCCACCAGGGCTGCTGTGCTGGGTCCTCGCAACAGCAATGCCATCTGTCTCAGTGCTTAGCTTTGTGTGAGATTTAATGCAGGAGACAAAACAGCTTCATATGCTGAGTGGTTTTAACTTTCCAAAACAGTACAATGCTTTCTGCAATGTATACCTTTAAAAATCTCCATTTGCCTCCTTTCTCTGAACTGGGTTTAATGTTAAGATCCATTATTTTGCCCGAGGGCTATCTCAAGCACCTTTTTAGGATAATCTCAGTCCAACTGGGAATGTATTTTCCCATGCTGTCCTGTCTTTTCTGACTTGTAAACAGGCAAGTGAAGCAGGATCGCTCTCAACCCCAAGAAACCTTTCTCCACAATGCATCCTGAGGCAGAAGTCGTCTGGGTTCAAGCCCCACAGCTTTTGTCTTTTGATTGTGGGTGACTTGGGACTTTGTGCATGGCCCTCCTAGGTGTCTTGGGAGGAACTAAATGCATTTGGTGGATATAAGGTCATGAGATAGCCGTGAGAGTAGAGGATTGGGGAAGCAGTTGGGTCCCCCCCACATACGCACACGCACACAGAGGAGAAAGACAAAGATAAAGGTAGAGAGACACAGAGGGGAGAATCTCTTTTTTCTATACACAGTTCAGTATTTTACCACCTTTGGCCTCAAGAAAAGAAATGGTTAATTTTTCAGGAAATGCTCTCAATGATAGTTATTGTCTCACATTTATCGAAGAGTTCATTTTCCATTGTTTCCTTAAAAAACAAACCTAAGCTGAGGAAATTCCTCCCAGTGGCCACTCTCCTGTCGTTCTCTTCCCAATCCCCTCCCTCCTCTCTCTGCTTCACCCCCACCCCTCAGGTGAGCGTGGGTCTGGGACTCACTGTCCCCTAAATGTACCTTCTTTTCATTCACTCACTAATGCAATAAGAAAGGTTTGGGCCCCATACTGGTTTTGGCTCAGTCCTGATACGAGCTTCCCGGACCTGTCTGGAGCCCACAAGCAATTGGCCTCCAGCTGCCCCCAGCTCCAGCTGTCCTGCACATGCGGGACCTGAGCAGCAGGTAGATGAGCACGGTGCTGGAGCTTGCGATCACTCCCGGTCCAGGGTCCTATCACCCTCTGTCATTTCTGAGGCTGTGCCCTGAGCCAGGCCCCCTGCTGCCTATCACAACCTCCCTGCCTCCCAGCCCAGGATCACTTACATCTGTGGTCTTTCGCCTGGTGGCTGAAGATGAGAGGACACAGCACGAGACCTGACTCCAGCATCTCCAGGTGTCCAGGTACAGGGGCTTCCGGCAGGGCCCACGTGGGACAGTGGTGGAGGTCAAGGATGGCTCCTCAGAGGTGTCTGCCCTCCGCTGTCACAGAGAATGTCCTAGACCCTGGGCTTGCACATCTCCAGGAGTGGAGTTCCCTTCAGAATGCTGAAGCTGGAGATTGAACGACTTAGGAAAGATGGCTTCTCTCCTAATCATCTTAAGTGCATCCTCAGTGCTAGGCAAGTGCCAGGCACATACCTATTGTTCAAAAGACAAACACTATTAAATAGCCCAATTACTGATGTGGTTGTCAATGCTTAATAAATAGCTCTCCAAAAAATAGCCCTGGTGTGTAGCATTTGCCCACATCTGTGGTACAAACACTGCTCATTTCATGACACCAGCGTGCCATCACCGGGCTCCCAGAACTGACAGCTGGGCAGCTGGCACTCACCAACCAGTGTGAGCAGCCCCAGACCACCCAGAGGGGAAGCCACCAGTGCACAGTGTGTTCAGGGCCAGCTCACCTGAGCTACATGTCACCTGCACTGCCACTGTGGCCCTGTGAGACTGCAAGCGCCAGACGGGCCGAGCTTAGGTCTCACTGTCCTCGGGGCAGCTGCAGCTCCGTTTATCAAAGGTCGAGGATACTGGGATTGCTGGGATTGCATCCAGCATGAAATCCCTCTCAATTGTGCTGGCGGAGTTCTCTGATGTGGATGGGAGTTTGCTTCTCTGAAGTCACACGTCTGCTGAGAACCAAGACTCACCACCCCTGCTATGTCTGGTGGGAGACTCAGGGCCCTGGATGAATGAGGGCTTTGACACACAGGGCCAGGTGAGGAGGGGACTGAGCAGGGTCCAGAAGGCAGGGGGACACACGGGGGACCTGGAGCTTGAGTCCAGGCCCACCTGTCAGCCTCCATCCAAGGGGCTCAGGGTCCAAGTCTGCACTTGGAGAGAGCTCAGTCAGCTCTGGGTGCAGAAAGGTCACTCAGTCAAGATGTTTATTATCTTTTCACACCTTGGTAGAGGAGATGACAGCCAGCTCAGATGAAAAGAGGACAGAGGAGTTTCGGGAAGCTCCCGGGCAGCTTCAGGCTGGGCTGCTTCCCTGACCCATGTCCTGTTCCCCATGGTGGTCAGGATCTTTGCTTCAAGGTGTCTGAAGCCTCATTGTAACTTCCGGGCTGGGGCTGCGGCCACCACTCCTGCCACCTGCAGACCTGCATGTGCTCTGAGCGCTAGGCTGGTCTGCCCCATGGGCTAGCCTGCTGTCCAGGAGGCCCTGTCAGGATTCACACACCTTCCTCCACTGTGCTGGACCAGCCCTGGTGCCCACTGCAGAAGATCAGTCCTGTCCCATGCCAGCTCTATGCTCAGCCAGTCCTGCTTGGGTGAGTGTCATCATGGGGCTCCTAAGGCTGCTCTGACACATCCTGGACTCCTCAGCTTCCGGTGGACCTGCTGTCCAGGAGACCACCCTGAGACCATGGCTTGGCCCAACCTTCACAGGTGTTGGAAAACAATCCCACCTGAAATTCTTCCAAGGATATCCAGCTACAGCAATATCTCGGTTGACAAACGCTTTTGTTTGCTAACAGTTTGGTTTGTAAACAGAAATGTTTGACAAAATTTTGTTTCCTTTCTGGAACTCTGCATTGGGTGATGAACACAGCCACACACATCTTCCCCAGAATCTGGAACAACAAATTAAGTTTGTGAACTGAGGTGCCACTGTATCTACCAGGGCACTTAGGGAAATGTTTCCCTGGATGGAGAATTGTGTGTTCCAGCGCTGAGGGCTTTGTTAGCAGTGCACACTTTCCTCCCCCTTCTCACAGCGTGTGTGGTTGTGTGTGCTGTGTGTGTTGTGTGGTGTCTCTGTGTGTGTACAAGGTGTGTGCTTTATTTCCTCCACCGATGGGAAAAGCCTGACAATAAAATTACTTAGAAGCCTTTGGAAATCGGCTTTCATCTCCCCTGTTACAGAAATGAGCCATTTAAGTGTCTTTGAGGCCATTACCGGATCTTTCAGAGGGAGGACAGGGCAAATCAGAAGGAAAAAGCCACACACATCTGCTAATGGTGTTAATCTAATTTGCTGTCGACACTCATCGAGATGCCTGTCCCCGTGTCCCTGAGGCAGAGGCCGTGGAGGAGGAGAAAGAGCTGAGTGGATGGAGCTCAGCAGCTAGGACCACACTGCAGGGCCGGGACACCACGTGGTTTGGGTTGGGCTGGGACAGGTTCACAGTTGAAGTTGGGAGTGTAAGGGTAATAGAGCCCAGGGGGAGGCAACAGAGCCCAGAGCAAGGTGAAGGCCCTGGGGACCGGAGATTAGGCTGGTTCCCGCCCCCTGGCGCCTCCCATATCTCAGGCCCACGCCACCTCCTGCTCCCGCTGAGGTTGCTGCAGGAGTGGCCAGCCCACCTCAGAACCTCCACAGGACCCCTCTCTTCTCCCTCCTGCACTGGCAGGGACAGTGCAGTGTGAGCAGCGCTTTCCTCATCGCTGGTCTCCTACCACCTCTGTCAGCCCCAGGGCACAGCAGGACAGGGGCATCTACCTGTGGGCCTGGAGCAGGGGGTGCGGCCCAGAGACCTTCCTCCAAGTGAGCCGGGGACAAGTCCATGTGTTTGTGGACAGTGGGCGCCCACCTGCCCTGCCACAGAGCCCAGGAGGTGTACACAGACCCCTGAGCGGGGCCCCTTCTGCAAGGGCTGGGAGCTGTGTGCGTGGGAGCCTGGCCGCCTCCATCCGCTGGTCTCTGGATCACGCCCAGGTCTTTTGGGACCTGGGAGCAGCAGGTGGGAAGCAGAGGCCGTCCACGCAGGGCTCCACACGAAGGGCGGCACTGGAGCCAGCTCAGCAAAGGGGGAAAGAGCCCCACGGGGGAGCGCACAGGCTTATGGGAAGGGGGCCCCATTTCCCCTGGGAAAGCTGCTCAGCGAAGCTGATGAGAGATGGCTGAGAATGAAAGCATGCAGGCTTCCACGGTGACTTCAAATGGATGGCGATGGCTTTCCACAGGGGGCAAACCTGACCGAGTCTTACCCGGGTGGGGCAGATGGCAGGACCTGAGCTGCGGCCCTCCCTACAGGTGCACAGAGTGTGTGCTGTGGGCCTGAGGATGGCTCTGGACCATGGGCCAGGCTGAGCCTTGCTTTCTCCAGTGAAACTGAGCCCCTTGGGGACTCACTGCCAAAGCCCAGATTCTCGCCGTACCTGGAGGGCCCCTCTGCTCTCCCGGTGTGCAGTGTGCGCTTAGAATCCAGACCTGCAAGTCCCAGTCTCTGTGCGCGTTACCGGAACCCCATTTGCCTGTCGTCAAACGTTCTGCCACAGAGATAAGGATGCTCGGGGTTTTGAGACCGCAACTAATTCCTAATGTTATTTCCTGTAAAATTCCTCTTAATTGTTATTGCTGCTCAATCTCTGGGTCCCTAGAATGCTCTGGTGGTGACGATCTGACCACAACTCGGAGCTCCCCTCTTTCACTACTTGCCTGGAGTCTGGGAAGGTGAGGTGGGGTGGACGGGCTGTCCCCATGCCTGTTGGAGGGAGCTGGCCTCCAGCAGCAGCCTCGATTCTCAGGACCTCTGCTCCAGTGATTCTATCTTCTCCCTCCCAGGTAATTATCCAGTTTTTAAAGTTTGGATGTAGGGTGGACGTCCAGCTCCTTCATCCGGGAGAGCTTCCTGAATTGTCGCTATAAGAAGGTCACCTCATGCCTGACCTGGGGGTGGAGTCTCACCACCTCAGACCATGAAGCAACCCAGCAGGCTGCAGTGGTGGTTGTGGAAGGTGACAGTTTTCCCTCTGTTGACCTTCACGGATTGTCACGCCTTGGTGTTTCATCCCCACCCCACCACCCCATAGCTCAATTCTGGATGTGGGACTCAGATCTGACATGCAGCCAATAGTGATGACATCATAATTCAGAGAAGTGGTTTTACCTGGCCAAGGACGGCAGCTGTGTCCACTTTCTGAGGAAGCTGTGTATCCTACCCACACTTCCCACAAATCCTCCAACGGCTTCCCTCTTGGTTCCTTGCAATGCCCCTCACCCCAGAGGAGCCAAGGATATGCTGATTCCTGGGAGGGGACAGATCTCACAAGCTTTGGGGTTCCAGAGTCAGTGCCCCCCCTTTCAGTAGAAGTCTGTTGGGCATGGATATGTGGATCATAGAGCTAGACACTGGCTCCCTTCTGTGTTACCATGACACCAATAAATCACTGACTTTTTAAATTTCAAGGGCTCTTTGTTCACCCCTGCTACAACCTGAAGCTCAATGGCCAGCCCAGCCCCCTAAAAGGAGGTTGACTACCCCATCCTGGACTGTAGACACCTGAAGTATGTCCCTTGCAGTCCATTTCTCAGATATAATATGGACCTTTCCTTGCTGTTCTCCTCTTGAGACATTTAATTTCCTTGGGGATAGGCCAGCCCTTTAAGAATGGTCTCTTTCTTTCCAGTGATGGTCAGGGAAGCCCAGGAACTAACACGGGAGCCAAAATGTACCCTGACCCCGATCACTTCGTCTTCCGCCTGCCAAATATACCTATGCAAGTGCTTACAGGATCGCTGCAAGGAGCCATGAGCCTGCCAACCTGCCTGACTTAGCATTTGCCACTCAGCTCAGCTGCAGGGTTTTCTAATTGGCACTGACCCACTGGTTTCCAGCACCCAGGGCTCGCCCGGCAGGTTCCTCCACCCAGTTCTCTCCCCATCTCTCTCTAGATCTTCTCCTCTGGGACCGTCTGGTGCCAGATGGAAGACACATCCTCAGAGGGAATTTCTTTGCCTCCTAATTTAAGCAAAGGATTTTATTCTATCAATCTGTTATTGTTGTGAGACTTGAGCCATGTTGGCTCTGCAGAGCCCAGGAACAGAGGAGGAGAGAGACACTCAGTCCCAATTCTGCTAGAGTCAACTTCACACACAGCTCCCTGCTGAGCAGGGAGGAAGTGAGGGCCACCAGGCGGGCATCATGGTGGGGAGGACCTGCAGGGTGGGTTCACTCTGACCTCCAGGATGAGGGCACCCAGTCACCTTGCTCATGCAATGGTGGAGCCAGGCACCCTTGGAGCTGGTCCTACTGCTGTTAAACACCAAAGCACCTGCACATAGTGTGTCAGTCTTGGTCCAGCCTTGCACTGAGCTTTTCTACATGAGATGCTCTATGAGCCTGCACTCCCTGGCCCTGGGTCACCCCTCACCATGAGCTCATGTATTTGAGAATCTGTTCTCATCATTGGCTGTATCTAAACCTCAGTAGAAAACAGGGCACAGAGAATGCTCTTTGGCAGTGGGTTAAAATCATGCGAGATAGCAAAAACTCATGGAGTTCGGCTCCACAGCATTGCAAGGAATAGACATTCAAAAAACTTCCAGCTTCCAAAAGAATGGGCTCCTAAACATCACATATTTCATATGGTGCCTTGTACTTTCTTTGTGACATTCAGTTCACTTCTGCAAGGTGATCCACTGGAAGAAACCTTGCCAGCAACGAAGTGGGCAAGACAAATTTATTATGCAAATATTTTAAAAATCAATAGCGTTACAAGGGAGGCCCCTGGGAGGGAAAAAACATGTATGACTCACAGGAAAGCAATAGAAAAACTCAGCCAGAATATGTTCTTCCCATAATGACTTCTGACAAGGAGGAACTATAACAGTGAAAAGATCTTGGTGCACCCCATGGAGCAATCTGAAGGATCTTTCTGAGGTCATGGCAGAGGCCAACCAAGCACCACACCCCACATCTCTGAATCCAGGTGGTCTTGTGCCTTTTTTTGGTGAGGTTTCCTGGTGACCACTGAGAGAAGCTGACCTGTGGGCTTCTATCCATTGTGGTGGTCACAGAGTCAGAAATGTCAGGGAAGGACACAATGTTGGCCTTATCTGCAGCACACCTCTCTTCCAGCTCACCTGTGATGACCCCACACCTGAGAACACAGGTGTCTGGTTCATCTCAAACTCAGAAAGATGTTTTTGAAGACAGGCAAGGACCAGCAGGTTCCATGCAGACATTAGAGAATTCTGCTTTGGACAGTTTAGTGCCAGATACAAACGATAATCTACAGCTCCTTCTGCTCAGCCCAGGTCCTGGTTTCGGTGTACACGCAGGCACCATCTAGCCCCTGCTTGTCTGCTTTTAAAGGGGGTCTCCATCACCGAGAATCCTGCTCCTCTTCAGGGCATCCAGGGTGCATCCCGGAGTTGGCATTTCTGACAGTCTCTCACAGGAGCAGGAAGATTGCAGTACACAGTGCTGTACCATCCTCAGGGGACTGTGGGGCTCCCCTTCCTCAGCCCCCACTCCCCCACCTCATGGCACAGCCCCCCACACACTGCGGGTTCATTCAGAGTGTAATGGTGACAGATACTGAGCCTTTTATGAGGGAGAGTCAGGCCAATTTATGTATAAGCTGCAAATTGGCAGGAAAGATGGACCCAGCCTATGTTCTGCACTTCTACCAGTCCATAAACAAAACAACCCACCTGTCCCCCACAATGTGCCTTTAGGCTAGCGGGGGTATCAAGCCATGTCATTAAAAATAACCTTCAAGTTGAAATATTGACTTCAAACTATAAAACCAATCTGAATAACAACAGAGCTGGGCTTTTTCAAAAGGAGACAATTTTATTATCTTATTTTTGTGAGAAACTTTTTTTTCAAACTGATTATAAAGATTTAAAAATTCTCTTTTAAAAGCCAGAAAGCAACCTTCCCTTTTCTGGGTACCAGGGTCGTGCGTGAGGAGGATCATCGTGGGGCATGCAGATTGGAGGAGCCCCAACCCCGGCCCGGACACAGAGTGCATCCCGTCAGGTCCCCTGCTACTTCTAGTCCGGCTCGGGCTGAGGCCACTTCCTGCAAGGGGACAGGAAGGGCCCCTGAGGGTAACAGCAATGACTGCCACAGATGCTGCCCACAGAGGGCTCCATGTCCAGGGTCCCCCAGGCCCTCACCTGCCTCTACCCCCTTGGCACCTGAGTCACTGCTTTCTGGAGACTGCCCTTCAGAGGCCACGGTCCTGCAGGGAGAGCACGGCTTCCTGTGCCTGGCTGTGCACCCCTCTCGAGCAGCTCGCGGGCCCTTCTGACGAGCAGCCTCTGTCCTCCCTTCAGACAGTGCGCCCCGTGCATTCCAGCTCTCTCCTGTGCCCATCAGCTGCAGCCACCTGATGGATGCCATGCGCTTGGTAGCTGTTCCTCACAGGTCTGCAGGACAGGAGTCCATGCCTGGGGTAGGGCAGGCTTAGCCTCTGCAGTCTCCCCTGGGGCTTGGAGACAGCCTTGCCTCTGGGAGCCCTCATCCTCAGCCTTGCTTCCCCTTCTGCGAGGAACCAGGCATGGTGAAGCCAGTCAGACCCCGTGTGTAATGTGTTTGTGTGTGTGTGTGCATACACAATCCTATTTGCAAGCACACACTTAGGTTTGTTTGTAGTCTAAGGGCTCCCATAACAGGTGGGGAACTTTTCAAGTCACGATGCATATTAGGAGGGACATAAGTATTCTAAACATTTGCACCCTGGCTCAGGGACAGTGGGAGAGGAGATAAACAGAGAGGGTGAGGAAGAGCAATCATCAGCACCAATCACCCAGCAGGGCTGCCCCAAGGCACAGGCCCCAGGGACCTGATCAAGATGCAGGCCTGTCTGCAGCCTGGCAATCTCAAAGCATAATGAGCCTCTAAAAGTGGAGCCCAGAAGGCGGGTGGTGGGGGCTGCATTTGCATTGCCAACTGGGGCGATCGTAGCTGCCCTCCTCTGACCCTCTCCCAGGCAGGAAGAGACAGTTGTGTGTGGGAGCCAGGAGGAGCTCTGTGAGGCTGAGTGGCTTGGGGGAGTCTCATTCGAGACATAATCTCCAATGTGGGAAGGAATGCAAAGAAGGCTTGGGCAAGGAGGAGGAAGTGCACATACCAGCAGTACAGAGAGTGCAGCTGGGGGTGGGGGTGCTGCTGTGTGTCACAGGATGCATCTTACCCTGTTGTCTAGAGTGCATCCTTCTGTTCAGGACAGGGCTCTGCGCAGACAGGTACCCTGTGACCATGGAGTCCCCGCCCTGTGAGCCCGGCCTTACCTGTCCTCATACCTCACCTGCTTCACCTCTCTCCCCTGCCCTCCTGCCCACCTGCCTACCTGCTTCACTTGCAGAGGGCAGCATTTGCACACTCCCACACAGGAAGAATTTTTCAGAAGCACCCAGGTGTGGGTGGTGAACTCAGGTGTAGGCCCCTGCAGCACCCCCTGGTGGATGGCAGAGAGGGGCTCAGGAGAGCCCTGGGCAGAAGGAGCTGGCTGCTCAGGTGTGGGAGGGCAGGTGACTGGGGTCTGTGGGGTCATGCTGCATGAGCCATGGGACTCTAAATACTCTGCTTCCTTTCTGGGCTCACTGCCAGAAGCTCCCCAGGGCCTGCAGAGTCAGGAGTGACCAGACCCCATCTGCTAGGGAAGACTGCAAGACTTGTCCCTGTGCTCAGGTGTAGAGGGAATCCAAACATGCATTGCCCAGAGACCAGGGCTCAGCCCTCATGCAATAACCCATGTTACCTGGACAGACAAGAAGCACAGCCACCCTTCATGGAGGGCTTCACCGTGGTCAAAAGGTACAAAATTTCAGTTAGAGAATGAGGTCAAGGGGTTCACTGTACTTCAGGTGAGGGTCATTAATAGCAATGTATTGCCCACATGGTATTGAGATGAGCAGATTTTAAGTGACTTCACTATAGGAACATACATAAAAATGGTAACTATGAGAGGCAATGGATATGTGAGCATATTAATTAACTTGATTGTAGAAATCACTTCACAATATATGCATATATCAAAGCATCTTGTTTTACATCTTGAATATATTCATTTTTATTTGTCATCTAAATTGAAAAAAGAAACAGTAGGAGTGTATGTGTGCATGCATGTGATTTACTAAGCTAAACATTTACAAATAATCCAGTAGATGAAACATCCAATTAGTCACAATTGAATAAGAATAAGTGAAATAAAGATCTGCCCAAAGTTTATAGGAAGGAGAAGGTGTGAATGTCAGTTGACCTAAGGACAGAATAAGAAGGCTTGGTGTGCAGCTGATCAAAGTGCAGAGGAGCGGGTGTGGAAAATGAAGGGGAACAACCTTGGAGGAGCTGATATCTGAAAACTATCTAGAAATGCTGGGCAAGGGGGCACAGATCCAGGAAGCACCAGGTAACCCCAGCAGGAAGGATGGCTAGAAGTTCTCAGCTCCTGTTTTTCCAGTGGAGCTGAGACTAGCAAAGGGAGAAAGAAGATGCAAAGGGGAAGAAATGAGCCACAATCAGAATGATAATGGGTGCCCTCAAGAGCAACTGGGAAAGGCAGTGGAATGATGGCTTCAAAATGTTGTGAGACAGTGCCACTACTCAGCAAAGGGTCCTTTCAGTCCAAGAAAGAGACACTGCCAGACACATAAGGAGAGAGTGTTCACTAGGAATTCTCAACTCAGATACTTCTGAATAAAGAAACCCGATCCCCAAAGAAGGCTCTAAGTAGAACGTGATGGTGAGCCCATAAATGCAAGTCATGCTACAAAACATAAACACACACATAAGTAAAAAGAAACACCACCTATATTAGTTAAGAATGTGAGCAATAACTCATATCAGGGCTCAAAAGAGAAGATATCCTGAAATTATAAAGGAAGATCATGTGAGGGAAGTAATGGTGATTAAAGTTAAGTGATTTTTTCAGAATAGTGTTGGGATATTCTTTTACTCAAGATGTTATTACATTGGATATGCATGGAAATTACCAAGGTTAATCAAAACCATAAAAATAGACTGTCCAAATTTTGTGCCAGCAGAGAGAAAAACAGCAAGTAAAGAAAAGCAAAAGAGCAACCTAAATAAAAGAAAAGAAAGGGAATTGGGAGACAGAAGCAGCACAGGGCAGGCGAGGTAAGATGATAGGAACAAGTTCAAATCAACTAATGATCATAATTAATCACAAAGTGTAATTAAGCCAATTAGACAGACATCAGATTGGATATTTTTATCATGTGAGCAATTTTCATTCTTTGAGATTGATAAAGGATGGATAGTTGCAGCACTCATTTGGTATCTGATCTGTCAGTTTAGCTTCTCTGTTAAAACTTCCGTGTAAAATCCCATCCCATGTCAGACTCGCACACAGAGCCCACCAGAAGACGTTCCCATTGTCACCACCCTCCTTTGCATCGCCATTACTGCCATCACTACCACTACCACTATCATATCATCCTCATTGCCACCACTGTCACACCATCATCATCATCACCAGCACCATTATCAGTGTCATTATCATCACCATCAACATCAGCATCATCACCATCATTACTACCACCACCATGATCACCATTGCCATTACCATCATCACCACCATCATCATGATATCATCATCGCCATCATCACTGTCACCATCACCATTATCACCATGGTAACTATCACCATCATCATTAGCATCATTACTCACCCTCTCCTGTCAGTAGACTTGATTCATGCCAATGGATCTGTCTGGTATGAATCAGAGAAACCAGGTAGCCCTCTAGACCCCTCATGAACACCAATTTCCTAATCTTACAGTTGAGAAAACTGAGCTGTGGCATCACATAGAGTAGGATTATTTGCCATTTCTGACCTGGCTTTACCAGGGTGGAATATTTGGGCTGTACCCACAGCATACAGATTGAAATTGGCTGTGTTATCCTATAGGACAAAAATACTCTAAAATCTCCAGGATGCATCCAAACTAAAGCTATTGTTTCATCTCAGCAAGATAGGCTGCATATCTCAAGGATTTGGGGGATCCTCTTGGAGGTTGGCATGGGAAAGTTGGAACCCACAGTGGACAGCAACAGAAGCAGTCCAGCCTGGTGTGTGGAGGCTATAATTTGTCAGTATGGCTGGTATGGGGTGTTGGACATAGGACAAGAGGCATAGGGAGAAGATGGAGGGCTGTCCATGAAGTTTCTTTGGACTTGTTCACCTACCTGGACCCCACCGTTGGCCAGTGAAGGAGTGAACATTGACCCTGGAGTAGGGTCCCAGTCCAATCCTTCCCTGGCTCACCAGTGTCCCTGTGGATGATGCTAAGAGAGAAGACTCTTGGTCCATGCTGTAGTGTGCACAGAGCCCTGGTGCTGCTGTTGTTGCATCTCTGGGTTTTATGACAACCTTTAGTGGACATGGTCTTTCTGCTGGGTAGAGGCTAGAGAAACACTCCTGTGTGGAAGCATGAGTCCTGTGAGCAAGAAGGGCACACATACACCAGGCCTGGTACAAGAGCATGAAGGTTACAGGAAGGAGGGGCAGGGACAGTGTCCGCTTGGGCTCTGATGGTCAGCATCTGCCCCCATTTTGGCAGACAGCTGCCTACCTCTCCACATGAATGACCATCATCCTCCAGCTGTGATTCTCTTCTCAAAACATGGAAGATTTAAAGATTGTTGGGCTGTCTGTCTCACCTGTGGATCTCGGGTTTCATTTGAGCAGAGCTTGAAAATGCTTGTTTTAATGCTTACTGAGAGACAAAGAGGTGCCCTGTATGATGTGGGTGAACAGGATTTATTCTAGCCAAATGTTTGCTCCTCCTTATGTGCCACAAGGAATGCCAAGGTGAGAAGGATCTTCCCCGAAACTTTACACCTGCAGAATTTCTGTGGCAGTTATGGTGGAAGGTCAATTTGATTGGCTTTAGGATTGGCCCAGGGGATTGGTGGAGCACACTTCTAGGTGTATCTGGGTAATTTATGGAGATGTGACCTTGGGGTCTATATCTGTTCCCTCCCCTTCTTCCCTGGCATTCTTCCATTGCCCTGCTTCCTGACCACCATGAACTGAGCAGCTTTACTCCCCCAAATCTTTCCACCATGATGTTTCCACCTTGGAGCAGCTAACCATGGACTGAATCCTCTGTAACCATGAACCAAATTAAATCTCTTCTTCCTTAGGTTGTGAGTGTTGGATATTGTGTCTCAGCAACAGGAAAGCTGACTAACTAATAGAGTCTCCCTGAGTAGCAGCTGTCAGACAACCCCACTAAATGCATCTCAAAACAATTCCTTAGTTAAAAATAAACATGCCAGGATCTCTAGGGGAACCCAGAGTGTGCATTTCCAGCCAGCTTCTCAGCAGTGCTTTTGCACATTGAAGTGGAGAACCTTGATCCAGAGTTCAGGAAGATCATCCATGCTTGTGAAGAGGATGACATTCAAGGGTGACAAGGGGCCTGCTTAGCCCTTTGTCCCTCCCTCATCAGGGTCAGGGAATGGTGAAATCTTGCCACTTGTGTGTCTCAAAGGGACTCCCACAGCCATAGGAGACAAAAGCCCATGGACATCCTGGATAGACATCTGGAAATCTTTGGAAGAAACGGTTATGCTGAAAGCAGCACTTTTAAAAAGAATCAGCTTTTATCATGAGGGATAAAAAAGAATGTATAGATTCTAACTTGCCCAAATCCAGAAAACTGAGCAGAAGTTTTCATTACCTAAACCAGAAGGTGGGGAGAAGGAGCAGATGTCCTAATGGCCACATTCCTACTGACAAGAGTGTAGAGTTGCACCAGCAGGCAGGAAGAGGATATCTGGGGGCACAGCTAGCACCTAGATGCTGCCTGGGTCCATGACAAAGGGAAGAAGATTCCCTTGTGGGCATGGAGAAAAGTGTGGACAGCAGAGACCCTGAGGGAGCTCTCAGGGTGAGGGCAAAATCTGAGAGTAGCCCAGGACACTGAAACTCAAGGAAAAGAACCTCCGTTGGTAATAGGCAAGGCAGTCAGGGGAGCAGAGCAAAGCAAACCACAGCAGTGGAAGAGCCGGGTGCCAGGAGAGAGGACCAGAGGGACCTAACACAGCATGATGCAGAAGGCACTGGCCTGGGGCTGGAGACACACACGGCAGCAACTGCCTAGCACCAGGACCATGGTGTGGGGAGACCTGCTCCCCTGACCTGAGCCCCAGACTCACAGAGAGCAGTCCATGGCCTCAGTGCCCACGCCTGAGCCCAGAGCACCCCAGGACACAGACCATCCTCAGAAGGGTGGAGGACAGTGACTGGGGAGCTCCTGACTGGTACTTTTGCCCCCAAATAAGCTCCAGTCTAGACCCAGCAGAACCATCTTGCATTGTGGGAAGCTCGGGTTTCTCCGCTACTGAGCAAAGGAGGTTTGTGTGTCTCTGATGGCGCAGCCTCAGAGGAACGGGCTTAGTTACACTTTTCAACCCCCCTTTCAGGACTGTACACCTTGAACCCAATGACCGAAGAGACACACAAATGGTAAATGTCACCCCCTCCCATAAACTGCTTTTATTGAGAGAGAGAAAAATTGCTGCAAGCTGGATGTATCCAGGACTGACCAAGGAAGAGGTGTCTCTTCAGAAGCCAAGATGTCCCCAATAAGTTAAGGACCTTACCTACCCTGCCCTGCTGTCCCTTCCCTGCGCTACCCTGCATTCATGAAGATAGAGTTGCTCTGTGCGGGTGACACTGGGGTGGGAAAAGTCCCATATCAAGGCCCAGTATGTTGCGGGTAACTTGGGTGTGGTTTGAACAGTCATCGAACAGGGCTGCTACAGAGACTGTTTATTAACAAATGATTAATAAAGGGCTACGTGCTTAGCAGGGATGACTGGTGCAGGAGACCTCAGGATTGCCGGGTGGAAGTGGAGACCCCTGTAAGCACGTGTACCAGCTGCAGGGACACACACCTCTCAGGGAGGCTGTGTGGTCACTGACCACTCTTCCTTATGACTCCCAGGAGATGCACAGAGGACCCCTGTGCCTGTGGCCGTCATCCACACACTGACTTTCTCCCTGTTCTTGAATCTGCCAACAGGTCAGATGCTGGCCCAGCTGTCACATCGGTGGCTCACCAATGCTGACCCAAGATTAGAACTGCAGTGAGCCAAATACAGAGATGAACATCCTTCTCACCTGAAGACACCTGCCCTGACTACCAGGCATCCCAATAGCAAACCACCCACCTGCAACCTGTCTATACTTCCTAGAAAAGCAGAAGGCAAAAACACCCACTGAGACCATGCTGTCTCGATCTGGAGGTCTCTCCCTACTGCAAGAGCCTAAAAAAACAAGCCTTCACTCATTTAGTCTTTGTTTTTGACAATAGCTATGTCTGCCCTCTGTTTGCTTTCTCTCATTTGTCTTTCTGTCATCTCTCACCATCTATTTACTCTATCCATCCATCCATCCATCCACCCATCCATCTATCTCCCTATCCTATCTATCTATCTATATCTATCTGTCTATCTATCTATCTCATCATATATTCACACACACCTGTATTTGTGCCTGTAGCATATTTGTATTCATTCCCAGAATTTAATCTCCTTTTTTCCCCCAACTTGACACATCCTTGACTTTGGGAAGGAAGGAGAATGCAGCTTCAAGCTGTTGTTGAAAATTTGCTACTCCGGATGTGGTCCTCTGACAGCAACCTTTGCATCACCAGGGTCGAGGTCAGGGAACTTTCTCTGTGAAAGGCCAGGTCATAAATATCACAGCTTCTGAGGGGCACGCAAGGTCTCTGCTGGACAGTCTTGTCTCTCTTTTGCAGCCCTTTAAAAGTGTGAATCTGTTCTTAGCTCACTGTGAGCTGGGGGCTGGATTGGGTCCTGGGTAGTGTTTTGCAGTCTTGACCTAGACTGTGTAAGCAATGCAGAACTGCAGCCTCATTGGACACCTACTGACTCAAAATTTGCATCTTAACAAGATCCCCAGGAGGTTCTGGTGCATATTAAAGTTTGAGAAGCAGGTAACTTATTAATCCCTGTCAACCTAGGTAGGGTTGCTTTTCATGTTTGTCGTGCATAAGCTGATTTTATTGAGATATTTAGCCCCTCCCTGGCTGCAATCTGTGCTCTGAACTACATTAAAAGCACCTTAAAAATCTCAAAGTCACAAACACAGCTATTTCATCTTCAGTGAACAATTCTCAGGATCCAAGGACATTTAAGCTGAAAAATATTTCCTGCCTACTCCAAGAGCTATGGAGAGCCAGTGACCTGCTGTGCTTAACTGACCCGGAAATAGCTTTGCACTTAATTTTAATTTGCTATGGGCGGCAGCAGCGTTCTTTTTCCAGAGGAAAAAGCAGCAACCCCTCCATAGGTGAAGGGTGGCAGTGGGACTGACTGTGGGGAATCTTGGCTGAGGGTGGACAGGGCTGTGTGGAGCCCATACCATCTTCCTGGGCTGTGGGGGAGGTGACCCCAGTGTCCCCAGGGCTTGGGGAGGCCCAGGACAGGATGGTACAATCCCCCTGCAGGAACAATTCTTTCTGCCTTCTAGACCAGGCCAGCCCTGGTGAAGGTGGGCATGTGGTCAGGGGTGTGCTCTGGGACCCCCACCCTACTACCTGCTCTGCTCCACTTCCTCCCCGTGTTGGCCTCAGTGACTTCTGTCCTGCTCCAAGTCTGTTCCCAGGGGTCAGGTCAGTGACCCTGCAGCTCAGGGCCCAACCCCACTCTCCAGCCCCCTTAAACTAACATGTCCCTGTGTCCCAGCGTGCTGGAGAAGAACCATGCAAGGCTCCTGAGATCCCTCCTGGGCCAGGAGTTGCGTATCTCTGTTCCCAGGCTGGGCTGGAACTTAGGACCCACCTGCCCCAGCCTCCTAGAGTGCTGAGATTACAGGTGCATGCCAGCTTTGCTTTGTAATTATAGCGGCCATTACTTGCTTTTTAGCCTAATGTCTGAGACATCATCTACAATGAGCTCTGGCCAGAGTTAAGTCTTCCTGTGTCTGGGTTTCTTGGAGGAAGAAGTTGAACCGGGCAGAGACTGGATTGGTGCATGCTTGCCTCCCCAGGAGGAAAGGTTAGGGTGACCTTGGAGACATAAAAATGCCTCTCAAACTGTAGGGAGCAGAAGTTTCCCCGAGTCTCTGACCCCAAAGGAGAATCCTAAATAGACTAACCCCCGGGTCCCCCAAGTATGTGGATCCCTCTGGCCTACAAGCAGGGTAGGAATGTGGTTTTGGTATTCAAAAGTGCTGTAAGAGGGAAGAGCTAGAATTAGAACGTGCATTTTCCCAGCATGACATCGTTTCTTGTGAAGTCCTGGACTCCAATGGTGCTCATCGTCAGGCCCCTGGGCCCCTGTGCTTTGCTTGGGCCACCATTCTCCTACATGGTGAGGGCTGTGGATGTCTCAGCCAAGGGCACAATGGTAGCAGAGGCTGAGAATTGCAGATATGCATTTAGTGGCCTTGGCTGGCCTTTTTGTCATGAAAAATGTGCTTTGCAGCAGAAGGAATGTTGGTGCTTCCTATAGAAAATTTTCTCCTTTGTAAAAAGAACCCCAAATTTTAGCTAAGCACATTGCCCCCAGCTGGAAGACTTTCTTCCTTCAGAGCTTAGTGTGTCCAATGATGAGGTCTGGGCTAGTGACACACAAACAGGTGAGCTGTGTGTGCCTCTCAGGAAATGTCCTGAGTGATGGGGACAGCACGTTTCTGCTCCTGCCTCCCATCTTTGGAAAGTGGGTGGAATGGGGGAAGCAGAGCTCCATGCACGGTGAAAGGTCCCCGAAGAAGGGGGCACACACAGACGTCCAAGCAAGCTTTATTGGGGCGGCAGTCTGCAGCCTGCTGGGCTGACTCACAGGAGGGAGATCAGCCAGAGTATGGGCTGAACTGGGGGTTTACATGGGATTTTGCAGGAGGGAGAGCACTAGTCCACTGGTGCGGGGAGGTGGGTAATTGGGGCTGGGGTATGTAACAACAGGTTTTGGCTGGGGGGATGGAGTCACTGCTTTCCGGAAGCTCCTGTCTCACTGGAACATCTGACTCAGAAACCGGTGGGGCAGAAAGACCTTAACTAGGCAGAAGGTCACTAACAAAGGGAGGTCAGGCCTTAGCTATGCTGTTCCTTGTGGCCGGAGTGGGGTAAAGGGAAAGGAGAGGAGGGGGCTTGCTCTGTGGGGGCTCTGAAATACCTAACAGACAGGACTGGGACTGCCCCCAGGCTCTCACTCCTGGGACCCTTTGATGGAGAGAGAGGCCAGCGCATTCCCTCACAGTAACGCTGACTGTTCCACCCAACACACCGAGAACCAGGGCTCCAGGGAGTGTCCCCTAAGCTGTCTCCTGGCCCCGAGTCATGAGCTCAGCAGACACAGGGACTCAGGGGTGAGCTCACAGGCACCAGACCCTGCTTGTCACCCAACTTGAGGCATCTTTCTGGTGGGGCTCCTGGTGTATGGTTTGCTGATGCCCATTTGGAAGGATTGCTAGCTTTTCATTTCTGCCTGTTTCCTCTTCCTTTGCAGACAGCAGCTACTACATAACCTCGGAGCAACTTGTCCCTCTAAGGAACCTTGCCCTCCCCAGCCTCCAGATCATCCACCTTTACTCCCACCCCTTACGTGAACCCTGCAGCTTCCCAACAGAGACCCCCAGCTTGGCCTTCCCATGTCCGCATGTCCACTTTTGAGCATCTCAGCAAGTCCTTTTTATGGAAACAGACATCGGAATAGCCCTGTCTGCATGGGCTGATGATAATAGCTACCGCCTGGGCACGATTGCATTAGGGGACTCCTCTGCTGGATTTATAATGCGAGGAGATGCGGTGAGGGCGGACTGGGCGGGGGGAGTGCAGGGTTGGCTTTGCAGCACCCGAAAGTGCACTTCCTCTAGAACACTCAGCCAGGCTTCTGGAAGGGCGATTGTTTCAGGACTATGGTCTGATACCTGGTGGCTATTTGCATGGTCAAGAGCAATGTAGATGCAGGCACTGTTGCTAAGCAGCTGTCAGCACTCACTGGAGCCATGGGACCATCTCAGGGCACCTTGTGCCACAAGCTTCCTGCGCTGCCTGTGCTCCTCTCCATCAGGTTGGGAATGTCTACAAGAAGTGGGCAAACACTGACCAACTTGGCAGTCTTGCTCCGACAGCCTTTATGACCTCTTTTTCCAGAGTGGTAGTGCATAAGTGAAGGAAGAAGCCCTCAGAGCTGGTGAGGAACCCGCTCGCCCGATATCTAGGACCTCAGGCAAAGCAGCAACTTCAATCCCGCAGTCTGGGGCCCAGGATGTGACTCAGTTTAAGCCCTGTCCTCGCCTGTGAGAGGCCCTGGGCTCAATCCTCAGTATCACAAAAAGCAAGAAACAAAACCCCACAGGCTTAAATGTCTGCACCTGTCAGTGCAGAAGGCCATATTTGCTGGAAGGGACCTCTAAGATTTCATGTAGTGATATCGATGAGCTTCCGGAACAATGTCCACATCGATGGGTGCTTGGCAGTTATTTCTGCACTTCCCTCCTAAGCCTGGTGCTTGGTCCCCTTCCCTTTTCCTCTTCTCTCCCTCTGGTCTTTTCTCTCCAGGCCCAGTTGACACAGGAGTTCCCCTTCAAGAGATCTCTAGCTCTTCCCTGGAAATCGCGGTGGACACATGGACTGAGACTCTTGCAGGAGCATTACAAAGGGTTTGAAGATCGGACCAGAGCTGGGTGGAGAAAAGATGCAGAAGAGAAGTAGCTCAGGGGCCTGGGCTTGGACAGGCCAAGAGGCCCGGGGCCTTGGCTGCTCCCTGCTCTGCCTCTGAGACCACTCCAGCCTCCACGAGGGAAACGTGCTGATGTCCACAGCCACCATCCCTCCCACCCCTCCTTCACCAGAGCCCAAACTGTCCTCACTGTGAACATCCTCTGCAAAGAAGAGGAGCGTAAATCTCTGCATCTGTCCATTCTCTTGTGGGGCTGCCTGCACCCCAGAGAAGCTGGGTTCTTCTCGTCCAGCCACGCAGACATGGCAAGCTTCCCCACCCTCCCTGCTCCTGAGTCTCGGGGGAACACACGCTGGGGTGTGGTGGGCTCTGGGTTCTGCCCAGAAGAGTTTTGCTATCACTGGACACAAAAAGAACCACACTGCAAAATCTTGCAAGGGAAACCTAGGTATGGTGGAGTTGAGGCAGACAGGAAGGTTTCTCGAGATGGGCTGAGGAATCTGTAACCCCACAGGGGAGGAGGTGTGTGGGGTGGTACCCTTGGGTTCCTGCCTGGCTCTATGTCTTGGGTCCCCAGTCAGTCCTCGCAGATGACACCATGCATGTGGGAATGTGGAGCCCACCCTGCACTCAAGTTCTAGCTTGTCAGCCACATTGGAATGAATTCACGTCAGAAAACAAGGGCTCTAGGAGTGCTGACTGTACTTCCTGGTTGGCTACAACAGTCCTACAGAACGTGGCCCAGCAGTGCTGAGTCCAACCTGACGTTTCCCTCAGAACTTCCTGTCTTGGAAACAGAATTCTCTGGCCGATCTGATTGTGTGCCACATCAGAGCCCAGATTCAGAGGCTGCACCATCTGAAAAGCTCATTTCTTACACAATCCCTGCCTGTCACATGGGGGTGAGAACCGGGAACTGCAGGACCCAGCCAGTAAATGTGCCCATCCCCCACTGTCACTGCCCACTAAGGTCCAGCCTGGAGCCCGCCCACCCAGGGAGCCACATCTGGGTCCAGCACGGCAGGGATGTTGGGGTACAGGGAGGGGTGAGCTTTCCAGTCTGCATTCCAAAGGAGCTGCAGAGGGTCTGAGACTCTCAGACCCACAGTCAGCCTCTCTGCCCTTTCCTCAAAGCCTCTGCATTCCTGTCTTTGTCTTTAAAATGAGAGTTGTTTCAAATGCAGACTTTTCCCCTCCTCAGCAGTGTGGGGAGGAGGGCACCGGCAAAGCTGTGCTGAAGCCCCAGCCCCGACCCAGACCCACCAGGTAACCCTCTAAGGTAGCTTAACTCCTCCAGCCTCAGTCAGCTCAACCTCAACATGGTTTACCTCACTCATGTCTCTTTCCGTTCTTGCAAAATGGACAAAAGGGATGATGCACAAATCCTGTCTCTCCAAAGTGCATATTTAGCGTGCGATGAACACAGGCCCTTAGTGCTGTTGTTGTTTAAAAAGACAAAGGACTCTGAGAGGATTTAACACTCCATCCATTCTGTGCTCCCGGGCTGCTGACGTGAGCGGAGAGGATGACGGATGGAACGTGCCGGGCCGGCGCTGGAGGAGGAGAGAGATTTGGGTTGTGCAGGTGGACGGACTGGGGACACCAGAGCCCCTGCTGCAGGTAAATTCATAAATGCACCTCCCCCCCGTCCTCCTCCTCCTCCTCCGAATTGAACCCAGGGCTTTTGAACTGAGCTACACCCCAACCCTTTATCATTTTTTATTTTGAGACAAGGTCAGTCTCCCTAAGTTGCTCAGGCTGGGCTCAAACTTGCTACCCTCCTGCCTCAGCCTCCTGAGCGCTGAGACGACAGGTGTGCTCCACCACACCCAGATGCCCATCCTCCCACTTACTGAGCCCTTCGTATGTTCGGCAAAGGCACAAAGAGCACAGCACATTCATTCCAAGGAGACCAAACCAAAGGGCCTTTTGCAAATATCGCAGAGGGAAAGGACTGGATGAGAGGGAGAGGAGCGGTGGCCACATAGGAAGGCTCTGAGGCTGCTCTGTTAAGGCTCCTTCCGGGCTGAGCTCTGCGGGATGAGGCAGCACAGGGGTGGGGCAGGCGGGGCGGAGGAGAGGGTGGGTGGCGCAGAGGGTCTGATCTCAGATGGTACCAGCATGCAGTCTTCATCTCAGGCGCCCTCACTTGCTGACTACAGGGCTCTGAGCCTTAAACCTAAGAGAAAGTGGCCCTCGCGGCCTCCCTCCCGGGCCCCTCTGATAGGCTGCACCACCCCCAGGACAGGGGAGGCGGGCCCCTTTGGCTCTGGTGTGGAACCCGGTGTCCAGTTTCCTGGCTGCACTGGGGAGATGGACACAGTTGGAGTTGGCACCCGGAACAGCTCCAAGAGGCCCCATCCTAGAACTGGAGGAGCGACCGGGAACCCAGTGTCTGGTCCTTAGAGGAGACTTGTGCCTTGGGATGCTGGTGCCCAAGACCTATTACATTCCAGATGCGTGAAGATGGTTTCCACGTGGGGGAAGAGCGGGGGCCCCTGGGCCACAACCCGAACGCCCTACTCAGCCCAGAGGACCCTCGATGCTTCCCACTGTGTGTACCAAGCAGGGACTGGCATTTCCAGGGCAGTTCTGGATGCACACATGACGTGAGCTGCCAAATGCTGTACAGATGTGAAGAGCCTGTGATTCAACACCCAGATGTGTACAGACGTGCCAATCTGTCTACACTCCTGACAGTGCTGTGCACTCACTTTGTGTGTTTCCTACAGTGGCAAGAAGAAAATCTGGAGAACAGCTTTCACTTGGAGAAAGTAAATACCACAGAGACGCTGAGGACAGACAGGCTGTGTGTACCCCAGAGGTGAAAATCCTCCTCTAATCAGCACAGCTGCTGGCAACTGTCTTGAAAATCCATGCAGGGATGTATAGCAACCATCGAGCACACGAGAAAAGCCCCAGAATGTCACCTTGCTGTATACCAAGGTACCATTGTGTGTCACCACGTCTGGCTTCGGGCTCTAATTGTTGAGATCCCAATGAAAGGCTCATGCAGATGTTTTTGCAAAATACCATCTCACTTACCCCTACCTTTCCACATTCCAACAAAGAGCTGTTGGCCTTGCTGATGTGGATGTGTGTATTACACAAAAATGATTGTTCAGATCGATCTAATTAATGTAAATATCATGTCGGCTCTGTTGTATTAATATACTAAAATAATTGGCTATGTGAAATATTTCTTGTTTGTGCATGGAGTCGGGGTACTGGGCATCCTTTCTTGTGAATGCTGTGTGTTTACATCCACCTAGCAATAGGTACAGCAGGAGGACGTTTGGAATTTCCCAGTACCTATAATCTAACTCAAAATGATTGGGCCATGCAGCATTTTCTTCAAACATGCATGTGATACATTGAAAATTCCCCCAAATAAGAAATCTCACATCATAGACCTTCATCTTTGTACATAGATCAGCTTCTATTTTAGTAAAGTTCAAATATAAATTCTGTATGTTTTAATAAAGCTTGATAGGTTTTCATAGTTTATTCTTCACCACTTTTATTGAAACAGAAGTCTTTTCTTGGTATAATGGGAGATACAGCACAACATTGTTTTCTTGAGCAAAATAAACAAGAAAACTGTAGGAAATACAGATCCTAAGGACTTTATGGCTCTGTCCCATAGGGTCACCAAATTCTGTGACACAAGAGAATACAACAGAGTCGTGGATAATGTCATTAACATGTTTGATATGCTGTATCATTACAAACAATCTACTATGATGTCAGTTAAGATATGCTCCCTGTACCCCAGTGGGATCCCTCTATACACCTGTTAGGATGTGTAAAGTTAGAAAGGCTGGGCTGGCCAAACCAGGGTTGGGGAGGGAGTACAGAAAATAGAAGTCTTCTGCGCTATTGGTAGGGACCTAATCAGAGTGGCCACTTTAGAGAAGAGTTTGGCCGTTTCTGATAAAGCTGAAGATACACCTACCACTTACATGACTCAATCTTTCACTCCTAGGTATCTCCCAAGAGATGAGGAAATATGCATGCAAAGAAGACTTGTGCAGGAATGAACGGTCACAAGAGTAGCAGTAAAACTCCAGAAACAACAATATCCACAGGAAAATGGCTATGGGGTACCACAGACTGTGCCTGGCAAGAGGAATGATCTGTCCATAACCCTGAAGTCAGGGTTCTGTCTCTACATGAGTGTGCTGCCAGAAAGAAACCAGATAAAAAGTTTCCCAGATTCCACTGATATCAAATCTTAGCATGCAAGTTGATCTGTTAGCCAAAGACAGATTTGCAGTTGATTTGGAGGTGGAGTCAGGGCTGGAGGGGGAAGGAGCAGAAAAGGACTTCTGAGGCAGCAACTAAGTTGGACATCTTGGTGATGACAGGAGTTTCCTGAGAGCACGCACACCTTTAAATCTGTCAGGTTGCAGACTTTTAATATGTGTGGTTCCCTCTATGTCAATTAGTTCTTAATACAGTCTTTGAATTTCTTTTTTTATAAAGGGAGTTTCCTCCTACCATAAGCAAACAGCAATGTCCTTGTAGCTCAGGTTTACTGAGAGGATGACAGTTTTAGTTATAATATTCCTTTTTGGTTATAATAGTCAACATTTTGAAGAGGGAGAGTATGTGGCATTTTCACCTACTCCTTGTCCCAATACAAAGTGTCTCGTTTATCTCAGGGATATTTAGTGACAAAGACTGAAAGCCCTACTCCAGGTTATGATATAAGATAAGCCAGGAGGCTTTACCCATGTGCATATTTTCTGAAATATCCAAAATGGTATCCAGAATAGGGAAAAAAATAAGCAACCAAAATCCATCTTGAAGGAATTAGTGAAATAAATATGGATCGTACAAGACTTGTTCTTTATCTGTCTTTTCAACTCTCTCTCTCTCCTCTCTCTCTCTGTCTCTTTCTCTCTCTTATATAAGGAATTTTGAAAATAAAAAGCACAACTTGAATAGTCTTTTGCATATTACTTTACAGCAAGCTCATGTATGTATCCCTTGCGCATATTTCCATATCAGCAACTGAGGAATTAAGTTGTTTTTTTTCAACACTTCATTGTAGATGTGTGTGCTACAAGTAATTTAGTGTGCTGTCAACAGACAGATTTAGATTTTTTCCTATCTTTAAAAAATTCCAACACTATAACAATAAACATCCAACTGCATATATTTTTCATTTATGAGAATGTATCCACCGGTAGAATAAATTCTAATAAGTGGCACTTCTAAGTCAAACTATATATTGATCGAAAGAATTAGTAGATATTTGATCTCCAAAAATTGTGCTCCAGATATTTTTATAGTCCAACACCTGTCTCTACACAGCTTCCCAACAGTGGATAACATCAGATGTGCTGATCTCTAATCTGATGGGCTAAAATGCATGTAATTATTGTTGTAGTGCTCATTTCCTTAAATTTAGGTTTGGTGGGGGGTTTTGGTGAGGGGGAGGGTACTGGAGACTGAACTCAGAGACTTCCCACTGAGCTATACCCCCAACCCTTGTTTTTTTTTTTTTACTTTGAGACAGAGTCTTGCTAATTGGCTAAGTCACCCAGCTGAGCTTGACTTGTGATCCTCCTGCTTCAGTCTTCCAGGGTGCTGGGGTTACTGATGTATACCACCACCTCCACAATTACAAGGCTAATTTTTCTCCAGTACTGGGGATCATACCCGAGCATACTCAGGTGTGCTAGGCAAGTGCTCCACCACTGAGCTACAGCCCAGGCCTTTAACGGTTCTGTGAATGTTGCTAAACACATTTCTAACCAGGAGCTGCCTGGGTGGCTCTAGCACACACGCCTCTGCTTGCTTGCCTAGGTTAACCCTCTGTGGCGATGGCCACCCTGCAGCCCCTGCCTGGGACCCAGGCCTGTGAATCCTGGCTCTCCTGCTCAGGCTCACTCCTGCGCCACCTCTGGCTGGGCCACACCCGAGCAGGTGCACTGGGTTGGGATGTGCAGGTGACTCTTCACGTCTCTGTATGCTCAGAGGTTCCCTCCTATGCTCCGAGAGGCAGCTTTTGCTGATCTGGGATCATACGGTATAGGAAATCTGGCCTCTGCTGAATTACTTTTTGTGCCCTGTGGACGGACTGTGGTTGTAGTAGGAGAGAATAAATCCAAATCACAGACCATCAGAGTCCGGCAGAGTGTGAGAGTGCAGAGAAGGCATAGGATGCTCTGTGGACTCTTCGGTCTGGCCTGCCTGCATTCGCCCCTTCTGTCTTTTCCCTGTTCCTTAAGCCAATGTTTCCCCCTGATTGAGGTGACAGCAATGTGATTCCACCCACGGCTCAATATCAAATGTCCTCTTATCATCACTAGAAAACTGGTTGTTGGTTTCATATGGATAAAATAACTTGAGAAAATTAGTCCCTGGTTACCAAGACCCTAATTAAAAATAAATAACAAGCTCAGGAAAAGTTAAGGTGTGCTGCAGTGGGGAGAGGTAACTGAGCCAATTATTTTAACCAAGTGGCTATTATCTGACAAAGTAAATTAGCTTAAAGAGAAAGATCCAACCTGAAGATCCAGCCAACTGGTTCCACTGGGGCAAAGGCATCCAGACCTCAGCAAAGCTCACTGTTTGTGAAGTTGAGTGGCCACTCTACTCAGACCAACAGCAAAACTACCGGTGCCTGCACTAGACCTTGGAGTCTCCTACCTCCTCTTCTAACCAGGTCAGCCCAGGGACCAGTTGGTGGCAGTGCCAGCCAAAAGGAGCATATGCAAAATGAATTAGGTGGTTAGTCAGCTCCTAAGACATTCAGGTCCCTCCCAGCCTGGAGAGGTGGCAGAGAGGTAGCCAAGCATCCCGAGACAGGAGTGGGCAGCCAGCTCCCGCTAGTAGGCCGGCAGCTCTGCTCTGCACCAGCTGTGGCTGCCATGTGGCAGTCTGTGTCCATGCCAGGTTGGAGCAGGCTACAGGATGGGCCTTGCTAATGTGACTCGAAGGACAGTTTCTTGCAGGGAGTTTGGCTCTCCTTACACTCAGCTTCTTTCATGTGGTGCTAGTAGACTGGTGCACATGTGCACACACACACCTATACACACACACACACACACACGTGCACACTGAACCCCAGACTCCTGGGCCAGAGCTGCCTGCACCCCAGATGCAGAAGAGGGCACTGTGGCTGAGTCCCTGGGGAAGGAGCACTTCTTGGAGCGAGGGCTGAGGAGACATGGTGAAACAAACTTCTATCTTGACCTTCTGGGGGAACAGCAGGTCTCAAGCTGATCACAGCAGCCCAGTGCTTTCTCTTCCTGTCCCGGGCAGGCTGGGACAGGAGCCAGGTTGGCCCCTTCAGAAAGCAGCCAGACCACAGCACGAGCATTTCGCTTTTGGAGAAAATTCCAAGATCACGGCAGCTGGTGTCATTAGCATCCTGGGGCCTGGCTGGCACCCTATCTCTCCTTTCTCCCAGGGACCATCTTTAATGACAGCAAGAAGGGGGAAACGTGCTTGTCAGGTGAGCAGCGGAAGAATCGGAAAAGGACCCTGTAATCACGGACCTGGGCCTCAGGTTGTGGATGTGGAGAGAAGTGCACAGGTATCCCTTTCTGGATTTCAACCAAACAGGCCTGAGAAAGTGTCCTTCCCACCCCATCTCTCTGTCCTGTAGTCGCCCTCCCAAGGGGCTGCTCTCTCCTTTACCACCCAGTGGGCCAGGGGCCCAGTAAATCACAAGATGTCATTGAAAATGCAGCAAATGCTCACATTTCTTATAATAAAGGACAGATTGTTATGAACGCCCTCAAAGTCCTCTCCCTCTCTTTGCACACCCTCATCCCATCGTCCTTGCCACTTCCTGCAGCAGCTCTGGAGTCCTCTTTCCTGAGGGTCTTTAGCTGTGCTGTCCCGGCTGCCTCGATGTCCTGAATGGACTCAAAACATCTCCCTTTCCTGGTCATTGTGACTTTGGGGAAGAGCTGGAAGCTTCACGGTGTCAGATCAGGTGTCTAAGGTTGATGAGGACACAGCGTCATGCTTTTACAAGCTGCCTTTCTGCTGTGTGGCACTCAGCAGCAGCATTCACTGTATTTTTGATCATACTTCGTAAAGACACTCAGGAAACAGAACTCCAGAGCTGCTTCAGAAAGTGGTGAGAATTCTGGGATGAGTGTGCTCAAAGTGAGGGGAGGATTTTGAGGAGATTCACAGCAATGTGTCTTTTACTGTAATAAATTTTTTAAAATTTAAATAATCATCATAATTTTGTCCAAACCTTGTACAACTCACTCTTTTTTGTGTCGCTCTAGCCAGTACTCCCACACTTTAGCACTAAATGAACTAGTAAAACTTCATGAAGACACAGAGGAGGGGAAGCTGGGATTGAGGGGAGAGCTGTGGAAACATTACCACCTGTGCATTATTTCATTAAAGGTCAATCCTGCACATGCCCCAGGGCACAGCTGTGTCACATCACTGTGAGCACTATCATTTCAACAACTGTGCTGAGCCTCCTGGGTCCTCCCTGTGCTGTCCGCAGCCTCCTCTGCTCACTGCAGAACACAGGTTATAGCAGCTTGTAATGTAAGGACCATGTCATCCATCCAGTCCCCAAACCTGGCGTCTGTTGTTGGTCAGGTGGGCAGGGGCAAAGCTGCTGCCTCTTCAGGAGAGTTGACAAGGGCACTGCTCTCTGTAGCCTCTTCCATCAGGACTCTGCGCTCATTAACAACAGACAGAGCCTCTTCCTAAGTAAATACTTAGGTGTCATTTTAGACAAGGGGGCAGGCTGACTGAGCTGTCCACCTGGGCCCTGCCACTCCAGGGTGGCAGCACACCTGTAAGCTTGAGCTCCCAGGCTGCAGGCCCGGGTCCAGTGTCTTTACTGAGACATCTTGGGACAGAGACAAGATCCACACCCACCTCCCATTCACAACCCTGATAGCTGGCTCTAAACTCCTCAAGTTTTTCATCTTTGATAATTCAGAGACCTTTAATTCTGGTTAAGAAGGAAATAATCTAGATGACAGTGGGTACCTGCCTAAGGGCGGTCACATGTAAACTCTGACCTCAGGGTCATGGGAGACATAAATTTGAAAGATCAGTGACCTTAGGGCAAATCCCAAATCTTATCCTCTCTGGCACCATGGAAACTGCTGAGGTGGCCTTGCCACAGACATCATGCTGTGGACACAGACAGGACCAGCTCCACGAGTGCCTCTCCAAGATGCAGAGCTGAGCAGACACACAGAGATGGAGGGCGGTGAAACCTTCTCACAAAAAGGACTACACGGAGACTCCAGGTACCAGCTGGGCCTTGGTCTTCCCAGAGACCAGTGGGACCATAGCCTTCCAGTCCTACGTCAGCCGCAAATCCTGCCAAAGTGTCTCCATTTTTGATTCACTTTTTTCATTTCCTCCTTTTTCCTTGCTCATTTTAGTCCAAGTCAGCTTCTGTTACCTGTAACTCAAAACTTCTTGTAACCCAAGCAGGCAAAATACTTCTTGACCCTCCACTTCCTGTAGAATAATTACCATATTAACAGCTCCTCCTAGTGCTGTGGTGGAGATCACAAGCTATGAAGTATGGGAAGCCCTGCCAAGTGGTCAAGTTCAAAGCTGATACTGATTACTCCGCAGGGTGCCAGCAGGACCAGAAGCAGCATACCTGGCTCACATCACTTCCTGAGCTCTACCTCCTGTCAGATCAGCTGGGCTTTACATTTTCATAACAGCACAAACTCTACTGTGAACTGTGAGTATGGGGGATCTAGCTTGTGCTCCTCTGAATCATCTGCAAATAACCATCCTCCCAGTCTGTGGAAAAATTATCTCCCAGGAGACCGGTCCCTGGTGTCAAAATGTTGAAGACCGCTACTGTAAATGGAATTGTTGGTGGTCCCATGATGGTATGATTAAGCATGATGGTTATCTACTGTTTCATGATATATGTCTACACGTGCCTCATTGGGCACTGGGAGTTTGGGAGAAGGGCTCCTGTCCTAAGTGCTCTATGCCAGGTGCCAGGGTGGGGAAAGAAGAGGATGCTATGGGGAGGTGAGAGGTCAGATGAAAGTCAAGCCAAGCTGCAGAGCCCTCTCCCTCTTCCTTTTCTGCAAAGTCATTGGACAGGAAGAGAAGCAGGTGGAAAGTCTTCAAGAGGCAAAGCGCACAACCACAGAGCTGCCCTGGGAATGATGTCCAGACTCAGCAAACAGGAGGCAAGAAAGGAAAACAACCATCCAAAAACAAGGAAGCCATTAAAAATGTAAGAGGGGGCTGGGGGTGCAGTGCAGTGGTACAGCATTTGCCTAAGAAGTGTGAAGCCCTGGGTTTGATCCCCAGCACCACCATAGATAAACAGATAGATAGAAGATAGATAGATAGATGATAGATAGATAAAAGGAGAGACGTTAATGTAGTATAAAAAGCTCCAGGAAGGGACAAGATGCTGAAGAGATGGCAAAAGGAGTGAGAGCTAAACATGAGGCCTTTGATTTGGCCAGGGGAGTCACTGTTGAATTTTTCGAAGGCAGCTGTGGCGCCATTCAGGAGCCATAGGAGAGGGCAGAGTGTGAGGGTGCCCAGCTGGCTGGACCCCAAGCTTCCCCCTTAGAATTCTCAGAAATTGTCCGTCTGTGCATTAAATATTAAGAGACTTTCAGTTTTAAAAAATGTTACTCCAGTTTTTGTTTTTCCTACTTGCTATGCTGGCCTAGAAAAACTAAAAAACAAAACATTACTGCTTCAAAGCCTGCTAGGGCCATTTAGAATGTGAAGCTATCCTTTCCAGTTTTCAGAAGGCCGGTGATTTCCTGCCATCTGCAGGGCTTCAGCAGGTGCCTGGGGCCTCCCTGGGTGCTGCCCACCCACAGGGCTTGTGATTGGGAGCAGGCAGGTGGAGCAGTCACTGGGCAGGTGCGGCCCAGTGACACAGCTGTGCTCAGCAACTGCCTTCTAAAATACATGGCCCGGAGTCGTCTTGTGGATGCTGTCATGGATGGCCAGGAAGGCAGGCACCCCAAAACCATTACAGAAGAGAACCATCATCAGTACCCAAGGAAAGTAGAAAGCAAGAGCCACATGTGCAGAGCGACTTCGGGCAGGGCAGGGCAGGGGAGGGCAGGGCAGGGCAGGTCTCTGTCCGGGTCATGACAGCATCACCTACCCAAGTGCAGCTGTAGGTGGGAGTTAGCTGTGTGTCCTGAGGCCCTCGCCAGGCACCCTCCTCTTGCCCCCAGGGAGGAGGCTGGTGGGCACCTTGGCATGGCTGGAGCTTCCCTCCTCATGGTCCACTCCTTTCCGGGGCCTCTGCATTTTAGAAGTGAATTCTAACAAATGAAGGGGAAAAATTCAATTATGGGAGCTGATGGAGAAGATTTTGGCAGAAAGCGGAGCTTGAATTCACAAAAGCAGTCCAAATAGGCCACCTTCTGCCACCCCAGTTCTGTCCTACATACCCCGAGCAGCTGTGGACAGATCTCTGTCCCTGCTGTCAGGATAGTGCAGAATTGGGTGTGAGAAGAATACAGTTTTGGCTGTTGCTGGCATCAGAGTGTCAAACTGTGACTGTCCCTTCCACTCTGCATTTGAAAAAGAGGAAGGCAGGGCTTGCTGGGCTGGGCTGGGCAGTGGGGGCCTGAGGGTCCCCAGGGGCTGGGGTTGGGGTGCTGGAGACCCAGAGGGCCTTGCTGTAAGAGTGTGATGTGTCTCTGTGCTGTCCCGTACGATGGCCTTTTCCTGGTTCCTTTCCGCAGCTACAGAAAGGGACAAACATGACTTTGGAAATCTCATCCACAGGGTGATGGGGAGGCTCAGGGGCTGCTGGGCACGGGCATGCCTTGGAAATGCACCCTATGTGCTCACAGATCCCCCACCCCGCAGTGCAGGCTTAGGGACACTAGAAGACATTTTATTCCACCTCCTCACCCTCAGTACAGAGGAGCTGGAAGTGGGGAGATAATACAGCTGGCAGGGCCAGGAAGAGGGTTTGCGGTGAATGCTGGAAATACAGAGGGGATGTTTTGTGACCCTGGGAAGACAGCATCTCAAGCCTCTCAGGCTGTGCACATGTTCAGCTGTGAAGGGCTCTCAGAGCCAGAATGCTGTGGCTCCCTGTGTGTCTGACTTCCCTTAGAGAAGAGAAACCACTTCAGCACCTACTGAGGTACCCAGCTTGCAACTCCCAGCTCAGGTGCAGGCTCTTCCCGCTCAGTTAAAACCCTCCTTGCAGGCACAGCATGTGGCCTTCAGTCAGAGGCCAGCCTGACCTGCCTCTGAGTACTGCAAAATGTGCTCCCTCCCACGCTTTTTAATTTCAGAACCCTAGGCGATCCGTGTGGGGGTGACAAATGGCAGTGGCTCTCCTGATGTTGGTATTCTGAGGTCAGAATGTGGTTGCAGCCAGAAGCCCAGGGATGAAGTATAGCATTAAAAATAATAAAGATTAAAAATATGTACCCTCCCAAGTCAGCAGAGCAGAGCTAACAACCCCACATAAAGAAGCTCTGAGAGAGATGATCTGGGTCTGGGAGGCAGAAGCCGAGCAGCCAGTGATAATAAATCTTCCTGTATCCACCGCCAAGCGAGGGCCGGGAGGGGTGTGGGAAGTGGAGATGAAGGGTTCCGGGTGCTGGAGGTGGGAGTGGGGAGTGAATCTGTTCGTGTGTGTGTGTGTGTGTGTGAGAGAGAGAGAGAGAGAGAGAGAGAGAGAGACTATAGAGGGAGAAGGAGGGGCAGCCAGGTAGCTACAGACTTACCTGACCGGAAAGGAAAGTGAGGAACGCCCTCATTTCTCTTACATAACCTGAAATGGCAGTTGGACTTCCCTGATTCCAGCCTGTGCGTTTATCTTTGGAAATCACTTTTTGCCATATATCAAGATTCCACAACACGGTATGTGTTTTTTTCCCTTCATGTCTATGATTCCTAGCGAATCTCTCTCTACTCCCTCTCTGCACCGGCACCCCTGGCCCATTCCCTTGCACCTTCTGGTTCCCTTCCACACCCTTAGTTCATGGATCATATTCAGAAGGCTCTCTTCTCTTCTACTCCTGCTATAAATAGTAATTTTTCAGATGACGACTTGCTTATTTAGGGGTAAAAATCAAATCTACTTTCCAAGCCACACACAAGTATCAACCACCTGTTTGTCATGTGTGAGTCTGTGTGCTAAGTGCTGTGTGTGTGTGTGTGTGTGTGTGTGTGTATGGGAGGCTGGAGCAGATGGATCCAACTTTGTTAGGGGGACTTCTCTTCAGGGAGCTTGAGCACGTCCCTGTGCTCACGGGGCTTGGAATCAGTAGGGTCCCCTGACCTGCAAGAGAAGACACCATGCATTGATATTCGACAAAGCCAGGGGGCTCAGGACGCTCCCACAGCTCCCAAAGCCAGGCAAGGGCATTGCTCTCCAGGGGCCTGTGGCTGGATTTCCACTCACCGTGTGTTTGTTGAGTGGACTTCAGCAAGCGGTTTGGCATAGCTCTGTTTCCTCATCTATAAATCCTGAACAATAAAAATACCTTAGTAATGAGGTTGTTGTAAAGATAGTAAGCAGGCTATGTGAGGTAGGGCACACACCAGGATTCCATCCATGCTGCTCTGAAAGGAGGCTTAGGATTCTGTCTGGTGTGATTCCTTACAATTCTATGATTAATGTATTATTTTAAATCTATCTACCTGTGCGGCCCAACCATTTGTGCCTAATTTAAACTTCCCTGCAGGCACATGGAGGTCTCTACTGGGTAGAGCACAGCTCCCTATGTTGTGGGGTCTTTTTATGGATGCTTTTTGATGAGGATGATGAAAGTACTATAGAGTATTCAAGCTGGAAGTGGGGTGAGAGCTCATCAATCAGAACCTTTCTTTTTACAGAAGAACAAGGGGCCTGAGAGGTTTCATGATTTGTCCTGTTCAAATTTGAGTTCTTCTTGATGGCTGGCACAGATCTGGGTTTGGGGGTGGTTGCTAGTGCAAGACTGCTGAGGGAACGGACAAATGGGTGGGTGGTGGGGAGATGGATGGATGCATGAGAGGATGGGTGAATGAGGGAATGAGTGGTGGTTGAGTGGATGGGTGGTGGACAGCTGGGCCAGTGGATGGATGAAAGGATGAACGGCTGGATGCGTGGATGGATGGGTGAGTGGGTAGGTAAATGGGTAGGGGTGGATAGATGAATGAAGAGGCATGGGTAAGAGGATGGGTGGAAGATGGCTGGGTGCATAGTGAATAGGCAGATCAGTGGGTGAATGTTTTAACTTTAATTTTTTTATTGTGCAATAATATAAGATGTCACTCTAGGGTGTAATTCGGCCTTGGGCTTTCAAGGAGGAAATCCAGGTAGTTATCCATAGGGAAAGACACTCAGGTTCAGAGAGTTCCTTGAATAAAAGCAGGTAACTGAGAGAGGGCCACACAGCAGGAGCTGGGGCCCTGGGGAGGGCGGTAAGGAAGATACCGAGAGCAGCTGTCTCCCTCACACGCATGTGAAGGGACTCCATGCCGCACTGTTCTAGATGTTGTCTCAGTTGATCCTCCCCAGTGCCCTACAGGCAATTTTTCATCTCTTTTTTTAAAAGAAATAAAAAGCAGAGACAGAAAATAAGGTTTGGAGAGGTTGTACATTGTTATAAGAGCACACAGCAGTTGGTTTCCAAGCTGGGATTTAGACCTAGGGCTCCAAATCTCCAAGTGGCTGCAGCTTAGTGAGTAGCACCCCACTCTGGGGACAGGCAGGGCCCATGTGGCCCTCCCAGCACATGCTGTGTTCTGGCGAGGGCCAGAGGGCTGGCTTTCTGGGGGAGGCAGATGGTATCGGTGCAGCAGGTGCCTTTGGGGTTGTAGCTTTGAGATGGAGTCTGTCCCTGCATGGGGGTTCCAGGGTGAAGCCTCTGAAGTCGGCTACTGCACTGCCTCAGGCCCTTCTTCTAAGAAGAAAGCTGGCCCTGTCAGTCTGGGAGCTGTGCTCACTCACTCAGTCCAAATGGCCCCAGGCTGCCATCATTATCCTCCATGCACCCTGCCCTTGGTCCACGGATCAGGTAGGAGCGGAGCCAGGCTGAACGGGGGCAGCAGGCTAGACCCACCCTGCTCCTCCAAGGACAAAGAACAGCTGGCTCTCTGGGTCTGCGAGGCCCCTGTCTGCAGCCAGTGCCCACGAAATCCACGCCCACCCAGCCCCAGGCTTGGAGGCTCAGCACCTGCAATTTGCACAGGAGGGGTTCAGCTATTTCAGACAGTCGGGGAGCTCCCATGTGGGGGGAAATTCACACTCCTGTCACCCCCCCACACACACACACCGCCCTCAGAATCCAGGGCAGTGCAGGGTGAATGCTCGACTAAGGTGACACTGGATTAAAAATAGACAAATGGCACTAATTTCTTTTAAAGGCTGGGCAGAGAACTGGAGAAACCGAAGAATAAACGAAACTCCCCACATGTGGCCCTTCCTGGGAAGGCAGAACAATTGCTGATAGGGGCATGCAGTCCCCAGATCCTGTTGAAATGTGCATTCTGACCCTCAGTAGTTTGGGGTGGTGCCTGGAGTCTGTGTTTCTAACAAGCTTCCAGAAAACGCTGTTGCTTGTCCTTTAAGGCATGCTGGGTCACAAGGAGGTCCCTGTCTCCAGGGCACATCCTCTCTGCACAGCTGCAGGCAGCAGTTCCGGGGGCTCCCTCCATTCTCTGCACAGGGCAGCTGCTCTCTCCTGGAGGGGACACTTCCAGGACAGTGGCACTGGTCACTGGCAGTAAAAGCTCATGCTCTCCCAGCAGCCCCATGACACAGGACTGGGGGACGAGCTCTGCAGACCACACAGCAGGATCTGGTCCTGTCCACTGAGCACTCCCGGAGCTTGCTGGTGGGAGAGGTCACCACAGCAGCCCTCAGATGCGGCCCCTGTACTGGGCAAACTGTCCCGGGCTTGGAAGCAGGGTCCACTTCCCTTCAATGACCTCACAAGACAGACTCTGCCAGCCTATGGCTCCAGCCCAGACAGACTCAGTATTTCTAATTATTTTTCCAATAATTTCAGGGAGATGCCATCACTAGCCAGCTTGATAACAGCTGCCATCATGAGCGACTGTGTGCTGCCCAGAGAGTCCCACGGGCACTGGGCTTCATCACGACAGGAAATGTTCTGCCATGTTTTATTTCCTCTCTGAAATATATCTGTTCCGGGATCCTGATAGGGAAGAGAAGGGGGATGTATTAGCTCCCGGAGAAACACCGTGTCTCCAGAAACACAAACTGGGTGAGTCTGGGGTCTCTGACCTCTAAGTCCTGCTCCTCCTGGAGACTCTGGGTTGGCATAGGGGACATCAGCTATGCAGAGGGGCAGATTCACAGACGAGTGGTCAGCAGGTTGGCTCACTGCACAGTAGCCTGTGGCTTTGGCAGCACACACAGTATCATCTTTCTGTGTGTGTGTGTGTGTGCATGTGTGTGTGTGTGTGTGTGTGTGGTTCTGAGGACTGAACTTAGGACTTTCAAACAGAGCTACATCCTCAGCCCTTTTTATTTTCACTAAGTTGTTCATGCTAGGCTCAAATGTATGACCCTCTTGCCTCAGCCTCCCAGAATGCTGGGATTACAAGCATGCACCACTGCAACTGGCTTATAGTATCATCTTAAGCCTGTCCCAGCAGCCACTCAGCAGTAGATATGGCTATTTTGATTTCCCATGAGAACTTGATGAAACCAGAGTCTGAAAGATTTTCTGGCATGCTGAGCTGGGACTTGAACAAGCTACCCTGCCTTAATTCCCAGCCTCCCTTCCCCGGCTGTGCACACCCAGTCCCTCTGGACCTGAGGAGGCTCTCCACACGGTGGCCCATGCAAGGACATCCCTGCGAGATGACAGCCCAGACCAGAAACTCCCTGCCACCAGGAGCAGGGGTGGTGTTTGATTTCTGGCTTTTTGGTTTCCAATTTTGGACTTGCTTGGAAGGAGTCCCTGCTAAGGACATCTGACCATCCATGTTGTGACTCACCTTTATGTTTTAAGTGGACCTTGGTCTATGCCTCTCAAAATATAGATGGCCACTCACACTTCCAAGTGGATTTGGTCCTAGAAATGACATTGGCAGGAGACAGCAGAAGCAAAGAGGGCCCTGAGCTGGGCACCTTGCTCCAGCCGCACTCCTCTCCGATGGCCTCGACTCGCTGCATGCAGCCAGTGGCTGCAGCTGTGGGTGACATCATGTCTGATCAGAAAATGAGGAGCGACTAATGTGGTGACATCACTGCAGAAGCTTCCGGTCCTGCGACTCTCTAAGCATTGTGATGACCTGAGAGGCTTCATGGTACCTCTCGGGGCATGCTGGGTCCTCATGTCCACATGTAGAATGGAGGGATGCTATTTGTTAGGCTGTGATTAGCAGGGGACAGAGCCAGGGGAGGACAACGTGACTCTACGTGACAGGGACCAGAGTGTCCAGGCCCCACATCCAGCTCCTGCTTCGCTGTCAACAGGGCACCCCCTCCCCAGGGTTAGGAGGGCAATGGGCTCAGCTGCTCAGCTGGACACTGCCTCTCCTAGCCTGTCTCCCAGGGAATATGGTCAAGCAGATCAAAGGGAGAGCCACTGATACAGATTCCAAGCCAGCCTTGTCTCCCTTCCCTCTCACTCTTTGCTGTGGGACTATGGGTGTGATGGCTGGAACCCCAGAGCCATCTTGGTGCTACAAGAGGAAGGGCATGGCACTCAGCATGAGACGTCTGTGCCAGTGCCTGAGAGCATGTGGGTGAGACCATTTCTACCCTGCTGTGGACTCCTCATTATGCAAAAGTCAAATGCCCAAGTAAACAGGCTGGCAGGGCTGCAGCACCACCAGTAGGAGGTGTGGCCACCCCAAGCTGGCCAGGCTCACGGAAATAGGGGTGCTCAGCACTGTGCCTGGGGTCCCTCCAGGGTCAAGAAGGAAGGAGGTGAATTTTTAAATTTTTGGTACAGAGGATTGAACCCAGGATCTTCTCCCTGAGCTACATCCCCAGTCCTTTCTAAAATTTGTATCGTGAAACAGGATCTCACAAAGTCCCTCAGTTGCCCTGGAACTCATGGCCCTCCTGCCTGCCTCAACCTCCCTCAGTGCTGGGATTACAGACACGTGCCCCCACTCCTGGCTTTCATGAGTGTTTTCTTAGACTGGCACTGAGTGAGATTTGGGAATGTGGTTTCTGTGCCCTGGGGAGGTGGCTCCACCTGGGTGCTCTCGATGAGCTGGTGGCAGGCACTCAACATCAGAGCTTTGAGGTCACTGGAAGTAATTCAGTACAGCACCTTCATTTTACAGACGAGGAAACAGCAGGGGAAGGTGGGGACTGGACTCAGGCAGCTCATGAGTGTGTGTGTGTGGGGCTCCGCACTGCACCTCTCCCCTCTGCAGGCTCTGTCCCTGCTGTGCCAGGTTGGGGACAGTCCTGTGAGAGGACTCAGGCCCCACACCACACTCCTATCTGCTCTGAATCCTCCTGGGCTCTGTCTCTGGAGAAAACCAGATTCTGTTGTTAGCTGGAATCATTGTTTTTACACAAATAAGGCTAGATGTTCAGGACAAAATCCAGATACAAGCTGGGCATGGCAGTGCACACCTGTACTTCTAGCACTCTGGAGGCCAAGGCAGGACTATCAAAGCCAG
>NW_004624846.1:5712776-5734386 GCF_000247695.1 Heterocephalus glaber
TTCGTGTGTGTGTGTGTGTGTGTGAGAGAGAGAGAGAGAGAGAGAGAGAGAGAGAGACTATAGAGGGAGAAGGAGGGGCAGCCAGGTAGCTACAGACTTACCTGACCGGAAAGGAAAGTGAGGAACGCCCTCATTTCTCTTACATAACCTGAAATGGCAGTTGGACTTCCCTGATTCCAGCCTGTGCGTTTATCTTTGGAAATCACTTTTTGCCATATATCAAGATTCCACAACACGGTATGTGTTTTTTTCCCTTCATGTCTATGATTCCTAGCGAATCTCTCTCTACTCCCTCTCTGCACCGGCACCCCTGGCCCATTCCCTTGCACCTTCTGGTTCCCTTCCACACCCTTAGTTCATGGATCATATTCAGAAGGCTCTCTTCTCTTCTACTCCTGCTATAAATAGTAATTTTTCAGATGACGACTTGCTTATTTAGGGGTAAAAATCAAATCTACTTTCCAAGCCACACACAAGTATCAACCACCTGTTTGTCATGTGTGAGTCTGTGTGCTAAGTGCTGTGTGTGTGTGTGTGTGTGTGTGTGTGTATGGGAGGCTGGAGCAGATGGATCCAACTTTGTTAGGGGGACTTCTCTTCAGGGAGCTTGAGCACGTCCCTGTGCTCACGGGGCTTGGAATCAGTAGGGTCCCCTGACCTGCAAGAGAAGACACCATGCATTGATATTCGACAAAGCCAGGGGGCTCAGGACGCTCCCACAGCTCCCAAAGCCAGGCAAGGGCATTGCTCTCCAGGGGCCTGTGGCTGGATTTCCACTCACCGTGTGTTTGTTGAGTGGACTTCAGCAAGCGGTTTGGCATAGCTCTGTTTCCTCATCTATAAATCCTGAACAATAAAAATACCTTAGTAATGAGGTTGTTGTAAAGATAGTAAGCAGGCTATGTGAGGTAGGGCACACACCAGGATTCCATCCATGCTGCTCTGAAAGGAGGCTTAGGATTCTGTCTGGTGTGATTCCTTACAATTCTATGATTAATGTATTATTTTAAATCTATCTACCTGTGCGGCCCAACCATTTGTGCCTAATTTAAACTTCCCTGCAGGCACATGGAGGTCTCTACTGGGTAGAGCACAGCTCCCTATGTTGTGGGGTCTTTTTATGGATGCTTTTTGATGAGGATGATGAAAGTACTATAGAGTATTCAAGCTGGAAGTGGGGTGAGAGCTCATCAATCAGAACCTTTCTTTTTACAGAAGAACAAGGGGCCTGAGAGGTTTCATGATTTGTCCTGTTCAAATTTGAGTTCTTCTTGATGGCTGGCACAGATCTGGGTTTGGGGGTGGTTGCTAGTGCAAGACTGCTGAGGGAACGGACAAATGGGTGGGTGGTGGGGAGATGGATGGATGCATGAGAGGATGGGTGAATGAGGGAATGAGTGGTGGTTGAGTGGATGGGTGGTGGACAGCTGGGCCAGTGGATGGATGAAAGGATGAACGGCTGGATGCGTGGATGGATGGGTGAGTGGGTAGGTAAATGGGTAGGGGTGGATAGATGAATGAAGAGGCATGGGTAAGAGGATGGGTGGAAGATGGCTGGGTGCATAGTGAATAGGCAGATCAGTGGGTGAATGTTTTAACTTTAATTTTTTTATTGTGCAATAATATAAGATGTCACTCTAGGGTGTAATTCGGCCTTGGGCTTTCAAGGAGGAAATCCAGGTAGTTATCCATAGGGAAAGACACTCAGGTTCAGAGAGTTCCTTGAATAAAAGCAGGTAACTGAGAGAGGGCCACACAGCAGGAGCTGGGGCCCTGGGGAGGGCGGTAAGGAAGATACCGAGAGCAGCTGTCTCCCTCACACGCATGTGAAGGGACTCCATGCCGCACTGTTCTAGATGTTGTCTCAGTTGATCCTCCCCAGTGCCCTACAGGCAATTTTTCATCTCTTTTTTTAAAAGAAATAAAAAGCAGAGACAGAAAATAAGGTTTGGAGAGGTTGTACATTGTTATAAGAGCACACAGCAGTTGGTTTCCAAGCTGGGATTTAGACCTAGGGCTCCAAATCTCCAAGTGGCTGCAGCTTAGTGAGTAGCACCCCACTCTGGGGACAGGCAGGGCCCATGTGGCCCTCCCAGCACATGCTGTGTTCTGGCGAGGGCCAGAGGGCTGGCTTTCTGGGGGAGGCAGATGGTATCGGTGCAGCAGGTGCCTTTGGGGTTGTAGCTTTGAGATGGAGTCTGTCCCTGCATGGGGGTTCCAGGGTGAAGCCTCTGAAGTCGGCTACTGCACTGCCTCAGGCCCTTCTTCTAAGAAGAAAGCTGGCCCTGTCAGTCTGGGAGCTGTGCTCACTCACTCAGTCCAAATGGCCCCAGGCTGCCATCATTATCCTCCATGCACCCTGCCCTTGGTCCACGGATCAGGTAGGAGCGGAGCCAGGCTGAACGGGGGCAGCAGGCTAGACCCACCCTGCTCCTCCAAGGACAAAGAACAGCTGGCTCTCTGGGTCTGCGAGGCCCCTGTCTGCAGCCAGTGCCCACGAAATCCACGCCCACCCAGCCCCAGGCTTGGAGGCTCAGCACCTGCAATTTGCACAGGAGGGGTTCAGCTATTTCAGACAGTCGGGGAGCTCCCATGTGGGGGGAAATTCACACTCCTGTCACCCCCCCACACACACACACCGCCCTCAGAATCCAGGGCAGTGCAGGGTGAATGCTCGACTAAGGTGACACTGGATTAAAAATAGACAAATGGCACTAATTTCTTTTAAAGGCTGGGCAGAGAACTGGAGAAACCGAAGAATAAACGAAACTCCCCACATGTGGCCCTTCCTGGGAAGGCAGAACAATTGCTGATAGGGGCATGCAGTCCCCAGATCCTGTTGAAATGTGCATTCTGACCCTCAGTAGTTTGGGGTGGTGCCTGGAGTCTGTGTTTCTAACAAGCTTCCAGAAAACGCTGTTGCTTGTCCTTTAAGGCATGCTGGGTCACAAGGAGGTCCCTGTCTCCAGGGCACATCCTCTCTGCACAGCTGCAGGCAGCAGTTCCGGGGGCTCCCTCCATTCTCTGCACAGGGCAGCTGCTCTCTCCTGGAGGGGACACTTCCAGGACAGTGGCACTGGTCACTGGCAGTAAAAGCTCATGCTCTCCCAGCAGCCCCATGACACAGGACTGGGGGACGAGCTCTGCAGACCACACAGCAGGATCTGGTCCTGTCCACTGAGCACTCCCGGAGCTTGCTGGTGGGAGAGGTCACCACAGCAGCCCTCAGATGCGGCCCCTGTACTGGGCAAACTGTCCCGGGCTTGGAAGCAGGGTCCACTTCCCTTCAATGACCTCACAAGACAGACTCTGCCAGCCTATGGCTCCAGCCCAGACAGACTCAGTATTTCTAATTATTTTTCCAATAATTTCAGGGAGATGCCATCACTAGCCAGCTTGATAACAGCTGCCATCATGAGCGACTGTGTGCTGCCCAGAGAGTCCCACGGGCACTGGGCTTCATCACGACAGGAAATGTTCTGCCATGTTTTATTTCCTCTCTGAAATATATCTGTTCCGGGATCCTGATAGGGAAGAGAAGGGGGATGTATTAGCTCCCGGAGAAACACCGTGTCTCCAGAAACACAAACTGGGTGAGTCTGGGGTCTCTGACCTCTAAGTCCTGCTCCTCCTGGAGACTCTGGGTTGGCATAGGGGACATCAGCTATGCAGAGGGGCAGATTCACAGACGAGTGGTCAGCAGGTTGGCTCACTGCACAGTAGCCTGTGGCTTTGGCAGCACACACAGTATCATCTTTCTGTGTGTGTGTGTGTGTGCATGTGTGTGTGTGTGTGTGTGTGTGGTTCTGAGGACTGAACTTAGGACTTTCAAACAGAGCTACATCCTCAGCCCTTTTTATTTTCACTAAGTTGTTCATGCTAGGCTCAAATGTATGACCCTCTTGCCTCAGCCTCCCAGAATGCTGGGATTACAAGCATGCACCACTGCAACTGGCTTATAGTATCATCTTAAGCCTGTCCCAGCAGCCACTCAGCAGTAGATATGGCTATTTTGATTTCCCATGAGAACTTGATGAAACCAGAGTCTGAAAGATTTTCTGGCATGCTGAGCTGGGACTTGAACAAGCTACCCTGCCTTAATTCCCAGCCTCCCTTCCCCGGCTGTGCACACCCAGTCCCTCTGGACCTGAGGAGGCTCTCCACACGGTGGCCCATGCAAGGACATCCCTGCGAGATGACAGCCCAGACCAGAAACTCCCTGCCACCAGGAGCAGGGGTGGTGTTTGATTTCTGGCTTTTTGGTTTCCAATTTTGGACTTGCTTGGAAGGAGTCCCTGCTAAGGACATCTGACCATCCATGTTGTGACTCACCTTTATGTTTTAAGTGGACCTTGGTCTATGCCTCTCAAAATATAGATGGCCACTCACACTTCCAAGTGGATTTGGTCCTAGAAATGACATTGGCAGGAGACAGCAGAAGCAAAGAGGGCCCTGAGCTGGGCACCTTGCTCCAGCCGCACTCCTCTCCGATGGCCTCGACTCGCTGCATGCAGCCAGTGGCTGCAGCTGTGGGTGACATCATGTCTGATCAGAAAATGAGGAGCGACTAATGTGGTGACATCACTGCAGAAGCTTCCGGTCCTGCGACTCTCTAAGCATTGTGATGACCTGAGAGGCTTCATGGTACCTCTCGGGGCATGCTGGGTCCTCATGTCCACATGTAGAATGGAGGGATGCTATTTGTTAGGCTGTGATTAGCAGGGGACAGAGCCAGGGGAGGACAACGTGACTCTACGTGACAGGGACCAGAGTGTCCAGGCCCCACATCCAGCTCCTGCTTCGCTGTCAACAGGGCACCCCCTCCCCAGGGTTAGGAGGGCAATGGGCTCAGCTGCTCAGCTGGACACTGCCTCTCCTAGCCTGTCTCCCAGGGAATATGGTCAAGCAGATCAAAGGGAGAGCCACTGATACAGATTCCAAGCCAGCCTTGTCTCCCTTCCCTCTCACTCTTTGCTGTGGGACTATGGGTGTGATGGCTGGAACCCCAGAGCCATCTTGGTGCTACAAGAGGAAGGGCATGGCACTCAGCATGAGACGTCTGTGCCAGTGCCTGAGAGCATGTGGGTGAGACCATTTCTACCCTGCTGTGGACTCCTCATTATGCAAAAGTCAAATGCCCAAGTAAACAGGCTGGCAGGGCTGCAGCACCACCAGTAGGAGGTGTGGCCACCCCAAGCTGGCCAGGCTCACGGAAATAGGGGTGCTCAGCACTGTGCCTGGGGTCCCTCCAGGGTCAAGAAGGAAGGAGGTGAATTTTTAAATTTTTGGTACAGAGGATTGAACCCAGGATCTTCTCCCTGAGCTACATCCCCAGTCCTTTCTAAAATTTGTATCGTGAAACAGGATCTCACAAAGTCCCTCAGTTGCCCTGGAACTCATGGCCCTCCTGCCTGCCTCAACCTCCCTCAGTGCTGGGATTACAGACACGTGCCCCCACTCCTGGCTTTCATGAGTGTTTTCTTAGACTGGCACTGAGTGAGATTTGGGAATGTGGTTTCTGTGCCCTGGGGAGGTGGCTCCACCTGGGTGCTCTCGATGAGCTGGTGGCAGGCACTCAACATCAGAGCTTTGAGGTCACTGGAAGTAATTCAGTACAGCACCTTCATTTTACAGACGAGGAAACAGCAGGGGAAGGTGGGGACTGGACTCAGGCAGCTCATGAGTGTGTGTGTGTGGGGCTCCGCACTGCACCTCTCCCCTCTGCAGGCTCTGTCCCTGCTGTGCCAGGTTGGGGACAGTCCTGTGAGAGGACTCAGGCCCCACACCACACTCCTATCTGCTCTGAATCCTCCTGGGCTCTGTCTCTGGAGAAAACCAGATTCTGTTGTTAGCTGGAATCATTGTTTTTACACAAATAAGGCTAGATGTTCAGGACAAAATCCAGATACAAGCTGGGCATGGCAGTGCACACCTGTACTTCTAGCACTCTGGAGGCCAAGGCAGGACTATCAAAGCCAGCCCAGGCTACATAGTATGTTCAAGGCCAGCCTGAGCTATATAGTGAGATCCCAACTCAACAAAACAAAACAAAACAAAATCTAAACCTAGTTGCAATGAAGTGACCACGGGTTCGAAGGGGCTGATGATGGAGAAGGAAGCTGCTTTAAAATAGATGCAAAAATTACAAAGTGTGGATGATCAGACCCAGAATGGAGGCTTTTTCCCTCCTCAGCCACATCCTCTCCATCCTTGGGGAAAGGAGCCTGGATGAACACTCCCCTGCGATGATGTGGATAGGATGCCTGTGACCACATTTAGGAATTCATTGGCTGGGATGATGCCTGTGTCCTGATACTGCTGTTGTTTAAGAAGTAGGGACAGTGGAGGGAGAGGAGCCCCGGCAGAGCTGGGCATGGCCTATTTAGATGGTGGTGAGGATGATGCCACAGAAGAGGGAGAGACACTGGGGCAGCAATGGGGGCAAAGCAACCAGGCCAGCAGAGCTGAGCATGGTTCTTGACCGAATGCCAGCCAGGCTGGGGCTCAGGCGCACTCTGACCTAGTTTGGGGGAGACCTAGATTGAGGAGGACCTAGCAGGGGAGTTGACACAGGGGTTGGGCTGTGCACCAAGCAGAGCCAAGATACCAGTGGAGAGTGAGGGTGGGGGTGGGGGACAATCACAGGAAGGAAGGAGGCGCCATGTGGCTCCCAACAGCCTGGCTGAGATGGATGGCAGCAGGAAGCTAGGTATGTCAGACTGTGGAACCCCAGAAAGCAGAAACCTCTGTTATTTACTCTGTGCCAAAGCAGGTTTTGTGATCTCAGTGACCAACAGGAGAAATTATAATGTAATATGTTGCAAATATGCTCAATAACGTCTTATTTTTTCTTCCTAAAATTCACAAAGCAATTTCTATCATGTATTTCATGTTGTGGTTCCAACAACTTCCTCAGGGTGACATTTCTGTCTTCCTGAGAAGTTGGTGACCATGGAAGCTGAGTCAGTGTTTCCAAACTGCTGGCAAGAGACCAAACTTCACTTCCACCTCTCTGTCCTTGATGTGGTGCTGAGGGGTTGGGGATATGGAAATGTCTTAGTTACTTTTCTCACTGCTGAGACAAAATACCAGACACCTAAAGTTAAAGAAGGAAAGGATTATTTAGCTCACAGTTTGTAGAGATTTCAGTCCATAATCAGCTGGCTTCAAGGCAAGATGGCATGGCAGTGGGGCATTGCAGAGCAGAAACAGTTCATGGCAGGCAGAAGGCAGCAAAGCGAAGAAGTAACAAGTAGCAAGCGAGCAACAGAAGCCCTCTTTCTGTCCCTTATACTCTATCCAGGCTAATGCCCTTAGGGTGGGTAGCACTCACACCCCGGGTGGGCCTTCCCATTATCCACTCCCAGAACCATGCTAAACCAATCAGAGGACTAATTTAGTAATCACATACTTAGTCCCAGCATCACACACCCTAGATCTGGACACCTCTGAAAAGCCCCACCTATGACCACTTGAGGCTTTTGGGGAACAGCTAGACCAAGCCATAACAGAGAACCAGCAGCAGGTACACCAGCATAGGGAGAGGATTGCAAAGAGCAAAGTGAACTTGGGGGTCTTGAGTGTTCCTTGGTAAGAACCTGCATTGAATCCTTAATTCCTAGAAAATAGCTCCTCATGACCACTGTGTTGGTGATCAGAGTAGAATTATGAATGGCACCTTGTGGAGGTAGCTTATATACATCATTTACATTCCAAAGCCTGATTTAATAAAGCACACCTGGGACTGGGGATTTAGCTCAGTGTTGCCACACCTGCCTCACAAGCCCAAGGTCCTTAGTTCAATCCTTGGTACCAAAAAAAAAAAAATTAACAAAGCACATCTGTATTTTTAACAACCTCAGTTTGCTTTCATTTAACAAAGAACATGTCCAGTGAATTAATATTTATCTCACCTGGCTAGTGGAAAATTCACTGAAATCTATAAAATCACCCGGCTTGGTTCCACAAAGATGTGAGTTCAACTTCTCCCTTTATCTTTCTATCTATATATAAAGCCTTAACCTCTTCAAACCAGATTTTTCACAACTTCTGTATAAAGATAATAACCTCTCATACTTATGAGGATGTCTTCATGTATATAAATCATCCAACAAAATGTCTGGTGCAGTCCAGGTCATGAGAAAACGGTAGATAAAAATAATAGTATTAGTGAAGTAATAGTGCACTTAACAATACCAGATATGAAGAAAAATAATTTTAGCACAGCAGACAATTATTACTGGAAGGACAATAACCCATGTCTCTAAAATAAAAACAGAAAAATCATAAAATGTAAGAGAAAGACTCAAGTGACTTTTGGAAATAATACATGAGATGATCTTTCAACCATGGCCAAAGTTTCATCAGAACAGAGCCTTGGTCTTATTTATTCCTATGTCCAACTTTTCAAAAGCACACAATAATGTTTCATTGAATAAATGAGCAGAGTAATCCAGTAGTTATGACCAATGGGTTGACTTGAGATAGGAAACTTTGTAAGGTGAGACTGTCATTAGATAAGAGCTGAGCAGGTAACAGTGCTCACATACTGCCAATCTTCTTACAGGTCGAATGCCCCACATCCTTAAAGCACAATAGTTAATTTGGATGCATGTGTGAACATACTGATGATTTGTCTCACTAGCTACTCTTCAAAATTTAAGGTGTCATATGCACACACATATTCTTCTATCTATATACCCATCTATACTTCCAAATACCCCTTCATATTTCCAAATACTCATCCATTTACACTTCCATCCCCCGTCCATCCATCTACCTACTCATTTATCTACCCATAGATACATCTACCCACTCATCCATCTACCTTACCATTTATCTACCCATTCAGCCATCCACCCACATCTATCTATCCATCCATCCATCCATTATCCATCCATCCATCTACCTACTCATCCATTTGCCCTTCATCCATTTACCCTGCACCCATTTACCCATCCATCCACCAACTCACCCTTCCATTTATCCACTATCCAGTCATCTATCCACCTATCTACCATTCATCCATCCACCCACATCTCTCCATCTATCCATCCATCTTTCTGCCCATTTGTCTGTCCATCCATCTGTCCATCCATCCATCCATCTACCCTGAATTCATATAACCTGCATCCATCTACCCATCCATCTATCTACTCACCCGTCCACTTATCTCCCCATCCATCCATCTATCCATCCACCCATCTACTTTTCATCCATCCACCTCTATCTACCTATCCTTCCATCTACCTACTTATCCATCTATCCATTCATCCATCCACCCCATCTATCTACTCATTAATCCATCATCCAGCCATCCATTCACCTATTTATCCATCTACCCTGAGTCCATTTACCATGCATCCATCTACCCATCCATCCATCTATCCACCCTTCATATATCCACCCACCCATCCACCTACCTACCCAATTCATCCATTCATTCCAATCTCTCTACCTATCTATCCATCCACTCACCCATATATCCTGCATCCATCTACCTACCCATCTATCTAACCATCCACCTATCAACCCACTCATCCATCCACCCTCATCTATCCACCCATCCATCTATTTACCCACTTCTCCATCCACCCATCAGATGTTCACTGGACACCTGGGTTTGTCACACTATGCATTCAATCCTGGAAGGTACATCAGTGGTTCTGGCCCTCTACATTTCCTGTATAATCCTGTAGGCAAAGGACCATCACGATACATATAGATTTCTGTTTCCACTTTCCTGTAAAGAGTAGTTCTAATAATCTACCCTAACAGTGGCAACCACCTTTCGAATTCCATGCATTTCTGAGGCTACAGTTTTACCTATGTTAAATTAATTTATATAATTGTTTTTCAATATTCCAAGGCTGAAGGATGTTTATGATGCTCTTCTCATTATTAAAAGACTTTTACCAATTCCTAATTGCTTCCTGATTGCTCTATCCATCACTCTTAGATCATTTCCTTGAAGGCACCTCAAGTTATAAAGCTTGAATTTTGTCATGTAGGTTAATAATCTTTCTTCATTTCATTTTGGCACATTCAAGAAAATTTTTTTAACCATCATGGATCAAAACTGCTCATCCTAATGCAGAATAAATGGCAGAAGTGGAGGACATGGAGTTGCAGGATGCAGTCAATTAATGATATAATTGAGAGTGTGGAGAAAAGTGTGCGTGTTCTTGAATGGCACACATTTCAGCACAATTTGTGTTTAAAATGTTCTGTGGCGCTGTGATCAGAGCAGAGCCCCATGTATGCCTCCAGGGGCAGTTGCTCCTATAATGGAGCCCAGGGGCTGCTGAAGGACTGACACCAGCCTTCCTCTGTCTACTCCTTGCTGCAAGGATCTGTTGAGACCAAAGGAAGTAGAAGAGCAGAGTCCTCCTAACACAGGAAGCTCCACATCTAGGGTTACCGGGGAGAGTGATTTGGGATGGACGATCTCAGGGTCAAGGCCATGATGGGTGAAGTCAGGAGATGTCAATGCCCAGTGCATAAAAGCCAACTGGGCAATGCCCTGAGGATCTTTTGGGGCGGGGGCATCAGTGTGACCTTCTTGGAAGAAAGGCAGCTCAGTCACTGCCAAGGAAGCCCTGTTATGTGTGAGAGGTTGACCAGAAGGCTCTCTGCAGACAGGATGTGCACCACCATGCCTAGCCCAGCCACTCTTAACAACAGGTCAACACAACAATAGGAACTGTGCGCCCCAGACCCATATCTGCTGCCAGCTTTTGCTCCTGGGCTCTAGTGTGCTTCCGGAAAGGCAATTCAACCTAGCCAGTTTCTGCTCTCCCCTCTTGTTCTTGCCTCCCTTTGGTCCAGGATTCTCCCTGTCTCCATGGTGACTCAGTCACTGCTCTTCCAAGATAGACAGTGACCCCAGAAGCTGACCACAGCAGGGAGTGTCCAGTGTGTGGCACACAGGGCAGTCATATTTTCTGGCTTCTCAGAGACCTGTGCACTGTGGGATTTTCACAGCCTGTTAGAGCACTGGGCTTCCTGGGTTTGGGTCCTGCCTGTCCTCACTCTGTGCTCTGTCCTTGGAGGACAGTCCTTCACTGTTTCTGCAAGCTCCCTCCTGGCTGACCTGGCCCCTGTGGTCTGGTGCTCAGCTCCTTGACCTCCCTGAGAGAGGGTGTCATGTGCTCCCGGCCCTCCCCATGCCCCTCTCAAAGTCCTTTGCACTCTGAATCTATGGCTGCTCCTCCAATGGGACCACAAGAGTCAGTGCCTCACCTCTCCCTGTCCTCCTGCCCATCGTCATCTTTCCCCAAATAATGTGGCTTCATTCCCTATGTCTCACAAGCCAAGCCTACTTCTGCCTCCCCTGGTCATTGCGCTTTAGACAGGGCTGGGGACCACACCACAGTGAGCGTATGCAGATGCATCTGCTGGTCCTCTAGGATGCAGTCGCTACAGGATCATCAAAGGGATCTGTTTTTCAAAATGAGAACCTTACATGGTCATCCCACTCCTTAAAGTCCCTCACAGGAAGGAAACATGTTCATTGTGTCCTACCCTGTCCCAGTGCCCAGGCCTTCCTCACTCACTCCTAGGCCACCTGGCATCATTTCTATCACCGCTCTTCACCTGTCCACGCTGCTGAGCCATCAGGGAATGGGTCCTCCCCTCTGTGGCCCATAATTCCCCATCCTCCATGTGCCAGCTTCACAGTGATCCCTTCCTCTCAGAAAGCATCCCTTTCCAGTGTGACCTGGCCACGCCTCCCTGCCACATGCATTCTTGGGTCTGCAAATGTCTCTCCCTAGTGCTGGCTGTGAATGAAATTTTCCATGGGTCCATGAAGTGATTTAATTAAATCCTGACATTTTCATCCTTCCATAAGCTCTGTGAGTATAAAGACAATTCAGACACACCACTGAATATGTTTTGGGTGGATGGGTAGAAGAACCCATAACTGGATTCCCTGAGATGAGCAGCCCAGACCTGCATTTCTTGGGACCCATGCATTGGGACAGCTGAACACCATGCAGCCCAGGACATGCTTGAGTGTGCTATGAAGTCAGGGAGGGCACAGCCCACACAGGCAGGGGAGTCTAGGACAGCCATGGGTGCCACCAGCCAGGGAAGCAGAGACTGGCCGAAGATATGATTGTGTGGGGCTGACTGTGTCCCCCCAGTTCACGTGTTGATGCCCCTACCTCAGTACCTGGGGATGTGACTGCATTTTGAGAAAGCCCTTTACAGAAGTGATCAGGCTGGAACTGTCCTTGAGAAGGTGCATCCTGGTGGCAGAAGCAGCAGCTGTTTCCCCACAGCTGTTCAGCCCCTGCCCAAGCCCTGCTCTGTCTGCTCTGAGTTCTACACTCCGGTCCCTTAGCAGAGGTGCTCCCGGAAGCCACCAGGGTTGCTTAGAACAGAGCATTCACCAGCTGTACCCACCCCCAGGGTCTCTGACTGCCGGGCTGCCTGGCCCAGTAGTTTGCTTTTCTGACATGCTCCATAAATGCTGATGCTGCGGTTCCAGCCTCCCCCGAGTAGCCCTGGCCCATGTCCCTGCAGGCCCTGCTGCCCTGCTGGCTGGCTTCTCCCTCCCCTCTCTCTGGAAATGTCGGCTGTGGAAGCAGAGCAGCCAGACATGCTCTGTGCTCATGCTGAAATCTCCTGACTCAGCATTGCCCTCGGACTCTGGCAGAGCCCTAGGGATGAGGGGGGCACAGCCTGGACAGGCCAGGTCGGCTCTGCAGGGTAGCTGGTGACCCATGGAGAGCCGCTTGCCGCCCTTCCCTCTGGTCGGTCTGCGGGTGATGAGCGGTAGCAGCCAACCCAGCCTCTCTTAGAGAGGATGCGGGGGTGGGTGCCTGAGTTAATCACCAATTGGAGCCAGGCTGCTGTTCCCATGGTGATTGCACACCGAGCCCTGTGCCCTCAGAGCTCACCTCCTCCCATCCGCTGCAACCTCCATTAAACAGAAACAAAAGATTAAAATGGCAGAAGCCATTTAATGAACTCATGCTGGCAGCGGCTGGTAGCATTTTCCTGGAACCATGACGAAGAGGCCTCTCCGCCTCTTCCAGGAGAACACAGGGGCTCCTGGCATCTGATCTCGCCTGTTGTCAGACATCAGTGGTGCAGAGGGGCTCCGGTTTGGGGGGACACCCTTTCCTTTCTCTCCCTGAGCTGGAAGTCATTTTATCTCTCCACACAGGGAAGGGAGGAAGTAGGGTATCAAAGGGCTGTGCACTCGGTGCAGGGGGAGAAGGGGATGCCAGGGCCGGGCTGGGCAAGGAATGGAGGCTGTGGAGGGCACCTCTCCTCCTGTACCCGAGCCCTCGGGCTGCTCTGTGGACCATGGGAGGGGCCAAGAGGATTGCACCCCTGCTTCTCTGCCTTTTCCAGGCCTCTTCTCTCCCTCTTTCCCTCCTCCTTCTGCTTGCTCTTCCAGCTCAGCAACCACCCCCCCGCCCCCCGAGGGCCAATGCTGGCTGCAGCCCTCCCTGCAGGAGTCTCTGGTGTTTCCTGAGCTCTCTCTGCCTCCTGTGCTCCTCTGCCAGGTCTTGGGCCCTGGAGCTCTCCCACAGTCTGCACCCCTGGATGTGGGCCCTGGAGATACAGCCCAGACTCCTCTTCCATGAGAGTTGGGGCCTCTGCAGCCTTCTAGGCCATGCACAGAAGCAACACAAAGGGCCACACCCTCACTGCAAAGGCAAAGCCTGATGCACAAGCTAGAAGCAAGTCTGGAAAGGGTCCAGAGGCAAAGTCACAGCATTCAGGGCTTCAGAGCCTGCCTCTAGTAGGAGAGGATCCTGGTCCCCAACCCAGTTCCACTGTGTTCTGCTTGTGCCAGCCGTACGGGTTCAGGGACCTCTGCGTGCTATGCTGGCCCATGCTCTGCACTTCCTAAGTATACAGCTTTAAGCCCATGTTCCCATCTCTCTGCTTTCCCCGTGCTGGGCACAGCCATGGCTTCTCTGGTGGCTTCCCCTTGCTTACCTCTTGGGGAACCTGGCCAGTGGACAAGGCCAGGCTGGACTGGATGCCGTGCATTGCCTGGTGGGGCTGTGTCCAGACACCAAGGCAGGCACTGGCCCAGATATATCTGCAAACTGGGACCACACGGGGAATGTGGTCAGAACCACTGTGAGGTGAAGGGCGGGGAGCAGATGAAGCAGGGGCTGGGAGGAGAAAGGGCTGAGTGAAGGCCGGGAGGCTGGGGCTCTGGGTGCTGGTCCTGCAATGCTCATCTCCTGTGCTGCTAGGTGGGTCCCGCAGTCTCAGTTTAGGCCCTCAGTGGGTGAAACGGCAGGAAAAGGGAGGAGATGCTGAGACTCTGTTGGGCGTGGGGGGCTCACCCCAGCTGAGATCCACCCAAAGGGAAGAATCCAGGCTGCACAGATAGTTGACTGTTTCTAGTTCCAACTCAATCCCCTATTTTCATTTTATTTTTTGCAGTACTGAAGATTGAACCCAGGGTCTTTTCACAGAGCTACATTCCCTGCCTATTATTATTATTATTATTATTATTATTATTATTATTAGAGACAGGGACTTGCTAAGTCTCTATGTTGCCCAGGCTGGGATTGAACTTATGATCCTCTTGCTTCAGACTCCCAGAGTGCTAGGATTTCAAGCATGTGACACTATACTAGGATCCCTGTTATTTTAATAATCAAATAGGCTTCACATTTTATCTCATGGAAAACGGTAACTCATTGACTCGGAAGCATGGTGACTAGGGGAAAGGTGGTTCTGACCCAGGTAGAAGGCTATGGTCTCCTTCTGGCACCATGGGACAGAGACCCCTCCAGGACTAGCTCTTTTCCAGCTCAGGACTCTGTTCTCAGTGACGAGGCTGCTCTCAGCACTGGTGACAAGAACATCCTCCTTCTACATAAGTGAAACCACACATACACAACTCACAAATCAGGGTAGCTTGTACTAAAAGTTGGAGAAAGACAAACTAAAATGCAACCTATGCATTTTCTTGCAAATTGAGTTAAAACAAGATACTCTTTCCTACAGAATAAGAAAGAAGACAGGAAGGAAGGAAGGAAAGAAGGAAGGAGGGAAGGAAGGAAGGAAGGAAGGAAGGAAGGGCTACTACAGCTAAGTTACTAATTACCAGGTGTAGGATACCTCTCAAGGTGAATGCACTGAATTTTAAGTTAGGAATCATCTGATCCATCTAAACTTAAAGCCAGTTTTTTGGGTGCATTTTGAGTTCCATCGCAGAACTCAGCATCTGTCCATTAGGCCCTGCTGGTGATGTTCTCTCTCTTACCTTGGTTGCATGAGGGACTCCCTGAACCCCCTGGAGTCTCTTCAACACCCCCAGACTTTAATTCCTCCTCACAGGTGTGGTGACATTGTCTTGGTGCAAGCTGACCTGGGGAGAGAGCCCTATGCCTGGTTCCTCCTAAGAGTGAGCCATCCCACATGGGCAGTGAGAGCCACCTCTGGTCTTTGGGAATACTTGCACCCCACCCAGGCACCTGTCCATGCTTCCCAAGCTCTGCAATGTGCCTTCTGACATTTGTAGTAAAGCATGCTGCTGGGACCTGAAGAGGACAAATCTAAGTGTCTCAGGACACTGAGTGCTACCCTGCACCCAACTGTTACTTTTGAAGGCACCATGGTGGTAGGCATATTTGAGAGAAGTAGCAGTGATGGGATAGGGTTCCAGAAAGACCAAAGTAGTGTTTTCAGGATTTATAGACTCTCACTGCAGACCCAATTCCAGACCTACGTTCTCTGATTGGACTAATGATCATCTGAAAGTCATGCTAGCTTTCCTACAGTGGGATGCATACATTAAAATTAAGCAACAGAACATAGGTTAAAAAAGAAACTAAGCAGGTCAGACTTCCCTTCCCCAAAAGGAATCCACTAGGTGGGGCAGCAGTGTGTACTCTTTTGAGATAAGGAGACTACAGAATCCTCCAAACTGGAAGATCAAAAAGAGCAACAGTTCCTTTCTCTTGGGCTGCTGTCCTGAGGAAACATGCAGGAAGTGCTCAGTCAGCCCCATGGGTAAAGTAGCTAAGGGCAAAGACACCCTGAGTGGGCAAGAGTCAGGGATGTTTGTGTTTCCTCCATGTCTCCACTGAGCATGAACATGATCATCCCTTCTGTAGGTCCCCAGTGAGAGCTGTCTACCTGCTGTCAGGAGATAGGAGATGCCTGTGGACATCCCCAAGTGTGGCCAAGGGACAAGGACGGCCTCTGTGCCGCAGCACAGGAGTGAACTGAGTATAGTGTTTTGGTTCAGGTCTGAAATGTCCCTGAAATGTCTCCTGTGTGTGGAAAGTGATGGGATCACGGGGCGTTATACTTATCAGTGAATTCACCCATGGATGAGTTCATGGCTAAATGTACTCTTAGGAGGTGGGGCCTGGTTGGAGGTGGTCACCAGGGTGTGACCTGAAAGGGTGGATTATTGTCCCAGGCTTCTCCCTTCTCTCTCTACTTCCTGGCCACCATGAGGTAAGTAGTTTTCCTCTGCCATGGCTTTCCACCATGCTGTTTCTGCCTTGGAGCCTGTGGACCATGGACGGAACCCTCTGAACCATGAGCTAAAACAAACCTTTCCTTCTCTAAATTGTGAGGGTCCCAGCAATGGGAAAGAGACACATATGGATGGGATAAATCGAGTGCCTGGCTCCATTTCCACATGTATTAGGTGGGGAAGCTCTTCCCAAGGGCTGGGGGCAGGAGGGGAATCACCAAGATAGCCTATGGGAAAGCATGCAGCAGAGACTGGGTCATATTTAGTGACCAGAGCTCTCTGTGCCTGATTTCTCCCATCGCAGGCCCTGGCTGGGATAGAGGAGGGGGCAGCAGCTTGTGTCAGGGTGAGAGATGCTATGTGGTGTCCACACTGTCCCTGGAGCCCTGGACTGCACACAGCTGAGTGTGAACTAAATGGCACTGGCTTCTGGATGGAACTCCAGGTGTGGGTCCTAAAACACCTTCATGTCTGAGTTGAGGGGAGCAGAGCAAGACACTGCTGCGAAGATAAACAGTTGTCAGTGGGTCACACAGATGCTTTGGACAAATGTCTCTGTCCCTCCACTTACTTCCTCCTCCATGTCACTATATTTGAGTCAGCCTCACTAGCTTATTTTGAAAGTTGGGGTTAACTTTTATTAACTGCACTGCTTTGAGCCCTGGATTAACAGAAGCACCCTGCATTGCTGTGATCAGAAAAAAACGCCAATCTCTGCTCCATCCCAAGGCCCTGGCTCCAGACCAGACACAGATCTGCAAGCCTGGGGGTGCAAACCCTCCCTCTCTGCTCACAAGGAAATAATGACAAGGTCAGGCTGTGGTGTACCACACTGGGAAAGCCCCCAAGCCCCTGAACCTGCCCCTTACCCTGACATCAAGGCTCTCAGCAGTGTCCCCTGCACTCAGTGCCTCCACTTGGGACACCCTGCCACTCACCTGCTTCTAAGTACTACTAGGAAGCAGCCTGCTCTGTCCTCTCCCTGCCATCTCCTCCCCACTTCAGCAATCAGGTCCAGACGTTGACCAGGCCAGCAGAATTTCACCTCCAGATCCAGATGGTGGGGACACTACTACAAATGCAGACTTGTGTGTGTGTGTGTGTGTGTGCATGTGCACAGGGTTATATGCACACATGTGTGCATATGAGGCATGGGTGTGTATGTACGTGAATGCACATGTATATGTGTTCATGTTTGCATGTACATTCACACATATCCGAATCACATTATCACCTCTTTGTGTGTTTTATCCACTTGCCCGACCTCTGCACATGTCAGGAACATTCTGTCATTTGGTCCCTCACTCAAACAAGGGTTCTCTGCAGCTGCTGGCCGATATCCTCCCTGGGAATGAGCAGAAAGGGGCTTCTCTTAAATCATCTGACTGCAGTGTGCAGCAAAGACAGGGACCAGGTCACAGTCCCTTTTGCCTCTGCAGCAATTACTGAGAAATCTGGGCCATAGTAGTCTCTCTTAAAATGAATAAAATAATGAGTAAGTGAAGTTAATAAAATTACTGTATAAATAATACATGGAAAGAAGAACATTGCTGGTAAACTATTAACACATGGATATGGATATGATTAACCCAAAGAGGGAATAACTGTATGTTAACACAAGTACTGCACACATCAGAGAGTAGCATGGCTCAGGGCCAGGCCCTGGTGTGTATGAATGAGTTCCTCACACACCCGTGCCACAGGAAATATGGGCTGGATCTGGCCTGAGGCCACTTTTAAAACAACTTTAAGATGTCATCTACACACAGTAAAATGCCACACCTTACTTATACAGGTGGAAGGACTTTTATGCATGTGTAAACCCACATAACTGCCACCAGGTGAGGGATCAGACACACGCATGCCCAGAAGGAACTTCCCTTGCATTTCCTCCAGGAGACAGCCACCCAGAGCTGAGTTCCCAGCACTTGTGAGCTCACTGAGAGGGGAAGCCTCACTGGAGGGATGGAGAGTGGTAAGACCAATGGGCACCCTGTCCTGGTGCCCTGGGAACTACACAGGCACCCTGCCATGGTTTGGATGGGTTCCCCAAAGAGATACCTTGAAGTCTCAGGTGCTGTACTTGTGAACATCACTGCACTTGTAAATGTCTGTCTTTGCAGATGAAATTCATATAAACAAGGTCTTGGGATGAGCCCTGATTCCAAATTCACTGATACTTTTAAAAAGGAGAACAGACACGGACATACAGACAAGAAAGGCCACAGGTCAGAATGATGCAGCCACCAGACAAGGATCACCAAAGACAACCACCATTCCCAGGGACCTGGAGAGAGGCCTGGAGTAGATTCTCTCTCAGAGCCTTCAGAAGGAACCAGCCTTGCAGATATTGACTTAGGACTTTTGGCTTCCCGAGCTATGGAGCATATTTGTTGTGTTGAGCCACACAGTACCAGGTGGCCCTATGAAAGCTGACACTTTTTGGGAAATGTCCTGCAGACTTTTACCTTGCTGAAGCCATTGACAACTGAGCACTGTGGATTGTTCCATGAATAGCCCACTAGCTGGGACCCAGGCATAATACCTACTTTGAGGACACTGTATCAGAAACAAGAAGTTACTCATGACAAAAGCAGTGAAATTCCACTCTATTTTCTATTCACTAGTTATCTGAAAGGCAGAAGAGGAATGCAAAAGTCATATCCCAGGGACACATCTATTTTTCCTTCTTATGCTCCTCTACCCTATTGCTACAGCATTATTTTCTAGCTATTTCCATGCAATTGGGTCACTTTCTCTGATATTACTCATCATCATTAAGTAAATTTGCTTCTTGATTTGAAGGAGGTGGTCACACTCCAATCACTTTGCATGGTCCACTAACATCATTCATTCTCTCTACAGAACAAAATCTCCAGTGCTCATTGACAGTGAACAGGGGATTTTTCATTAGTTCATTGACTTAGCAAATATGAATTGTCCACCCTGGACTTAGTGGTGCACAGAATATCAAGAAACACCTATGAGCCCATCCTCAGAAAGCACATGCTACTTAACAACACAAACTAGCACATATGGAAAGAACTTTTGAGCAAAATCAATAGAATTTTCTTTGGATTTCCAAAGTTTGTTCCTTGAAATCTCCTCAGATCTTACTGGTAGTATTCAAGTGGTAGCAAAGTTTCTTTTTTGAAAACAACCTCTACTGTAAATTTCCACTGCCCACTGGAAAGGGCCCTCCACAAGCTGCAGACACAACTTGGAGTGCTTTCTTGGTGATCTCAGTCATCACCACACTATTATAGACACTGGCCAGGTTTTCAGGCTAATAAGGCCACATGTGGCTTTGTGACCATCTTAGCTTGAAAACATTGAGTCATATGAAGAGCTTTTCACTCAGGGTCAAGCATTTGCAGTACTGAGTTTATGCAATGGGTACAGAAACCCTTGTTCTTGTCTTACAAATCAAGAAGTCCTATAGCTGTGCCTCACTTGTTTGGTGTGTAGTCCATGGCCTGAGCTGCCCCCAGTTCTCACTTGATCCCTGACTTCATGCAGGGTACAGAGCACACTGTTTCCATCAGCACAAGTTCCAACTCTCCTTCATATAGATCAAAATCTCAATTAACTGCACAGAATCCATAGCTAAGGTTTATAGTATGTCAGTTGGGCTGCGCTGCCACAAGTATCTGAAGAATTCAAATTACCCATAAATTACCTGATTTTAGGTGGTCTTGGGGGGAGTTTGCAATATTTAAGAAGGCAAACATTTTCTAGTGGTCAAAGCACATTCAGGCACTGCAAAATTCTTCACTGAAAACCTCGAATGGAAGTTAAATGTACTTGCCTGACATTTAGTCTTATACTAAAGAGATTGTATCAATGACTTACTCGATCTCACTTAACAAAGATGATCCTTTTCTCACAGGTAATCTAGAAAGCCTTTTGTGATTGCTGAGAGCATCTGAGGAAAGTGTGCTGCACGCTTAAGGGGGTGTGGAGCTGACTGCAGGATGGGAGTGACATGAGTCTTCCTATAGGTTCTGATGACACCTGAAGACCTCTTCTTCTCCCAAGTCCTTTTGCTCATGTATTTGACTCTGTCATGACCTTTGGTTACATATATCCACCCTCAAATCTGCATTTTCCTTTGATTCTCTAAATATAACTGCAACAGGAACTATGTGTCAATTGTGTGTGTAGCTTTGGCACCCACGATGATGGGTGACACTTGATAGGAACACATGTATATTAACTCATCAAGGCAACTACTGTACAGACTCCGCAGATCATCTGGAAATGCCTGTAGCAGTAACTAACATTGTAGGACTTTTTAAAAAATGTGTAGCTTAATCCATAACGATCACCTGTTCTGGTGAGACATGTCATCAACACTTCAATGAACATTTCTGACAGTTTTCCTCATCAAAGTTTAGGAGAGAGAGGAAAAAACCCCCAGCATTTTCGCTTCTCATCGTTTTGTTTCAACCTTTTCATGTAAATGGTCATGAGGCTGAAGAAATTGCTCAGACTTCTAATTATGCCTCAAAGCTTTTCAAAGCATTGCCCATGTTTTCATGCTTCAATATTTCCTTCTGTGTGCAAGTACAGGAGCGCATCTTCAGAGCTCACCAGTGTTTGGGTCTATTCTATACCCAGGCACCTCTATCTAAAGTTAGATGAATACCTGCAAGAAAGACAAGACTATTTTCTCTCTGTTTCTGGTCCCACTTGCTGTCCAACCAGCTTTGCTACAGAGAGGAGGCGCTATGGAGCTGTCCAGAGCCCTACCTGCACAGGTGGATTCTCACAGTGTCTAGGGCCAGGTAGCAGCATCATTCTTTTTTTATATATATATTAATTGGTACTTTTTAGGTATACAATACATTTACATTTATCATTGGGTGTTTGTACCTGAACATGATGTATCTTAGTTCTTATTTTTTTCCCCATTACCTATGTGCCCTTCACCCCCACCACCCTTTCCTATTTACATAGACTTTGTTTCCATTTTTTTTTCTTTCTCATAATTTTTCCTTTCCTTTCTTCCCTTTCCCCTTCCCCTCCCACCACCCCTACCCCTTTGGACCTTTTCCTATTTCAAATTACCAATTATTCGTTTTAATCATTTTCATCCTTATTTACACTTTCAGTTCCTCACACTAGAGATGCTATTTG
>NW_004624846.1:5765681-6056892 GCF_000247695.1 Heterocephalus glaber
TTTTTTATCTGTGTCCTCTCTGGATTTATTAATCATGTCTTGCACTATGGGCACGATCTCTGCTGTTATCTGAGAAATAATTTCATTTTTTCCAGATCCTCTTTTGTTGCCAGGTCAGGGAGTCCAGGTGGTTGAGTATCAGATTGTTCCATCTTGTTTCCCTTTGGGGTTGCCTTAGGTGATCTGCAAGTCTGGTTTTGAGACTTGTTTACATGTCTTCTCATTTCAACAGATGTAGCCTGCTGTGGCTTTTTTGAGGCAACTTTTTGCTCACCCAGTGGTCTTCAATTCTCAGCAAGCCACTGACCAGCCTTTTCTCTGCTGCTCACAAGTACACTAATTCCTGGGTTCAAAATGGTGGCCTTCTGGATCCCTGAGCTGACCTGTTGTTTGGGCAGGCTTCTGGCTGGGGCCTGTACACACTTGGGATGGTATTTAGGTGTGCCTCTGGCTAGGGCCCCTATGTACCTGTTGTCTGGGAGGGCCTTTGGCTGGGGACTGTACACTCCAGTTCCTGTTGTGTGATCAGTCTTCTGGCTAGGGTCTCACACACTTAACAATGGTATTGGGGCAAACCTCTGGCTGTTGCTTATGTACCTGTGCAGCTCTTTTCCAGGCAGGCCCTTGGCTTGAACTGGTGTGCTCAAGCCTCTGGGGTCAGGGCAGTGCCCTGGCTGGGATCTGCTGCTCCACCAACTAAGGTGGTCTGGTGTGCCTTTATTGCAGATTTTCTTCACTTTTTAGTGAGCTTCAATTTTCATCAAGGAGCCCCAGAAAGGCCCTCTTTCTGTTGTTCACTTCTACTCTATCTTCTGGAGCTCAGAACAGTGTCCTTTATGACCCCTGCAACTCTGTGGTGTGGATCCAGGTAATGGCTTGGCATAGCTACCATGGGAGGGGGGCAGTGCTGCTGGCACCTGTGCACTTTTCCTCCTTGGTGCTAGGGGGGCTCTGCCCACCAGGCTTTATTCAACCTAGAGGCTTCACTGTTGTTGTCATTTCCTCTGTGCACCCGGAGCCATGACCAGCCCCAACTAGCTTCATGGCTGGTGGCCCTACTCACTTCAGAGGCCCTTGTTTATGCACACAGGGGTGTGGCAAGTATCCATTAGAATCCAAGGAGTAAACAGACCACTGGGTTCTGTACTTTTGATCCCAGTGACTGGAACCAGCCTCTTCAGAAAACTACACACACTGGGTCTTTGTCCTCAACACAGAGAACAATGCTGCTCAAACTGTGCCTACACAGCCTGAGATCCACACTGCTTAAACTTCTCTGCAGGTCTGTGACTAACCTTCAGCTCTCCTCAAATGTCTCTCACTGCATCTTTCCCACTCAGTCACTGAAGCAGGCTGTCCCCAGGGACCCTGAATGGTGGTCATTCTGTGACTTCCAATCCCCAGGGTAGCTCCATCCCAAACACAACTCCCCTCTTAAGATGACTCCTGAATGTGCTACTCCCAAATACAGCTGTCCTTCAAGGAAAGCCCCTCTCAGACTAAATCCCCACAGTGGATCCACAGCTTCTGATAACCATGAGTTTCTCCTGTGGCAATGGCTGTAAGCCCATTGTTTATCATTGGGGCTGCCAGTTCTTTTTAGGCTTCCTTTGCCTGGTTCCCACCCCTGAGAGAGCTGGGTCATCATTGGGAAGTGCTTCACTTCTCTTTAAATTACCTTTTTACTTATTCTCGCCTTTTATCTTTCTCATCCCACTTTTTCTTGATTCCTGAAGTTTTCTTCTCTTTCATCCTTGGAAAATGGTTTTTCTTTTGTTTCCTTAACCTTCAGATTCTCAAAGTCACATGAAAGATACTTCTTTTCTGCCATCTTTCCCAGAACTGAATATTATTTTGTCTGTGTGGTATATTCAACCAAAAATTATTAACTGTGACCTTAGCAAGGTGAGTGTGACCCATAACTAGGAAAAGTATCTTGTAGTGACTCTAGAGTTTGGAGTTACCAGTTGATAATTTAAAAAAGGATGTTATACAGATATTCAAACAATTAAAGAAAATGATGATCAAAGAAGTCAATGGAAATACATTATAGTGAAAGAACAGTTAGAGAATCCCAAGGGTGATATGAAGACCATAAAAGAGAACAAGTTGGAAATTCCAGAGATGAAAATCACAATCTCTAAAATAAAAATCCACTAAATAGATCCATCAGGAGCACTGATATAGAAGAAAACTCAACTTTAAAAATGATACTATAGCAAAAAAAAATTCTATTTAAAGAGCACAGAAAGGGCAGGGGATTTGGCTCAGTGGTTCCACCGCTTGCCCCATAAGCGCAAGGACCAGAGTTTGATCCCTGGTACCAAAAACAAGAAGAAGAAGACAAAAAAAGCACAGAAAAGAAGACTGAACAAAATTGAAGAGAGCTATGAAACATTATCAAGCATCCCAACATATCTATAATTGGTGTTCCAGAAAGTTAGAAAGAAAATACAGGTCATTAAAAATAATCAGAGTAAAAATGTCTGAAAATTTCCCATTGACTTACAAATCTATAAAGCTGAAAAACTCTAAATAAGATACATGGAAAAAGATATGCACCCAGGCACATTATATTTTAACCACTAAAAACTCAGACATATCAAAGTTCTTAAAAGCAGTGAGATAAAAGGAGGATTCATATATTGAAGAGAATAACATAATTTATAGCTGACTTTTATCTAAAACAATGGAATCTATAGAAGTTGGAATATAATGGTCAAATATTGAAAGAAAAACATCTTCTATAGTTATCCCCTAAACATAAAGGCATAATAAAGAATTTTTGATAAACACTGATAGTGTTCTTTCCTGGCAGAGCTATACTATTTAAAAAATCAAGGAATTTTTTTTTTAGAGTGAAAGTTTCAGATTAAAAACTCAGATCCATGAAAGCAGTAAAAAAGACAAAAAGTGAAAAATATACAGTAGATATAAAAGATTTTATTTCTTCGACCTTAAAATAAAATATGGGCTTACTATATATTATATATGTCTCTTTGGCTCTCTTGAGTTTATTAAAAGATGTGTGACTACTTAAAGCAAAATTTGTAAAAGTGCATTTAAAGGTTAACAATATATTTTGATGTAATAGATAGGGCAATAAAATAACAAAGTTGAGAGGAAAGGGAAATATTCCAAAGGAAATTATTTCCTTGGTATCAGATGTATATCAGTATTAAGTTGGATTTAAATATTATATTATTATATTGCCCAGATCATCAACAAAAACACAAAGAAACATGGCTCCATAGTCATGGTGATGATGGGGGAGGATTGGAAGAGGAGGAGGATCAGTATGGTGCTCTGGGTGTGTAGGTGGCCTGTGAAGCCTAAATATGAATTAGTGGCCTCCTATTAATAAATCTGCTGACACCTTGACCAGTAAAAGTCAGAGATTTTGAGACTAAACAAAAATAGAAAAATCAGCTCAGCATGGTGGTACACACCTGTAACCCCAGCACTCTGGAAAGCTGAGACAAGAAGATCACAAATTTGAGCCTAGCTTAATCAATTTAGTCACTTATCCTGTCTCACAATTAAAAAATAATAATAAAGGAATGTAACTCAATGTGAAGGCCCTGGGTTCAATCTCCAGTACTGCCAAACGAAAGAAAGAAAGAAAGAAAGAGAGAGAGAGAGAGAGAGAGAGAGAGAGAGAGAGAGAAAGAAAGAAAGAAAGAAAGAAAACAAATCACATTAGACCTTGTCAAATACCAGCACAGCCCCTATGAACATTAAAGCAACAATGATAACAAAGACATTGCAAGAAAAAAATTTATGTCTTCCAATGATTTAGGTCATGGCTGTTTAACCTTTTGGTCTGCCTGGGTGGCACAGAGTAAAGAAAAATTGTCTTGGGACACATATAAAATATATAGTAGAGCTAATGTGTATAAATAACAAAGCTTCCTTAGTTTTTGTAGGTTTACTCATTAAATTAATTCATGAAATTACACCAGAAGCCCAAGTTTAAATGATCAAATAAGAAAACTTCAGTTTTCTCAGCAACAATAAACGTCTGTCCTACCACATGTGTAGCTGGGACAAAATGCTGTCCTCAATAATCACTGCGTTTACTTCAGAAGTCATGCATGCACATGTAACATCTGATGCACATGGATTTCCACAGTTGGACTGCATGTGGCAGACATGGGAAGCAGAGTTAGTGCTACAATGTGCCCTCCCCTGCCTAGCTTTCTGTTATCCTCTAAGCTGTTCACTCCTAAGTGCTGAGCAATCAAGTCATGAAAATATTGCTAAAAACCACATAATAGCTCTGCATGGTGGCACACATCTGTAATTCCAGCACACTGGGACACTGAAGCAGGAGGACTGAAAACTCAAGCCCAGCCTGGGCAACTTAATGATCTAAAGAGATCTTGTCTCAAATTAAAAAAAAAAAAAAATTTTTTTAAGACTAGGGTTCCATTCCTGTGCCACACACACACAAATCACATAATACTGTGAAAAGTTTGGGATCTCGTAGAGACACATGTCTAGCTGTCCACAGCTGCACATGGCCTGTGGGCTGTGGGTTGGACAACCCTGACTTAAATAAAGTTATATATTATGAAATCTGACTCAGGAAGAAATAAAAATCTCACCAACCTTATCTGCGTTAAATTTTTAAGAATTGAATTTATACTATAAATGTGTACTACCTTAAATCTATATTACATTTATGATTTTACATATTTACGCATGTACATGTGTTCACAAAGTCTTCAGGCCTAGGTGTTTCCTCTAGTGAGTTATCTCAAATAGCCTTTAAGAGGAAAGAAGAAGAGACCAGTATTATATCAAAGCCAGAAAACGAAAAGTAAATCACAAAATAAAGACTAGCATTCACAAAGACTAAAGACTAGTAGTTTCCAGAAACACAACTGTGAACACTCTCATCAACATATGTGAAAATCAAATAGACCAACGTAAAAAAAGGAGTCTGTATAAAAATTAGGTAAGGTTTATCCCGGGGACTCAAGATTCATTTAATATCTGAAAACCTATCTTAATAAATAGGTGAAGAGAGATCACTGGACAAAATGAAACACTTATTTGGGATGAATCTTTCTGTACAAAGGAATAAAAATGTTCCTTCAGCTGTGTACAAGGTGTCCACAAACACAGCTAACAACATATTTAATGGCAAATAACACTTTTCTGTCTATACTCAGGAGCAAGAAAAATATCCACTTTCATGAACTTTGTGTTGGAAGTTGTAGTGTAAATATGACAAGAAAGAACAAAATGCTTATACTTAGAAAGAAAAGATTGCATTTATTTACAGATAATGTAAATGTATGTGTATATATAGAAAGTGCTAAGGAAGTTACAAAATAAGCTATAACTTATAAGTGAATTTTGCAAGTTTTCAGAACATTATGTGAGTATACAAAATCTACTTTATTTCTTCATACTAACAGTAAACCATTCAAAAGCATCCATTCAAAACCAACCATACTAAGAAATAAATTTAACAAATATATATAAAGTGCATAGGTATTAGATATTATTAAACAAAGAAACTATAGAATGTGAAAGTAAGTGGAGAGATATATTATGCCCACCAATTGGACGACTTGATATCATCACCAAGGAAATGGTCCCCAAATTGACCTCTAAATTTAATCAATAGTCACTGAAATTTACTCAGGTTTTTGAAGCAATTCACAAGCTCATTCTAAAATGTACATGGCAGCGCAAGACACCTAGAATTGTCAAATTTTTTAAATGACCCAAGTCTGAGAACTTGTGCCATCTGAATTTGAGAGTTCTCTGAATACTGTTTACCCAAGATAGCAGGTGCCACAGGAGGAGAGACACACTGGTCAATGAAACACAACCAAACATCAGACATAGGGCTTCAATTGGTTTTTGAAAAATATGTCTTGGTTATTTTTAGAGAAAAGAATGGCCTTTTAAATAAATGGTACTAAAATATCTCGATATCTGAATGGGGAAAAAAAAAGAATCTTGACCCTTTGCTCACACTGCACACAGAAATTACTTCAAATGGGTCAGAGGTCCTCTAAACTTTATGGCTGAAACTATGAACATTACAGGCAAAGTAGGAGAGAAATTGTGTCGTTTTGAAAAAGGCAACATTTCTTTAAAAAGACAAAAATACAAATCACTGAGGAACAAAGGTTGAGGAGAGGTAAAAATGATTAAGATATTTTGGACATGTACCAACTTCCCAAGATGCATGTAATTATTATGTATTGCAAGCATATATTAATTCAAAAAACAAAAAAGGGAAAGAAAGAAGAGAAAAGCTTGATAAATTAGACTGTTTTTAAAGACTGCCATTAAGAAATGAAAATGCAAAGTACAATGTAAGGGACAATATTTGCAATACATAAATCTTGCAAGGCACATATATAAAGAATATATAAATGATTCCTAAAACTCTAGCAAGAAGACCAATAACTACAAAGGGTAGGGAATGAGATTTGGACATTATTTCACATGATACACAAATGACCAATTAGCACAGGGAAAATCTTTCAGTATCACTGTCACGGAGGTAATATATTAGCAGCACACACATTAGTATGGCTGAAACTTAGACTGATTTCCAAGTGTGAGCAATATGGGAGAAGCTGGGTCTTGTACACTGCTGCCAAGAAGCAAAACCACACACCCACTTTGGAAAACACCTTATCAGTGCCTTCCAAGCTAGTGCATACTTATCTCAGCAGCCAGAAACCTCACCCCTCCATGTTCATCCAACAGTGAGGAAAACAATCTCCACACTGAGGTCACTATGAAGTATTCTTGGCACCTTCACTCATACAGACTGAAAGCCAGAAATGATCTAAAGAACTGTCAGTGGTGAGTGCATACATATAATGAATAGCCACCCAATGAAATATCACTTAGCCCTGAAAAGTAATCTGTTATGATATATACAAGCAGCTGAGTGAAACTTAAAGACATTGTGCCATGTTAAAGAAGTCAGGCACAAAAGGTATCCCACTGTGATCCATGGATATGAAATCCTAAAAAAGTCAGGTAACAGCAAAAGCCTGTTGGATGACAGTGTGGAGCTAGGGGTGGAGGCCCAGGATGGTAAGTGAGGTGGAGATAATTTTTTTTTTCTTTTGGTGCCAGGGATCGAACTTGAGACCTTGCACTTGCAAAGCAGGCAGCAGAACCACTGAGCTAAATCCCTGGCCCGGGTGGAGATCATTTTATTTTATTTTTCTAAGTTCTTTTATTGGTACATTTTAGGCATACAATTCATTTACATTTATCATTGAGTGCTTGTACCTGCACATGAGGTATCTTGGTTCTTATTTTTTTCCCATTATCTGTGCATCCTTCACCCCCTCCACCCTTCCCTATTTACATAGACATCATTTCCATTTTTTTTCTTTTCTCATAGTTTTTCCTTTCCCTCCTTTCCTTTCCTTTCCCCTTCCCCTCCCTTCACTCCTTCGTCTTTGGACCTATTTTCCTATTTCAAATTATCAATTATTCATTTTAATCTTTTTAACCCTTGTTTACACTATCAGTTTCTCACACTAGTGAGGCTATTTGGTATTTACACATGTGTGTCCTATTTATTTCACTTAAGAGTATGGCCTCTAGGAGTTGAAGGGAGGGCTGGGCAACAGTGAAAAATAAGAACTAAGAGAGACTATGTAAAGGTGCAAATTTCCAATGATGAATGTCATTATATTGTATACCTAAAATGTACCAATGATTAGAATGAATAATCGATAATGCAAAATAGGAAGAGAAGGTTCAAAGGGGTAGGGGTAGTGGGAGGGGCAGGAGAAAGGAAAGGGGGGAAAGGAAAAATGATGAGAAATGGAAAAAAATGGAAATAAAGTCTTTGTAAATAGGGAAGGGTGGAGGGGATGAACGGAGGGCTAGGAATGGGGAAAAAATAAGAACCAAGATGCGTTATGTAAAGGTACAATTCCCAATGAGAAATGTAATTGTGTTGTGTACCTACAATGTACCAATAAAAGAATTTAACAAAAAAAAAAGAGTATGACCTCTATATGCATCCATTTAGCTATAAATGACTCTAGTTTTTTGTTCTTTAAGTCTGAGTAGTACTCCATTTTACAAGAAAACCACATCTTCTTAATCCAGTTTCCAGTAGATGGGCACTTGGGCTGTTTCCAAGCTTTCGCTATTACAAACTGTGCCACTATGAACATGGGTGCACATATATCACTGTGGTATGATTCTTTTAATTCTTTGGGGAAGATGCCCAACAGGGGAATAGCTGGATCAAATGGGACCTCTAGCCCTAGTTCTCTGAGGTATCTCCATACTGATTTCCACAGTGGTTGCACCAGTCTGCACTCCCACCAACAATGGAGAAGGTTCCTTTCTCCCTACACCCCTGCCAGCATTTGTTATTGGTTGACTTCTTGATAGCAGCCATTCTTTGTGGGGTGAGGTGGAATCTCAGTGTTGTTTTCATCTGCATCTCTCGAATGACCAGTGGTGTTGAACATTTTTTCATATATTTGTTTGCTGCTTTTACTTCTTTGTCTGAGAAGTGTCTGTGGTTCGGGATCCTGCCTCAAAAGCATAAGGACCCGAGTTTGATCCCCGGTACCAAAAAAAAAAAAAAGAAAAGAAAGAAATCTATGGGGATCATTTTAATAGGACAAAGATGCCAAGAACTCCCGAGGCTGGGTGGGAACTTCGAAGGAGGGGCTCCGGAGCTAAACTTCCTAGGTTCTTTGGACGTCATGGTCCTCTCTGTCTCTCTCAGCACTGGAGCCTGCACCCTTCCTCTTCTGGCAGCCACAGAATTCAGAGAGTGGTGCAGTCAGCAAGCTCCCAATCACTTTCCACACCTGGCTCTAAACCGGGGACAGAGGTTCTGGGGAGGAGAGAGTGTCAGGATCCTTTCTTCTGGAACGGAGCAGGAGAACTTGCACATGTGGTGGTGACAATTAAGCATCACACATGGCCCACAGTACAAATCAAGTACTTGATCAGTGTTGTTTCCACTGGGCTCTGTGCTCTGAGATCAGAGCTGCAAGGAGAATCTTCCTTTGGCCTCCAATGGCCAGGAAACATCTTCTTAGGTGTCTTGAAAGACAGGTAGTATTTACCCAGAGAGGGTAGGATGGTTCTCCAGTTTGACCTAAGTCAGGGTTAGGAGGCAGAGGTGCCCCAGCATGGGCGAGGTGGCCTGGCTGGACTTGAGGGTGAGGCACAAGTGTTCTAGGGAGCAGGTGGAGAGCGGAGGACTGCAGCCAGATGGTGCAGAGCGTTGAGGAGGAGAACTGAGGCTGCTGGGAAGAAAGGCTGGAAGCTGAATGAGGAGAGTGGAGAAATGACCCTGGCCCCAGGACAGGGAGTGACAGAAGAAAGAGCAGTAGAAATGGAAAAGAGGGAAATGAAGACTCTGCTCTGCAAGCAGCATATTGTGTTTCTGGGTGAAGCAAGAAGACGACAGAAGGGGGCGCTCTGTAGGACTCGGATCCAGGGGGCTGGGTGAATCTGATAACCAGAGACAAACAGGAAGTACATGGAGGAGCTGAAGCATAGGAGGAAGTGGAAGGGGTGTGTCTGCAGCTGACACGGAGGTTTACCCTGAAATGCACAACTGGATATTTAATGAGATGTGGGCAGTGAGGGTTTAAGAATTGCAAGGAGAGTAGTGTATTATCTTTTTTGAGTCAGCAATACAGAAATGATACAAAAATGCCAAGAATGGCTGCAGTCTCTCAGAATAGACTCATTTAAAGAAAACGTCTCTCCAAGTCCCTTGACATGTACAGGTCTGTTCTGAGTCAGATAATGTGTGTTTGACCCCATCCTTGTGACCCTGCAGTGTTCAGAGTCTGGACATTGCACTGATAGTGCAGTATGGCTATCAGAAACATCCTAGAGATCAAATTACAGGAGCCCCCTCTGCATTGTGGCTTCCCTGTGTGTTTGTAGGCCATGAATACCTGCACCAGGTGTATGCTTCCATTCTTCCAGACCATCCCTGCTGCATTGATAGACAGGATACCCTTTAAGCAGCCTTGGCTCCCCTGCATTAGAAAGGCTACCGAGTCAGCAGTCCACATCCGATCTCGTGCATTCACTGAGGATGCTAAATAAACAAGGCATAGGGCATGACATCCTGTCCCCTATACTGGGAGGATGCCACCTAAGGAGTTAACCTCTAAGAAATATGTACTGAGGTGAGCATGGCAACACATGCCTGTCATCCTAGCACTCTGGGAGACTGAAGCAGGATTCCAAGTTCGAGCCCAGCCTAGACAACTTAGTGACTTAGGGAGACCCTGTTTCAAAATGAAAAAAGGAAAGGGCTAGGGTGTAGCTCGGTGTGGAGGACCTGGGTTCAATCCTGGTTCAATAAAATGTGTACCGAGTGCACTGACAGCATTATAGATGGATGAACGGCTTTGGAATTTGGATGGTGGGAGGGAAAGAGGGCCTGTGTCACAGGAAGGGACAGCTGGTGCAGGTCTGGCAGAATGAGCAAGCTCACATGACGGTAAAGGGTGGGGGGCCAAGAACACATGAGCAGAGTGTGGATGCATGAAATTAGATGTAGTTTGCCTTTCCTTTTCACTCTGGTTTGTTCTGATGGAGGTCACATCATCCTTCCGTACCTAAATCTGTGTGCTGTGTGGGTCCACAGTGCTCATTTCGAGACCTGGACACCAAGTATCCCATGATGTTTTAGGCCCAAGAAGGGATCCCTGCAGCCTTTCCAGCATGGTCAGAGGCTCCCTTTGTGTAGGTGAGCACAGAGCAGGCCAGGATGCTGCAGAGAGTCGGATCCCAGGTCCACAGGAACCCGGCTTATTCTTCGTCTTCTGACACTTGAGAACCTCTGTGGCCCCAAGAGGGAGGAACCGAAAGCAAAGCATTGTGTGGTTCAAGAGAACTGAGCACCAGCCAGAATCCGTGCATTCGCAGTGATCTCTTAATAGCACAGTAAAAGGCAAAGCAGCTTTTGTGTCCTGTAATTTCTTGACTTGCCAAATTCTTCCAGCTCATTTCATGCATGTAATTGAGGCTACTGAGGCCCAGCCACTGGTATTTTTATTGGAGCGGTGACTCTTTGAACATGAGATCCATCTGTCTTTCTTGACTTTGCTGTGGGCTCCCTGCACCAGAGATGAAGGCAGTTTGGGAGCTGCAGCTGTCACCCCTTTGTTTGAACCCTCGGCCCCTGTGGCTCCTGCAGGAATGTGCCCGAGACAGCTTCAGTGTCAGCCAGCAGTGCAGCCTCCCCTTGACATCTGGCTGAGCTCCTGCTCAATTTGGGGCAGCCGTGGTTATTCCTCTGTTCTAATGACTTTCCTTATTACCTGACAATCTATCTGAACTATCGACTCATTTCCGACCTGCCAGTTCTCTCAGAAGTTATGGAAATGGTCTTCAAACTGCAGCTTCAGCATCTCCTCCTCCCACAGGCTGTCTGCATGTCAATGGATCCTGTCACTGACAGGAGGGAGCCAGGAGCCATCTATGTTCCTGCTCAGGTGCCTGAGAAGGAAGAGGGAGGTGGCTGCATGGCTCACCTGGGGCTCTGGCCTGGGAACCAGGGCAGAGACATCTGTCACTGGCCAGCATTCCTGCTCTGTGGCAAGGTGGGAGGTGCAGGAGCCACATGTCATCAGCTTTACACGCTAGGCAGTATGCTAGTGATTGAAAACTACAGTGTGTGATCAAACAAAAAATTATTACAGTGAAAGACACATTGGCCTGAATGCCCCTTAAGATCCTCTTCCTCACTTTGAACACACTCATCCCATCTTCCTTGTCACTTTCTGTAGCAGCGCTGGAGTCCTCTTTCCTGAGAGTCTTTAGCTGTGCTGTCCTGACTGTCTCAGTGTCATGAGTGGATTCAAAATGTCTCCCTTTCATGGTCATTGTGACTTTGGGGAAAAGCTGGTAGTTTCACGGTGTCAGATCAGGTGACTAAGGTGGATGAGGACACAGCAGCATCGTTTTATGAGCTACCTTTGTGCTGAATGGCACTCAGCAGCAGCAATCACTGCATTTTTGATCACACTCCATAAAGACACTCAGCAAGGAGGATTCCAGAGTTGCTGCAGGAAGTGCCAAAAATGATGGGATGAGTGTGTTTAAGTGAGGGGGAAAGTTTTAAGGGGGATTCATGACAATGTGTATTTACTATATTAATTTTTTTTCTATTTAAACACTCACTGTGTTTTTCAATCCCCCTTTTATGCCACTTTCCTATCCTTGCTTCCCTAGGACCAGGCATGCTCTGTAATACCTTACTGTCCCTTTCCATCCTTCAGAGGCCTGCGTCTCCTTGGAGGATGATTGCTTTTGAGCTTACAAGAAGCTCAACCAAGACAAGGACCCTCACCTGTGCTTTCCCAGCTCCCCTGGGTCTGCTACTGTGGAGAAGGTAGTGGGGGAGATGCCCTGGTGCTGAGGGCAGGAGACCCCCCACTTGCTGTCTGTCCCTTCTTACTAGCCAAACCACACTTCCTGCCTCCACATCTGTAAGAGAGCCTCAACACACCTTTCCCTCCTACACTTGTGTGTCTTCTGTTATAGGAGACAAGAGGAATGGAAGTGTGTTGAAAATTACTAAAGAGATGTACTAAATTTCTATTGGTCCTATTATTTTTCATGTACCACGAAAAGCTTGGTCTTTGCCCTTGGAGTGTCAACAGCCCACTTAAGAGTGAAAGCAAGCAGAATGCAAATAATTTAATACAATAAAGTCCTCCCATTCTAGAACCACTTGTGACTATATGAGGTTTTCTGTGAAGGGAGACAGGAAAATTCCATGACATTCAGCTTCTTTTTGTGCTTGAATTACTGTGTAATGAAGAAAATGGGAAATGGCTAAAAAAAGAAAACTAAACTTAATAATCAAGACATTTGGCTTTTGTTTCTAGGCTTACAGTGTCCATCAGAAAGCTTTAGCCTGCTAATATGTTGGCTTTAGTAAAATGCCACCGAGAGTGTCAGCTCCATCCTGAATCATGACACAGCAAGTCACCCAACTTATGCAAAAGTTTTGGATCCCATGGACCCTTGTTCTGCTTCCTGTACATTCAGTTTCTCCTTCTGGGCCATGTGATGACTGAGAGTTCATCAAGCTGATCACATCTTCAAGGCCACCATCTCCAGCTGTAGGGCTGGAGGCCAGGTGAAGTGTGCATTTTCAGGTTTCCTGCATGCAGTGTATGACAATGTGTTTTGCCACTACAGACTCTTGGTAAATGTCGAGGAAAGGAGAGAGGAAGAATAGGAACATAGGAAGCAAAGAACTGAACACAAATATGGAAGTCATGGAACAAGAAGGAAAGATTAAGACAGGAAATCGGGGATAAAAGTGTTTAATAATTAGTAGGAATATTTAGGAGAAGACAACAGTAAATGTTAAATTTTCTATTCAATCTTAAATAATTTTTATCTTTTCATTTTAAAGTAAGGCCAGATTTAATACAAATGTTGCAAAATGACTATGTGGTAGAAATTGGAAATTAGATGTGTCTGACCTTGATCATAGAGAAAAGGGGCTTGAAGCTTTACAAAATGTGAACTCAACTAATAATATTTGAGTTTATTTTTAATTATTTATTTCTGAAATTAAACACATCACTGTGCTCAAAATTTTGTATTCTTACTTTACAGAAATAAGTTTTTCAAATCAATCAATTAATCAAGATTGTACAAAAGGTATTTGTTTTTGTTTCAAAAGTCAGTGTAGAATTTTAAGTTAGTTTTATAATCAGAGAGATAAAAAATGAATAGATGTAAGTTCCTGTGGATTCATAATGCAAACCACAGTAGTGCTCTTTATATAACGATTGGACTTTGAATTCTCATCCCGTCTTCTCTCCAGGTACTACTCAGGCCTCCCCTTCTCTTCTGTCTTTCCTCAAATAAGCAGGGTAAATTTTACTAATCTGAAAGTTTTACCAAAGCTAGACTTTCAATGATGTCTCAGGGGAAGCCTCTCACACACGTGCCTTTAACTCATGATGTGCAAAACCAGCTGTATGACTTTTTCCTTCGCTACCCTCTTCTCTGAAACAGACCAGATCCATTCATCCATTTAGTCACCCAATCCTTTAAAAATAAAAGCACGCACTATCACTGTCCCAGTGACAGAAAAGGGCACACACATGTCCCGTTCCCACCACATTGAGGTTCCAATGGAAAAATAGAACAACTTCCCTTCTCAGATACCCTGCAAAAGAAGACCGCAGGACAGTGTCAGCAGTGCACTTTGCCGTGTTGGTTTGAAATGAGAAACTTTGCACTTGATGTATGAGTTGAGTCTGAAAGAACAACTCCTCACGAGCTAAGGAGAGAGGGAGGACACAGCCCAGACATTCAACATACACATTCCTGTGCACCAGTCAAGTTATTTTCCAGGCTGCCTAAACTGTTTTGTATTCCCACCAGCAAGAGGTACTAATTACTGCTACCCCACACATTTGCCTTTGCTTGGTATTAGCAGATTATTAAATTCTAGCCATTGTCATAGGAATGTGGTGGCTTTTCATCAGGATGTTCTTTTGTGCTTGTCTGATGACCAAATCTTCTGAGGGCATCGCCAAGAAGCTGATTCTTTGTAGTATGTATGCATACTGTGATGGTCATCTCCTGTCTACACTGCTGCAGGTAGCTGGACTGCTACTGGTGTCTTTGCTCTCTCCTTCCTCCCTACAGGTCTGCTCTTGAATGTGCTGCACTCTCTGAGCAGTCCTCCAATCACATGGAGCCTCTGCTCCACCTTCTCCAGCGCTCTTCCTGCTCCTCCTGAGATGGATCCTGGCATCAGATATGAGGCCCAGTGAGCGTGCCATCCAGCCCCATGGGGCATCATGCAGCAGCTGTCTCATGGAGCGCTGAGAGGCTGGCCTTGCTCTTCTCTAGATGTGCCTGGCCTAGTCCCAGTTCCATGTGTTGATTGCCTGATCCCCTCTCCCCAGCCCTCCAGCCTGCAGATGTGAGCTTAGATAACCACAGTATTCCTAAGAGACCCTTCCCTGAGCTTTCTAAACAGGCCAAGCAGCTGTATCATACATGCTGGCTTCCTTTGTACCTTTCACTTGCTGCAGAACTTGTTGCAACCAGGATGGTATGTAGTGTGGGATTCTTTGATGCATAGACATTGGCCTCTCCCACTCTGCCTTAGGTGTGCAAGACGATCCTACTCTTTCACACCCTTACATCCCTGGGGCCCAGTGATGAGTCTGGTGCTCAATGCACATTAAACAAAAATGGATTATTTACTATTAAATACTAAATGAGCAAGTAAGCAAATGTGCAGTCAAGGTGATATCCAGAGCTGAGTTTTGTGGCAATGGTAGAGAAATCTGAACGACTCTCATAATGAACCACAGGGATATTTTGACATTGCCAACAGGGAGCGGAGACAGTGCAGGGAGGACTGTGGGATCCTGCTGGCTGGTCCAGGAGTTGGCCAGGGGCCAAAGGGCCTCGGAGCCCAGGCTGTGTGTGTGTGTGTGTGTGTGTGCGTGTGTGTGTGTGTGTGTGTGTGTGTATGAATCTTTTGAAGTAAGTGCTTTCATCTTGTAGCCTTTTTCCAACATGTGCTATCGTAGGAAGGCCTGAGTGTGAGTACGTAAGGGATTTTGTGTGTTCAATGTATGTTTGTGGGTGCATGTGAAAGTCTGTATAGGTGTCTGTGCATTTGTGTGTATATTAGCTCATGAGTGTGTTAATGAGGCCAAGAAGGAGGTATGTTCCACGTGTCCACCAGGCAGGGACCAGGAGTCCAGTTGAGGCAGGAAACAAACAATTGAACATAAATTTCTCTCCTGGTAGAATTTGCAGAAAGACTGAGAAAGACTGTATTTTCCTCAATGAAATAAAATTGAGCTTTGCCATAATTTTACATGAAACACAAGGTTGGGTTGTCCCTGCTGGTAGCTCTGTCCCCACTGGGCTAGGAACTTGCAGGGCAGAGAACTTATTCATGTTTATCCCACTCATTGTAACTTGCACTATGTTTGCATATTAACATGTCGAAACAAATTGAAATCCTTTCATTTATTTTCATTTTAGAGTTTGCTTTGAGGACTTCTAGTTTTGCTGTTTCAAAATGGAAATAAAGGAGTGATTGGTATTTCTTTTTGATTAGTTTTCTGTAGGAAAAAATAACAGGTTTTATTTTAAAATTGCCATAAGCAAACTGTCTAGATATGAACACAGTTTCCCTACAGTGAGAAAGCTTTGCAGCTCATCACATGTGGTCCACAGAACCCAGGGGCTTTGGGATCAGAAAAAAGCAGGTTTCTCCACCTCTACACCCAGGTGGCCCTGAGACCCAGGTGTAGCCAGGGAGACCTGTGTGGCAGTCGCCTGGTACATGGGGTGTGTTGAGTCTCTACATTACTGTCTCGAAGGTGGCGCTTGTGGGGCAGCAGGGATCTCGTATCCGTGAGCCGGGAGGCTCCTGAGAGTGGAGAAACAGAGATACAGAGATGCTGAGGGCCCAGATGCTGGAGCCCAGTACAACCCCCACCCCCCACCCCGAGTGTTGTTCCCTGCCCCCACCGTGGGCTTTGTCCTGCAGAAGGGAACAGGCTCTTTGGGTGTGGATCTGTGTTTAGGGTCTTCAGATGTGCAGCTGAGCAATAAAAATCCCCAAGTTTTTATTGAAGTATTCCACCCCCACCCTGCAAGGGTGATTTCCCCAGCATCTGACTTGAACCCCAGCCAGCCTAATCTGACTTTGCTCCTGCTTCCTGTGCCACAGTCCCAGGACGGGATGCTATTTAAGCAGCCTCACTTGGAATCTGGAGCCAAAGCTGTTCTCTCTGATCAGAAAGAAGCAGGAAGCTGGTGATCTCATCACAGTGTCACTGCTCTGACCTTGTCATGAGTGCCAAGACTGATGCTGGGGGAGACAGGGCAGAGGGGATCTGCATTCTTGGTGACACTAAGATGTCAACCCAAAGTCACCTCTAAAATTTAAAAATTCCCAATTGTATGGGGCAAAAAAAGGAAGTTTATGCTGAATTTTCCATGGTGTGTGACATACAGGCCCCGAGAGTAAGCAGGGCTGGGGGCCTTTCACTCTGGGATTCTGCATCTTGCTCTTCTGGGTCTGGGTGAGGATGCCTCGTGTCACATTCAGTCAGAAGAATAGGAAGCAGTGGATCAGGCAAGGCAGGCAGGGCTCAGGGGGCACGGTTCTGAAGCAAGTAAAAGGGATACCAGGCAGAATGAGACATGATTCCCAGGCTTGGGATTGGGCCACATAATGTGCTCCCCTATGCAGCACAGGGAGCTGCCAAAACTCTGAATGGAAGATAACATCACTTCCAAAGGAAGCAGTGTGTGTGCTCAGGCTGCAGGAAAAACAAGTCTGCCAGGCAGGGAAGAGGGAGACATGCTTTCCAGAGATCAAGAAGCATGAAGGAATGTGACATTCAGGGCACAAGAGGGACATTTGCACATGTAGAGAAGACAGGCTCCATGGTGAAGAAGCCTTGCTTCATTGTGGTCATGGAAGAGCAAGTGGATGTGATAACTGGACTGAGCTCGTGGCTGTATTGGGGAGGAGAGGGAGGGAAGGCGGGAGGGCAGATAAGGGTCATTTCCATCACACAGAGGAAGACAAAGCCTGGACCTGGATCAGGGGCCCCAGAGATGGGGAGCAGAGAGAGAGAGGGCAGCCCTGAGGAGAGGCCAGTGAAGGACGACCTTCTCCTGACCTTCAGGGGAGGACAGAGAGGATGCTTCTGAAACCTGGGAAGAAGAGAGGAAGGAGTAGGAAGTGGGAGAGGGACTAAGGGAGGGGGCTCTTTCCTGGATTATAGGGGACCCGCAGATTAGAAGACACATGGATCTGAAAGACGGGAAGAGTTTGGAATGCCATGGAGGAAAGCCCAGCTGCTACATGGGACCAGGGCCAGAGGGCTGAGCTGAGACAAAGCTGGGGTCAGGGTCGGGGCGGAGCCTTCGCCTGGACTGCTGTTCACACTGGGGTCTGGGTTCTGCTTCAGCCCAGGCATTGTTCCTCGGCAGGAGACCTGTGCCACCTCTGAAAATCATGCTAAGGGTTCTGACCCAAGATATTGATAGGCAGCGATGGCTTCCTGCATGTGGGCTCTGGGGCCTTGAAGTGAGGGCCAGGGGTGATTTGGGTTCTAACGAGCTGAAGCTCCTTTGAGACCATCAGACAAACATGGAAGTGGGTGATGGGGCATCCAGGACAGAGGTCAGACTTGAGGTGGAGATGTGCCACTCATTGCTGGTCACGTGCAGTGGATTGTTCCACATTTGGTGGGCAGTCACTGAGGGCTGGGCACCTGAGCCACACGTAGTCCCTGTGTGAAATGGTTAGGTTAAAGGCGAGTGAATATCATCCCCACCTTCACAAAGCTCACAATGTAAGAGGACTCAAAGGATAAAGCTTCAGAGACCAACCTAAGGAATGGTAAAAGAGAGGTGTGCTGATGAACAGATTTTTAAATATATATATATTCACAGAGTATTATACAGACATAGAGAAGAATAAATTTGAATCATTTATAGGAAAGTAGATAGATCTACAGACCATAATACTAACTGAAATAAGTCAGATATAGAAGGTTAAATACAAGAAACCCAAAATATATAAATAAAGAGCAAAATAAAGGAGAGGTGGTAGGAAATAGGAAGTTAGACTCTGGAGAGGTGGGAGAGATTTGGGGAAGGAGGGAGGCAAAGGATATTGCGGGAAGGGGTAGTAAAAATGAGCAGAACAAACGGAAGTGGATTAAGGGATGGGTGGAAGGAAGCAGGAGGGGAAGGGAAAAGGGATGAAAAAAGGAATTGGGGTGTATGTCAATGCACCAACTCCCCACATTATGTGCTACACTTGTGTAAACATTATGTGCTACACTTATGTAGTAACAAGCTAAAATGATAAAAAATACATATGTACCCATTCCTCAAGAGGAATGTAATTAGTATGTCTTGTAAACATATACGAATAAAAAAGAATATAATAAAAAATAATGGATTTCTTAGTCACTGATCAATCAAGAAAACAGAACCCACAGGTGTGAAAGGGGTAGGGGCTCTGGGGAAAAAAGGGAGAACCGTTTATGGCCGGAGCAAGGAACCCTGGCTAGGGCTGCACTGCTCACCACCCACCCCTAGCATCACTGTGCAACCAGGAGGAAGCCACATTGCCTCTTTGAATGGACACTCGGAGCCTCACTCCCCTGCTGCTCTGAGAGATATCGCCGGCACTGCGAGAGCTTGCATCATCCACAGCCACCTTGCTCTGCCTCCCTAACAGCCTGCACCAAGCAGAAAAAAGTTCCACCCTCCACTTCCTAACCTTCATCCAAAATCTCCTGCCCTGCACCTACCACAAGCCAGATTGTGGGCCAGGGCACCTGTAGGTTCCCCCAAGACAGAGGAGAGAAGAAGGTCAGGACGGGCTGAGGACAGCAAGGGACCCAGCCCAGGCCACGGTTGTAGCTCCTCCTGGGCCACAGGCACCATCTACCCATTATATTCCTGCAGGCGCTGCAGTGACAGCAGGCCCATCTCTGCACGCTGCAGGGCAGCTGCCCTCAAATGCTATCTCATTCCCTACGACAGAGAGAACAGACTCCTGTCACCACCTCCATGTCTGACAACCGGGGTTCGAGCCTGAATCTCACCCGCCCATTCTCTGCCCTACAGTTAAAATTGTAAAGTTAGCCAAATTCAACAGTCCTCAGATAAAAGTGTAGAAGTGATAAAGGATGAAAGAAAAGGAAATTATTTGTTAATATATTCCCTGAATGAATATATATGTGTATGTATGTAAATATACAAACATACACACATATAGAATATTATGTACATATCTGTTTATAAATCTGCATGTCTCTTTTATGTGTGCATACACACACATCTGTATCTCTGTATCTGCATCTATTTCAGCTTGTCCATGTACCATTTTTGTCTGTGAATCCCTATATCTATCTCTGTACTTGTCTATGTACCTATGTATTTATTTCATATTTCTATGTATCTGTGTATCTATGTGTTTGTCCGTGCATCTATGTATCCATTTCTGTGTTTCTATGTATCTATTTCTGAGTTTGTCTGTTTATCTATTCCTGGGGTTGTCTATGTATCTATGTATCTATTTCTGTGGTTGTCTATGTACCTATGTATCTATTTGTATGATTGTACACATACATATCTACTCCTGTGTTTGTCTATGCCTCTGTGTATCTACCTCTGTCCTTATCTATGTATCTATGTATCCATCTATTGAAGAAAATATGCATACAGGTATTGCAGTCTGCATTTATGTAACTAGCCTTGAAGTTGAAATGATTATACTTCCAGTGTCTTTCTTCACTGCTAATTCCATTCTCCTGCTGCTCTCAGAGTATTTAACTAGTCAGAGTTCTTTACCTGGGGGACACAGGTGACCCAGACCTTATTCTCAAGCACTCTGAGTCCTTGCCACTCTTGCTGTTTGGGTTGAACCTCCCTTCTGTCTACTTTTCCAAATGGGCGTGGCTGATTTATTTCAGAGAATTTAGCAGGATCCTCCTTGTTCCCTCCTGTCCCCAGTGTATGCTGCAAGTCACTTTCTGCCCGATGATTTGGAAATCTCTTGGATAATTCAGTAGCTCCTTTCTTTGTGGGACAAGTTAATGGTGTGTAGAGTCCCAGATGGCAAGGCCTCTGTGTCAGCTGCCGGCTGGAGGAATGGCTGTCCTTTGCACTAAGAGAGGTGCTTGAATTTTAGGAAATTAGGAATTCTAAGCCAAGAGAATATGAGGATCCCGAAATCACAGCAAAATCATTCCCAGTGGCTTATTAGAGTTTGTGAGAAGAGTTACTCGACTTCTGGAGCTCAGGATCTGTGTGTTTGGACACTGGAAAGACAGCACCTCAGTTGGTGGCTGGATCCAAGCTCGTACCAGTCTGTAAGACAGCACCCGTCCTGCAGGTTGCTGCCCCTAACTGTGCAGGACTGAGTCTGTGCAGGGCACACTGTTCCTCCCCTGAGAATGTCTGGATGTCAAAGTGTGTGGCCTTATGCCTGCGAGGCTTGACCCCATCATCCCTGCTGGGCTGCCTGTGACCTGGTTAGGAGTGGTGCTGGGGGGGGGATGAAGATAGTCCTGAAGCAGCGTAGACACCCACAGCAGTGTTGGGTAGATCCAGTGCAGGGCAAGGTCTCTGACACTGAAGACAGACTGTCTGCCTTCAGCGAGAGACCACAGGGACACTCCATCCCCTGCATGGTTCATCTACATGCTCTCAGCAGGCCCCATTCCCCGATCCTCAGCTTTCTCTTCAAGGTCTGGCTGTCTGGCTATAGGCTCACTACTGCCACAAATCTGTAAGTGTCCATCCTGAAGCCATGCCTCCTTCCTGAGCACCAATCAACTGAAAGGTCACACTCTGCCCATGGCAGGATCTTTACTTCTCTACTCACTCACAGCCCGGGAGGATCCATACCGAGGCAGACGCTCCTTCAGCCTGGGTCAGCGAAGCATCCTGCATCACCTACCAGCTGGGCAGATGTTTTCTCACCAGATCCCCAGGGCTAGATGACACCCCTGTGTTCCTGAAGTGGGGTGAGGGACAGCACTGTACCTAGGCAGAATCTGTCTGAGTCTTGCACCAAGCAGGCCTAACTCTGTGTAACCACATCCCCAGCGTGTGCCCAGATTTGCATGTGCAGTCCGTCCCCAGTTGCCTGTCACTTGATACCCATGGCCAGGTGCTCTGCTCTGTCTTCACTGTGGCCCAGGAGGAAGCCAATGTCTCTTTCTCATGGGGACAGTCAGTATTTCTGGAAGGCAGCATGGTTTTTCTCACAGCCCAGGGACCTGTGAGCTGATTCCTGTGGAGCTTTTAGAGGCCCGTGTAGAATCCATCCCTATCACAGTGATGCAGGCTCTGTCAGTCACAACCCAGCCACACAGGGCTGAGCCACACAGCAGCCTCATCACAGTCTGGCCTCACCATCCTGGTCCAGGTTCTGTGCAAAATGGACTGACGGCCGCAGCTCCCCCATAAAAGGACCAAGTGGCAGGCTGGTTGATGGTCCATTTTGTCTCCAAAATCCAAAGAGGCTCTAAAAGCTATGCATTTTGTTGTAGTAAAGTAGCACAAGGCACATGATGTGTCTTCATCACTCCGGGGAGCTCTGACACTTCCCTGAATGCTAGATCCCAGAAACACCCATAAGATCCTCACCCTGTTTCCATGGGGCTCACCTCCCATCATCTGATGTGGTCTGTTTTGGTAATTCATAAGTAATTCAGTATGTCTGAAGAGTATGGCTTTCATAGGACATATGTGATCTATTTATATCTCCACCTAGCCATCCCGAGCTGCACAGACAAGCGGAGTACAAGCCGTGGAGTGTACAGTGGGACACAAGGAAGGGTTTGGAATAGATTTTGAGGGCTTGGGGGGACTTGCATGCCCAGTCATGTGCCCCGGAAGGACACTCTGGCCAGTGTGGCACATGGGTGAGGGTCAAGGCTGGTGGGGAGCAGCCTGGCCAGTCGTCACCTTGTTCATCATTAGGAGAATTAGGGCCATGAGTCAGGTAGTGCTGGGTGGACTCAGGAGACATCCATGGTTATAAGCAGGCAGAATCCCAACGGCCAGGCCAGTATGCAGTGGAGAGAAGGGGAATGCCTTTTTGTGAAGTTTACAGTGGCAGAGGTGACATGAATAAAATGATAAAGTACACATGATCCTCAGTTTACAGCAGATTACACTCCGATGAATGACATAAGCCCACAATATCATAAGTAACAAATGCAACCAATGCACCCACCCCAGACTAAGTGTCGCAGCCAGCCAGCCTCACGGCGTGCCATGGAGTGTCACCATCCTGCCGTCCCTCTCTGGGTAGGGGCTGACTGTGCACCCCGGCTTTTTGCTGCTGTTAGCAATGGGAGAGGATCACACCATCCATCATCAGCCCAGGAAAAGATAAACACATGACACCCAAGATACAGTTTCTACTGAGTGTTCATGGAGTTGACAACATCTTAAATCCCGCAAATCATCAGATAGACCATCATAAATCAAGGGCCATCCAGAACTGCATAAATTATTGTACAATTACAGGTATAATAAGCGGTTGGAAGTAGAGGAGTCTGGTGCTACAGAAGCCTTCAAGGAGCCGGGGCGTCACTCTCTGGGAGGTCCCAGAGGAGAAGGCAGTGGGGGCTTTTTAGCCCCACAAGGGACAGAAACAGATCTGGGCCCAGAACTGAGAGTGGGAGGAGCAGGGAGCCAAGTCCAGGAGGATGTGAAGGGGGGCAGGGTTGCTAGGGAGACGCTGTCACCCTCCCTGCCAAAGAGAAAGTGATCATGGGAGGCTGAAGAAGGGCCAAGTGTGACGGTTCTAACCTGGGGTCGTCCACTGGAACCTGCAGGGGAACAGCAGCTCAGAGCACCTGGGAATAAGCACAAGAGGGAGAGGCAGGACCCAGTGGAGGGGAGGCTGCTGGAGGAGCAAGTGCAGAGCCTTCCTCTAGGATGGAGGTGGAGGGGACCTCTAGGCTCCACAGCTGAACTGGGTTTACTCACATCCCGCGATCTTAATAAAGGCAGAAAGCACCATGTGAACCAACCATTCAAGGAGGACAAAGTCAGCAAAGTGAAGCCCTCCATGTGGTGGTAGACATGTGCTCTTTTGAGAACAAGTATCTTCCATACTTGTTTCTTTTTGCCTTATAAGAAAGAATATCAAAGGATGAAAAGCTGTGCTGTTTTGAAGTGTTGGCTCCAATTCTAACATTCTCATGTTTCAAGCAAATTAACAGGGTCTTTTTGACATTAAGATTGTACTGCTTATTTTTTATTGATAAGCTTTAATTTTTATAAGAGCTCTAGGTTTAAGGAAAATTGAGGGAGAAGAGCAGAGTGGCCACACAGCCCCAATATTCCACAGTTTCCATTGTTATTAACACACTGGGGTAGTGTCGCACAGAGTTCTGGTCAAGACACTAACACTGAAATGTTTTCACTAAAGCCCATAGCTCGAATTGGGGTTTACACTGTGTTTGGTGCCCTGTGGGGTATGGCAAAGACATGCATCTGCCTTTACAATACAGAGTAATTTCATTGGCCTAAAAGTTCTCTGTATTCCCTTTACTCATCCCTCTTCACTCCAGCCTTTGGCCACCACTGATCTTTTGCTATTGCATTAGTCACTTTTCTGTCCCTGGGACAAAATACCTGACACCTGCAACTTAAAGGGGAAGGATTTTATTTTGGGTTATGGTGTTGGAGCACTCAGTCCATGGTTGGCTGGTGCCAAGGCAGGAAAGGCACAAAGGAAGGGTCTGGTGGAGGAGAGTTGCTCATCCCATGGCAGCCAGGAAGCAGAGAGAAGGGAGGAGCTGAGGACAGGAATGCACCCTGCCAGGTCTCACCCCAGTGACCTCCACCAACCAGGCCCCACCTCCTACAGCACAGACAGCCCTGAATTCATCCATGATGGATCCACTGGTGAGTGCAGTGCCCACGATTCAATCTCCTTCCAAAATCCCCACTTCTGAACACATGATAGTTTGGGGGGACATTTTAGATCTAAATCATAATGATTGACTCCAAAGTTTGACTTCCAGAGCATCATATTGTTGGAATTATACTGCATTCAGCCTTTTCCAGCTGGCTTCTTTCACTTAGTGGTACACACTTAATGTTCTTCTACACCTTTTCATGTCTTGGTGGCTCATTTCTTCTTAGTGTCAAATAATATACCACTGTCTTGATCTACCACAGTGTATTTATCTACCCACGTACTGAAGGCTATCTTGGGCAATTATGAACAAAGCTGCTATACTCATTTGTGTGTATCTATGTGAGTGGATGTATACATTTTAAATTCATCTGGGTAAATATCAAGGAATGATTTTTGGAGCCTCTGAGAAGAGTATGTTACATTTTGTGACAAAACACCAAACTCTTCTAAAGTGGCATACCACTTTGTATTCCCACCAGCATGAGGGCTGCTCCTGCCTTTACATTGCTAGCATTTGGTGTCACCAGAGTTCTAGATTTTAACCATCCTGTAGCTTTCTGCCATTCTAATTTGCATTTCACCAATGGCATACGCTGTTTAGAATCTGTTCGTATACTTATTTACTCTCCATGTATTTTCTTTGATGAAGTGTCTGTTCAGACTCTTTGGTCACTTTTTAATTAGTTTATTATGTTTTCTTATTGTTGAATTTTAAATGTTCTTTGCATATTTCAGATACTAGAACGTTATGAGATATGTGTTTTGCAAAGATTTTTCTCCCCATGTGTATCTCGTCTCTGTGTGCTCTGAACAGTATCTTTCGCAGAGTGATTCAACTTTAATGAATCCTGATTTCTCTTTTTCTTTCATGGATATGTTTTTGGATCACCATTGCATTTTTAAATAGGTTAAGATATTTGGTTTGAAATGAGTTTTCTTTAGTGTTATTACCTTAAAGTATCTTTATTTTGATAAGATGGGAAAAAGATGGATGTGCGTAAGTTTTCAAAATGATAAAGCTGGTGTTAGTTATGAAGTTGTATTCTTTTTGGTATGGTTTCAATGATGTTCTTGTTGACGATGCCATTGTTAAGAAAGGTGATGCTGATGTTGTCAGTATCAAATGAGTGTTTTGGGAGAGATACGTCACATTCTTCTTGCCTTCACCACCCAATGCTTCAAATCTTTGAGTTAAACAAAAATAATTTGTGTTTAAAAATTAATGATTTACATCAGATTTGCATTAGCTCAGTTCATTGGCAGGAGATTTTAGTAATAGTATATCATCAATAAAGCCATATGAAAACTGCTTTTCCCATTTTAAACCTAGATTCCATTTCTTTCCTATGTTCTGTTCTACAATTGCTATGCATCAGTCATTTCTTGTGTTTATGTAACTTGTAGATCCATGGCACCCCTGCCTCTTCCCAGGGAGTTTTGTGGCAGCTGTGGGCTTCCATCTGCTCACAGATGTTGGCTGAGACTCTACAGGGTATCATTTTCCCACACACAGGTTCCAGAGCAATCGAGTAAAAGCAGCCCTGTTCCACCTCCCCGATCCTTTTCTCTCTTTTTGTTCTCAGGCCACTTTTCCACTCAGAATTGTGTAGTTTTTCTGTCTATCTGCCTATGCTTCACCTTTTTCCATCTGATCTCCCGGGACCAGGGTTGCCCCTGCCTGGCACAGCTGCCCTGTGGTCCTTGGGGAACTTGAGCACATAGGAGCAAATCTTTTGTCCCATTCCTTTAATGACTTGCAAACTCATTGGAGGCCTGGGCTGTTTCAGAATGCTGTTTTAGGAAGAGTACAAAGCCGATAATGTTTAAATGTTCTATTTGGTTCTACTGTCAACTCAGAGCCTCAGTCCTGGCAGATGCTCTTTGCTGTTTTACAGGAAAAGAAAGCACAGATCAGAAGGTCTTTCTGAGTTGCAGTAATTTCCTAATACTATGCTTCCTTTTTTATGCTAATACACATTTTTGCAAAAGAGAAGAAAGTAAATACAGCAAAGAAAATGTGTATCACTGTTTCCCATGTTATATGGCATTCCCAGGACAGAGACTAATGTTGGTATCACCAAGAAAACTTGGAAATGCTTGATATCATATGCCTTGCAGGTAGACTTCCAAAGCAGCAGGTGTAGCAAAGGTTCTGAAATGTCAAGCAGATGTGAAAACAAAACACAAAACAAAACAAAGAAAGAAAGAAATGGTTACACTTTGTTTGGGCTAGCCGTTCACAAATTCACTAGATCTGTGTTTGCTGAAAAAAGTATTAATAATCTTTAGATCTAGTGTTACAAAGACTGCCCTTGGGAAGTATTGCTTTTTCCATTGCTGTTAATTTGTTTGGAAAGGAACTGAAAGTGTGCATCATTTCAGGTAGTTTTCCAGACTGATGAGAGCGAAAGGTGGGTACCTAAATCATTTGATGTTGTTATTTGATATTATGACCAAGACTTTACTAGCATAACTCATGGTAAAGAAAGCCTGTTTAATAGTACATGAAACACAAGCAAAAATTATAGGACATAATGTAAATCACTGAGTTTTGTTGCCACTTTCCCAATTCCAAATGTGACTGGGAGGACATCTTAATTACATGCAGTATTAACTGGGAACCGGTTCTGTAAAATATGTAGGATAACTGAATAAAAGTTCCTTTACCATGTTACCATGAAAGGGGCACTATTTTCCCATGTAAAATATCATTTCTTCACAAAGGCCATCTCAGACCTCTCAGTCTTCAATAGACTACCACCCTGAAGGCATTCTTGAAACATTTATTTTTTCATATTTGTAGTTGTATTAGCTGTTTTATTGTCACTGGAACAAAATACCCAACACCTGCAATTTAAAGGAGCAGATGTTTATTTTAGCTCACCGTTTTGGAGGGTTTTGTCTATGGTTGGGGGCTCCAAGGCAGGAAGAGCCTGGTGGAAGAAAGCTGCTCATGCCACAGCAGCCATGATGCCCAGAGAGAAGGGAGGACCTGGGGACAAGAATGCACCCCTCTAGGTCTCACCCCAGTGACCTCCTCCATCCAGGCCCCAGCTCCCACAGCACGGTCAGCCCTGAACTCACCTCACCCATGGATGCATCCGCTGACGATTGCAGTACCCCCTGATCCAATCACATTTCAAAATCCCCACCGCTCTGAACACATAGACTGTTGGGAGACAATCTATATCTAAAACACAACCGCAGTATATGACAGAGTTTTAAAGGCTGCCCAGAACTTTAGCTCACCTACCTCACAGAAACTTCAGAGAACTGTCACATCGCTCCCTCAAACTCAACACCAAGAATGGGGCTTAAAGCCAGCACAGCCTTGATAAACCTGCTTGCTGCCAGGCACTAACATGACCAGTGAGGAACTGACTCATGGTGCAGTGACCTTGAAACCACCCTGCAGTTAGGTAGAACAGTGTCATGTTCCTCTGAACTGGCATAGTATGGAGCTGTACACCATGCGGGTTATCAGAATTGTTAAGTGACTAATTCCTGTGTCACCAATGTTAGCCCACTGCAAATAGTGCTTTTCATGCTAAGAAATGCTTACTGGGATCACGAAGTAATCCATTAACCACCCAACAATTTCCAGCAGTATAGACACATGCCCTATTTGAAGGAATGTGCATCTTTGAACTTATCCATCAGCCCAACAAACCCTACTCTAATTAGGCCTACTCTACAGTTGAGGTGTGAGTGAGATGCAGAAGATGAAAACCTACATTGTGTGCACATGGTCAAGCTCCTCAGTTGGGGAGACCCGAGCTCGAAACCCTTTCCCCAAAGGAAATGAGATTGCTGCACCCACAGGTCTCCAACCTCAAAATACAGCCCTTTGGGACCCTTCTAGGATGCAGGATTTCTTAAGAAGTTAAGAAGTACGTAGCATCATGGTGGTTCCCAAAGACTTCTGGTGACTGTGTTTACCAAATTTCTCGGTTAAATTAGAATTTTCAAGAAGCTTTCATTCTTTTCTGTCTTGAATGCTTTTTTGAAATCATAAAACATTTCAAGGTAGGAAATAAGATCTTTCCCTGAAGACAGAGAGCGTCTCAAATTCTAGGCATTATTCTTGTTCTGGGAAAAAATGCTGAAACAACTGCAGTTCTCCTGCAGCGTAGACGGTGTACGACCACCTCTGAGGGCTGGCTTAGCGTGATGCACGGAGGCTGTGCACCTGTATCTATCATAAGTCCCAGGTCCTAAGTTATCTTTGTTAGTCCATGATTGCAATACACAACGCGTAAATTCCTGGTATAGAGCTGGTGCACGGACAGAGCACATCTTGATCCCCTTTTCATTCCCTTTCCCTCCCCTTCCTCCCTGCACCCCCCCCCCACACACCACCTTTTGATTCCCTTCCTATTTGAGAAATATTTTTCTCCCTACCTCTTTTAATTGTACTCTTGGAGCATACTTTTTTTGGGTACTGGGGATCTAACTCCGGTCCTTGTGCTTGCAGGGCAGGTGGCAGAACCACTGAACTAAATCCCCAGCCCCTTAACTTTACTCTTTTTAACTTGAGTTTCTTACTTAAGAGAAACCACGTGATGTTTAAGTCACAGTTTTACTTACAGGTTTATGGCCAGCCGAAACGCATTAAAGAATATGCCTGGGAATGACCTGTTTCTCACAAACACAAACCAGAAGTACTCTAATGTGTCCATCAACACTAGAATGGCAAGTACCTTACTTTGTATTCACATACACCACACAGTGCAGCATGACATGGAGTGATATGGTGTAGAACAATGGAGCTGGGCATGACTCGTGATCTAGCCATCAGTGGGAATAGGAAAACTACTGCCTCATTCATCGTGAAAGAATCTCAAGAACAATGTTGAGCAACAGAAGCTGGGCACAAGGTGGGCATAGTGCTGCCTGCCTGTAATCCCAACTACATGGAAGGCTGAGGCAGAAGGATCTCAAGTTCAGGGTCAGCCTGGACAACTAAATGAGATCTTGTCTGTAACTAACAAAAAGTCTGAGGATGTAGCTCAGTGGCAGAGCACTTACTTAACATGTGTGAGGCCCTGGAGTCAATCTGAACACCACAGAAACAACACACACACACACACACACACACACACACACATACCAGAAAGTAGGCACAGAAGAGCACATATTGTCCTATTTATATAAAATTGAAAAACAGGCAACATGATCCTATGGAATTACACATCAGCAGGGTGGTTTCCTTTGCCACTGATTATCATGATTTGGAAAGCCTGGTAGCAAGCAGACCATGAAGGACGATTCCTGCTGTATGGCCATTTGGGCTCATAGGGCTCCATGATTAGGTATTCTTTCTCCATGGATCACATGCCAGGTAGAATTTTTCTAAAGGTGACAGTTCTCCAGTGCTGATGAAATGGCCTCATGGCAGAACCCCAGAGTCTTTTACCATGGATTGACCATAGTGTTAGCCATAAAATCCAGGTGATTTCTCTTTCCAGCTGGCCTCTTGAATGCCATATGGTCTGATGGGTCCCCTAGTTCGAGATCTGTCTGCCTGGTAGCTTGGACCTGCTGCAATACCCTTCCCTCATTAGTCTGTACTTGAAGCTGGAATCCTTTTGTGTGGCCTTGTAAAGGACTGAGGTAATAGTCTCCAGTACGGGACAACCTCTTCTAAGACTTCAAGTAGTGCTTTTTTGTGATGGAAGTCAAGATGCTCTGACTTGTTCTTTATTTTGGCTAAGACACTTTGACCACTGGGCCCCTAAAATTTCCCAGAAGAGGCCTGCTCCTGAGATTGCACAGAGCTTCTCCACACACAGAGTGTGTGCATGACCATGACATCACACAAACACCCTCCTTGCTGGCCCAATGAACATGGCATTATAGAGTTGATCAACATGATGTTAACATGGGCAAGATCTCACTGACTGGATCCTGAGTGAAAGAGGGAAAGTTAATGTGGCCCTGACAGAAAACTGCAAATATACGTATGGTCACTTTTACAAAGTTCCCACAACTGTGAGTCAATCACATTTTGTGGATCATAAATAACTCAGCTGCGGGGGGGGGGGTTTGCTACAGCAGCACAAAACAGACTGGCACACTAATCTCGTTTTCCAGCAGAGTTGGCAATGTGTCTCTGAATCAAAGGCCCTTTCCAATGTGCCTGCAGCCCCGTTAATCTTCGGTGGCAGGGGTGTGGCCCTGAAGCTGCACTAGACCTCCCTGACTTTTTGATCGACTGTCACTGCCTGCTAGGACTGATCTGGTCTCTCCTTGGGACTGGCACCAAACAGGCTCAAGTCCACACCCGAACCAGGAGGCTGCTGCCTTCAGCCTCCAGACTGGGTATCATTGACGCACTCCCATGATGTGAGCAGCCAAGAGGAGCCTTGATGGGCCGCCTGTCACCTTTGTCCCCAGGCCTCTGTGTTCTCTGCACCATCCTCACATTTCTGAAGGTCAGGACCCACCAGCTGCCTCTCCACTCCTACCAGTCATGATGATAATTGCATCCACCTGCCTTCTGATCTTGAAGCCCTGCCACCTGCCTTCTATTTTTGCAGAGTTCTGTCACCCCCATGGCTGCAGAGAGCCTAATTCTATCATCACATCACGCCCCTGCTGACCTATGCAAGATGACAACCCCTGAAAGTCCTCATGAGGTCGATGTCCCTCTTCTCATATATTCCCATGCTGTTGGCAAATAGTGAATCTGCCAGACCTTCCTGTGGTCCATAGCCCTCTGGTGGTGCTCTGACCTCACATGGCACATCCGCCCAGCGTGCCCACTTCCCAGATCCCTCCGTACCTCCTTCCCCTGCCTGCCACGTGGTGCTGGCATTCTAACTCACTTAGCAGGTGCCATTGATTTTTTTTTCTGTGCTTCTGAGAAGCATCCTGGTAGCAATTTCCCCCATCTCCTAAGGCTGATCCAAGATGCCGATTCCTGTATCTCCAACTGTTTCCAAATCAATAAGCTCTCCTTTATTCAAGCTTTTTTCCCAGGTGCTCTCGATCAAACATCCTCAGAATTCAGTCCCCCATGCTCTCCTCTGGCTTCTCCAGAACATATTCGCTGGATCTTGTGCCTGTTTCTGAAGCCCAGATTAAATCAGCCATAGCATCACCTTGATTATGGTCAAGTGTCAGGAGAGTGGGGGCAGATCCTCAAACAGACACCTGATGTCTTACCAGTTGGTGGAATCTGCGGTTTAAGTGTTTGCTCTGAACAAGAATGTCTCGAACAATTCTGTAGTATCAAAAGTTTGGAGGATGATGAGAATTCAAGAGTTTCAGACCCCAGCCCAATGTCCCCAACTTAGGACAGGGCTCTCTTCTTTCCCAATCAGAACCCTGACCTTGACATTGCAGACCTACATCGGCTGGGAGCGTGGTTTCCTTTGGACTTAAACTCTGGATTTAAAAATGGGTATGGCAGGTGAAATGATGCCTTACCATGGCCACAGGACGCCCTTGTCTTAATCTAAAATGTGTGAGAATTTTAGCTTTCATGGTAAAGAAGAATTAAGGCTGCAGATGCAGGGAGATTACCTGGGACTTTATTCGCTAGTTCCAGTGAATCCTGAAGGCACTTAAAATGGGATGAGGAAGGCAAAAGAGGAGAGTGGGAGGTAGACACAGTGACACAAGATGGATCAGAAAGATGAAAGCTGCAGAGTCTGAAGGTGGCAGAAGTGGACAGTGAGACCCCTGGGTGGTCGCGGGAGCTGAGCAAGGTAAGGAGGTGGATTCTCTGCAGTCCTCAGATGGAACAGAGCACGTTGATCTCAGCCCAGTGAGACCATGGCTTAGTTTCGACCTCCAGGATGTAAGGTAATCATTTGTATTGTTTTTGAATGTGTTATTTTATCCGCAAAAGGAATACAGTGTCCATCTCAGCTTTCTGTGTCCCTGGATAAGAGACAAGAAAGAGCATCTCTGCAGGCCTCTTCCTGTATCTTACACTTCTCTCTGAATTTCCTGTTGCAGTCTCTCCTTACATTACTCTGAAGCACTTATTAAGCTTAAATAATGGTTCTCAAGTGCATTGCCCTGCTTGCTACTTTTTTTCCCTTCTCATCAGCTGCCTGGAACTCACTGCTGGCTAGAGGACCCTTCCGGCAATACACACCCTTGGTTCTCCACCTGGCAGAGTTTCAGCAGTGTGCTGTAGCCTTGTCCCTGGAGGCCCTCTTTGATCCACACCTGAGGATAGGGTCCCCTCACCAGCCACCCAAAGACAATCCAGCTCCTATACCACATTTTAGCACCGCCATCTTGTCACTTTACAGAATTTTCCTTCTACCCTTACTTAATATTTTTCCTCTTGTAAACTTTGAAGATAGACACATATCTTTCAGTAAGGTCATGCAAAAATATTTTTACCGACCTCCACTGCAACAAAGTAGATTTTCAAAGAGACTAGTGGAATTTCACAATGCTGAAGCAAAATAACCATAGTGTCTCTCAGAAGTAAACATGCACTTAAGAATTCTTTACTCAAGACTGATAGAGAGGACTGCTGAAGGGTGTGCTTGGGAAAGAAGGAGATTTTTAAGACCTTGAGGAAAGGATGCAATGCAAGGAAAAGAGATGGGCAAGCCAGTGACTAAGCAGTGAGTGCTTCTGGGGATATACTGAAGGTGTAGAGATGATGCTTTGATATAAAATATCCCGGTGAAGTCACCATTATGGGTAACCACGGTGGCATTTCCATCACCAGAGATGATGCCTCTCTTTGCAGAGAAGTGACAACCTTTTCCTCTATCTTTGTAGTCTAAAGTCTCTTTTAGCAAAATTCTCAGTGAACAACACAACATGATCCTCCTGTTGTACATTCGATCTGTAAACTTATCCATCTTACCTAACTCCAAATAGGTGCTGTTTGACGTAAGTTTTCCCCATCTCCCTGCCCACAGCACAGCAACCAGTGTTCTCCACACCATTTCTATGTATTTAACATTTTTTTGAAAGATCCCACATATACATGAGATTATGCAGAATTTTCAGTTGTTTCTTCAGGATACTAATTTTGTTTCCTTTCGACATAAACCCAGAAGAGCTATTGCTGGGTCATATGGTAGCTCCATTTGCACTTTTTTTGAGGAAACTTCACACTGTTTTCCATAATGGCTACACCAATTTCCATTCCCAGGAACAGTGTGCAAAGATGTCTTTTCTCTGTACTCCCAGAAATGCTTGATACCTTTGTCTTTTTGGTGACAGACGTCCTGACAGATGTGTAATGATATCTCCCTGTGCTTTTGATTTGCATCTCCCTGGTAATTAGGGGTTTTGACCACCTTTTCCTCTATCTGTTGGTGACTTCCACGTCTTGTTTTGAGAAATGTCTGTTCTAGTACTTTGCCCATTTAAAATTAGGCTATATTGTTTTTGATGTTGTATTACTATTGATTTGACTGAGTTTCTTATATATTTTGGATATTAGCATTAATCAGGAATATGGCTTGTAAATATTTTCTCTCATTACATAGGCTTCCTTTTCAGTATATTGATTGTTTCTTTTGCTGTGCAGAAGCTTTTTAGTTGGATATGTTCTCACTTGTTCATTTTTTGCTTTTATTGCCTGTAATTTTGGTGTCATACCCCAAAAAATCATTGCCAAGGCTAATATTAAGTGGCTTTTCAGATCTTAGCTTTAAATCTTTAATCCATTTTGAGTTCCTGTTTTGTGTGTGGTGTGTGATAAAGGTCTAATTCCATTCTTTTACTAAATAACAAGTGATGCAAAAAGAAGATAAATGCCTAAAAGTCTGAGCATAGCCACGGACAGTACCAGTAAATGAAAACACAGGGAACCATGTGAAGACTGAATCGTTCAAAAGTCCTTTCATTCTTGAAAAGAAAACAAAAGTGTTCGGTAGGTTTTGATACTGATAATATGTAATTAATATTTAATGAAAACAAAAGTATGGAACTAGAAAGCTTAATAAATCAGCAAAGTAATAAGTGAAAACATTTCTATCCATATAAGAGATAAGAAAGGAAAAATATGGTAAGTAAAAAATAAAAAATTAGCCAGAATATATCAATAACAATCATAAATTAAATATTTTAAAACTTTATGTCCGAAAACTCCAGAATAAATTTCCAAACAATATTTGCTATATGCATTTTATAAGAGATACACCTAAAACATGGTAGCAATTTTAAAAGGAAAGTAATACAAAAAGACACTCCAAATGCAGACAAGGGAAACAGGCATCGTGATGTTATTATCAGAAAAAGCAGAATCAAAGAGACAAAGTCAAGCATCTTTATCAGGTGTAAAGATAGGTGTAAAAAGTCACAGAAAACTTAAACTTATATGTTCCTCATAATATAATCCCAAAAATATAAGATATGGTAAAACATATATGGATAAAAAATTTAGAACCTTAGCTGGATATTTTCATCACACTATTCTTAGAGTTGGACAGATCTAGCAAATTAGAAAAAAACATTTTGTGCAAAATCAACATGTTTGATATGGCATTGGTCCAATGAATGTATGTACTCAACAATGAGAGAACACACATCCTAGTCTGTATGGACCATGCATCTAAAAATTAATCATAAAAGAAGTGTCTGCAAACACCCAAGAAATTAATGGTATTCAGACCACATACTTGTACAAAATTTAATAGCATCAAAAATGTGAAAAAAATCTTCCCATACATTTGCAAATTTTAAAACATATGTCAAAGTATTCATATATCAATAAAAAATTATAATGAAAATGAGAAAATTCTTACAAATGAACAATGTTAATAAGCCCCAGTCCATGCTGTATCCAGTTGGAGGGGATGTGGTTCTGCCTGCTTGCTGCACCCCGAATCCTCCTCCCAGACCCAGCCCTAACCCTTAAGAGGGACAGATGCAGACACAAAAGCATCCTTTGAAGCAGGGCTTTCCACCCAGGGCTGGACAGGTAGAGCCTCAACTTGATTGGCTCTGGGGAATTGGTGCAGCACACTTCTGGGTGTGTCTGGATGGGTCCTGGAGTCATGATCTTGGCTACTATATCTGGTCCCTGGCCCCTACTCTCTGGTGCTGACCCCTGCTCTGCTTCCTGGTCACCATGAATCTACCATGAAGATATATTTTTTCCACCACACCCTTCCACCGTAATGTTGCTACCTTGGAGCAGCTGACCTGGAACTGAATCCACTGAAACTGTGAGGCAAATTAAACCTCTCCTCCTTTAAATTATGGGTGTTGGGTATTGTGTCCCAGTGACAGGAAGTTGACTCAGACAGCCCTTATCGCTCCAACACATCTCAGTCCCACTGACCCATCTGGGTCCCCAGCAACTTCCCCACTGACCCCTATCCCTTCTCATCAGCTGCACTCTCTCCTCCTTTCTGCCTCCAGCATCAACCTCTAGGTCCTTCCTGGACTCCACTTGCTCTGTGAACCCTTGCCTTCCTCTTCCAATAGTTGGAACCCTTCCTGAGTGATGTCATGGACTCGTACCATGCCTTATTGTTGCTATTTTCTCTTTCCTGAACAGCCTGCAACTCTTTACAAGCCCTGTTCTTTGTTTCCTAACACAAAGCCTGATCCATGTATGGCCACCCAACTGTTTGCTGATTGAATACATGACTTGATAGAAGTTCTCAGTGCAGAACCTGGCAATGAACCATAGGAGGCCTGGAGAATTTCCTTGAGAAGTTTGAGTATAGCCAGAAGGAATGTAGGAGAGAGTGGACAGGCAGATGGCCCCAGAGGCCAACTTTAGGGGCCTGAGAAAGCTCTGTAGGTCCAGGTTTCTGACAAGGATACGACTCTTAGCCCCTCAGGCTTGGGGTCAGGAAACCCTATTGATTTAAGGAGGGAGACCCAAGCTAGGTGACAGGATAGAAAGACTCAAAACAAACAAGTCACACGACATCCTAGAAAAGCCCATGGCATTGGGATGTAGTGGCAGATGGTGGCCGGGGCTGCTCTGCCAGTGCAGACACTGACTTCCTTTGAAGGCAAAACTGCAGACAAAGCCATGGTAGTGGGTAGCACCTGGCCGGGACCACCCCCGTGAGACCCAGACCCACACAGTGCCTCCTTCCCAGGTGGAGGGTTAGGATTTGGCATGGCAGATAATGGCAGTGATTAACTCCTGTCATCCCTGCTAGACTGCAGTGGGGGAGGGCGGAGGCAGCGAGAGTGGCATATTGGGCACTGACTTCCTTCCTGTCACACAATAGCACTCACTGGTAATTATTTCCTTTCAATTTGCTGTGCAACAATAGCCTGCAGTGACTTGAAATCTTTACACTTCGATGTTCATATTTAAAACATAACTGGTGAAAATTCAGGTTTTATTTTTCTCAGTAATGTGTGAGCTCAGTGCAGGGTTTTCAATATTCACCATGCTGCACTGAATGCTTATTTTTCTCCCTTTTTCTACAGTGCTTGATGTTCCTGTCTTCTTGGAGGGACACATATTTCTCAGCCCTTTTTTTCCTTAAAAAACAGTAATTAATTAAATCAAAGAATTTCTCAATTTGCTTCAAAAAACAATAGTGAATGTTTTTGAAAAGCAATAAATGCTAAGTATCTCATATCCTAATTGATTTTCTTTCTTTCTTTCCTAGGAATTGAACCCAGGGCCTTCTTCACATTGAACTACATTCTCAGCCCTTTTTAAATCTTTTTGTAAAATTTGGAGGCAGGGGCTCAACTTTGCTAAATTGGGAGTCTTGGGATTATAGATGTGCACCACCATGCCTTGCTTGCAATTGATTTTCTTACCAGTCAAATTACTTCTGAAATCTGCACTCTTCACCTTCCTCTCAGACACCAAGGGGCCAATAATTATTTTCTTCTGTCTCCACTATGCCTTTTGAAGTTGGCTTAGGAGCATAGTTATAGGCTATAGAGATAAACCCACTGACCTCAAGCTCTCCACCCCATTCTGCAAGTGATTATCCATGACAGGATCTCCTGAAATATTTGTTGGATTTAACTCTGGAATGCAGAAAGTTCATGAGTGGAAGCTGGCATTTCAGATTTACAAGTGACCTCGGGAGTCATGTGAAGCAGACACATTATTTTAGAAAGGAAACAGTGATTTAGTAGAGTCAGGAAGAAAAACGTGCAGTGGTCCCTGGCCTTAGGATCATTGTCAGCATGGGCTGTGGATGGAACTGTGCCCCTCCATGCCTCTCCAAAATCTATGTCGAGGTCTTGACCACTAATACAGCGGAGTGTGACCTTACTTGGAAATAGGGTAGCTGCTGATGTGATAATTTAGGATGAGATCATCCTGTATGAGATGGGCTCTTGTCCAGTGTGACTGTGGTCTTTACAGAGGGGAGGCAGAGACCCATGAGAAGATGTACTGGTGTCCATGAAGGCAGAGCTTGGAGAAGCTGAGCAGCTAAGGAAGGCTAATATGGTAATCTCCCACCAGGAGCTGCAAGAATCAGGAGGGACCCTCTAGTGGCAGGCGATCCAGAGGGAGTGCCATTCTGCTGATGCTTGGATGTGAGCCTTACAGCTTCCAGAACTGAGACAAGTCCTGCTGTCAAGTCACCCCTTTCATGGTATTTGTTAAAGAAGCCCTCCCTAAGGCTTGATCTAAATTCTTTATAGCCCTATTTCTAAATTTCAGGGCCTGTGCTGGTCCTGGGGTAAAATGAGCTATGTGCCTCTTAAAAGGTAAATCGTGGCTGGTTCCCTTTTCCTCTTGTCATGGCTTAGATCTAAAATGTCCCAACAAGTCTCATGTGTTTAGAGGTGGGGATTTTGGAAGGTGACTGTATCATGGTGGTGCTATACACATCAGTGGATTAATTCGTGGCTGAATGTGCTGTTAGAAAGTGGGGCCTGTTTGCAGGTAGTCACCGGGACTGTGATCTGGAAGAGTGGATTTTTGCCACCAGCTCCTCCCTTCTCTATTTCCTGGTTACAATGAAGTGAGCATCTTTTCTTCACCATACCCCTCTGCCATACTGTTTCTGCCTTGGAGCCAGCTGAAGCCTTCTCTGCTTCCTGGTTACAATGAGTTGAGCATCTTCTCTTCACCATACCCCTCTGCCATGCTGTTTTAGCCATGGATTGAACCCTCTGAAAACCATGAGCCCAAATCAACCTCTCCTCCTTTAAACTGGAGGTATGTCTTAGTTACTTCTGCCATTGCTGGGACAAAAATACTTGACATCCAAAGTTAAAGGAGAATATGTTTATTTCAACTCTCAGTTTGAAGTTTCTGTCCACAGTCAGGTGGTTCCAAAGCAGGGCAGCTTGGCAGCGGGTATCATAGAAGAGGAACAGTCCATGGCATGGCAAAAAGAAGGCAGCAAGCAGCAGCAGCAGCAGTAGCCAGCCTACCTTCTTTCTGCCCCTTCATATTCCATCCAGGCTACAAGCTATTGATTGGTGCCACCCATACCCAGGGTGGGGCTTCGGTCATCCACACCCTTAATTCCAGTATCATGCCTGTAATCCACATTCACACAGTATAACCCAAACACCTTCAAAACTCCACACCTATAACCACATGAGGCTTTGGGGAAAGATCTAGGTACAAGCCATAATAGGGTATTTGGTATTTTGTCCCAGCAATGGCAAAGTGATTGGTCCATGTCTCTACACCTTTTGATTTTTGAAAGGTCTTCTCACCTTCTACTCACTAGGACCCAGTACCTTCTTGGTCTCTATTTCCTGAAAGAGTAAAGGCCCTCCTTTTTTGAGGAGTATTTTACCACCTGCATTTAACTACCTCTTCTTTTTCCATGGCTATTTTTAGTTCATATGAATCTGTCTGATCTATTTTTAACAGTTGCTTTCTTTTAACCTGCTCTACATAATAGTAATGATTTGACATCTTATAGATTAAGATAATTTAATCTTTTTTCTTTTCACCAGATAATGTTGATGAATTGGATCACATAAAATATGTTAAGAACCTATGTGGGCACCCCATGTGCCTGCTCTGGTCTGGTTGTCTAATGTCAGCCTTGGGATGTGCAGGTATCTGCTCAGACAAGACCTTTCCAAAACGTGCTACTCAGCAACAGTGCTTGGCCCAGAGGGTTTTAGTGAGTGTATGTGGTCCAAAATCAGTACCCTGAAGGAGGTTGCAAGGGTCTGCAGCACCTTTGGTCCTGCATGTGATCAGAAATTCCTAAAGATCGGGCAAACTTTCTTCTGACTTGGGCCCTGGTCATTGCCAAATAAACAGAAGCCAAAAGGGCATAAGGAAAACTTGCATGTTTGGATCTGAGAGAGAGGATGTCTAAGTTCCAACCTCCAAATCCTAGACCTTGATCACCAGTGTAACATTCCTTCAGAATATGTGTTCAAGTTTATCTTACCAGTCACACAGGCGAAATTCTTCACCAGTATGTAGTGACTGATGCAGAGACTGAACACCCTGTGATAATAACGCACATTGTCTTCAGTCTGTGTTCACAACTTTGTATGTCACTCACTGAGGGAACCTAGAGATTCAGAGATTCTACTCACAACATTTTATATGTTTTCTTATTTTTTCAGTAGTAGGATTGATTGTAGGGTCCTGCATTTTAAAACATTTATTTATTTATTTATTTATTCATTTATTATTTTCAAGAGAGAGTTTCTCAAAGTTGTTAAATTTGCCCAGGCTGGGCTTCAACTTTCTATCCTCCCGCTTTAGGTTTCCAGAGTGCTGGGATTATAGGTGTGCACCACCACATCCCATTTGTACCTGATTTTAAGAAACTGAAAGTGGCTCAAGTAAATTAAAAGCAATTTGATTTTCATTAAAGAATACTCTAGGAATTGATTTTCCCTTCTGGAGACACTTAAACTTGGAATAAAATGTTTAGGTTCTGGTGATCCTGTCTGTTAACACAGAAGGCACAGTGGGCTCCACATTGTACCTGCATATTCTTTTGTATGATGGAACATAAAAATACGGATTTTTAAACAAATATTAAAAGTTTGACTTTGACTTTAAAGTATGCAAATTAAATAAAGTACAGTTTGTATTCTATTATGCCAATCTTTATGGTACATTTCGAGCATTACTCAGGGAATTTAAGATTTTTTTTCCTGAAAAAAGTAAGAAAAAAAAAAGATCTTCATCTGAGTTCCTCAAGTTTCCTAGAATTATTGATCTTGGGAGATGAAAAGGATAAAGGTGAGGTTTGGACTGAAATGGAAACAGTGCGTTACCAGCTTCCTGTCCACTGCCCAGGGACAGGAAGAGTCATGCAGCACTGGCACCCAGAGGACCTGAACCAAAGGGCTCCACCTCAGCAATGGCAGAATGTTCTGTTCTGCATCTTCCACTTGGAAATGCAGCAGAGCAAACAAAGGCTACAGACAAAAGAGCAAGGGATCATCTATATCCTCCAAACACATAGGCAAGAACTGCTAGATCTCTGATGAAAGTCAGCAAAATGAAAGTAATTGGACAAAGCAAGCACACAGAGAATCTCACTCCTGATGTCACAGAGCGGGAGAGAGAAAGTGTTGTATATCTCATGCAAGAATAGTGCATAGTAAAAACACAGAGCACTTGCTGAAGAATCAGAAAGAAGATTGTCAAGACCGGACAGTTGACAGACAAATCCAGCGTAAATGCAGTTGGGGAATAAAATCATTAACTAAAGAAAAATAATGATTTAAGAGCACATTGTCAACATCTGAACACATTAGATCATTGGGTGGGAAACAAACCTCAGCAGCTCATAAAGGGCAAAGATATATAGGTAACATTTTGTTAACTGTAAATCAAAGAAAAGTTAAGTTGCTGCCATACTGTTTAATTACTATAGCTTTGTAAGGTCTTTTAAAATCATTCAGCTTTGTCTTTTGTTCTCAAGGCTGCTCTGACTATTTGAAATCCTTTGTGGTCCCATATGAATTTGAGGACTTTTTTCCCTATTTCTGTAAAAAATATAATTGGGATTTTGACAGGGATTTCTTTGGACCTATAGATTGCTTTGGGTAGTATGAGTACTTTAAGAATATTAAATCATCTAAACAATGAACACAGGATGTCTTTCCATTTATTTGTGTGTACTTTAATTTGTTTCATCCATGTTTTTATTGTTTTTGGTGTAAAAGTCATTTATTACTTTAGTTGGGCTTGTGCTTAAGTATTTTATTCTCCCTCAAAGTTGCAATCATCCTGCTTCAGCCTTCAGAGTGGCTAGAATTATAGGAATACATGGCACAATGGAATATATATATTTTTAAACTTTTTTTTTCCAATCTGGATACTCTTTCTCTTTTTTTACCTACCTTCCCTGGCCAGAACTTCCAGTACAATGTTGAGAATTGATGAGAGCAGGCTTTCTTTTTTTTATTTTAGTAGAAAAGTATTCAGTCTTTCCCAACTTCACAACTAGCATGTTATTATTTGTATGATGCTAGCTGTAGAGTTTTTGTAAATTTCCTTTACCAAGTTGAGCAAGTTCCTTTCTACTCCTAGATTTTTAGGACATTTTATCATGAAGGGGCTGGTGAATTTTGTCGTATTTTTTCGTCTATTTTGATAATCATGATTCTATTTCCTTTTATTATATTTCCATGATACATTATATCATTAGAGTTTTGCATTTTAAACCAGCATGGCATTCCTGGACTAAATCTCACTTGATCTTTATAAGTAATCTTTTTTATGTATTTTGAGATTTAAATTATTATTTTGTCCATGATTTTTGCCCCTACAGAGCACTTAGTATTTGTTTTCATTTTATAAACGAGGCAAAGGAAGACCTATGGAAGTTCATCCCATTTTGAAAGCTCACACAGCTAGGGAAGCCCATGCGTTCCATCATCAGAACACTTTTAGTTTAGGTGACATGTTCTGCTACTAAAACTTTAAATTCTGAAGCAGAATAAGCATAGTGTTCATCACCACGATGTTGAGAGGATTCAGTTCACCTTGATCAATCTCTCTACGCATAGTCATTTCTCAATGTACGCATATAGCAAACCATCCCTTGTATACTTTAAATATATATAATTTTTATTTGTCAATTATACTTCAATGAAGCTAGGAGGGGTGGAGAAATAATGCAAAGGAGCTGCTTACCAAGTAATTTTTTCTTTTCTTTTGTGACTGTCAGGCTAGCATGTAAAGAATTGTTGAAATACATTCCAGCATTGCTGGTATTTTGCTTTAAATAAACCTATTCAATAAAACTGTTGTTTGGCATTACATTATTTCAATTAGTCAAGCCCATTTTGCATTTTCCTTAAATTCTCTAAGCATCTGGTCCAGTGCTGACTATATGTTAATCTGATTAAAATTTTAAGATATAAATTGCTTTATAATATCCAAAATGCCATACATATATGTGATGTAAATAATGAGTAAAATAGCATTATACATTCAGTAAATATGTGTTAAATTTCATGACATTATAATTCTTTTTTGTTTTGCCAACTCTTACAATCTAGGAGTCAACATTTACATGCATATTAGAAGATATAATTGGGCTCTTAATCATTTATAGAAGATCACAGTGAAGTTTGAAATGGGCATCTACACACTTGTTGGGCTAAAAGTACTAGGCTACATGGGCAAATACATATAGTATGTATATGAATGCTGGGGCTGTGAAGACTGGCAATCACAATGAGGTATTTTATGTACTTGCTTTGAGGATAAAACTGATACTATGCAAACTTTAATCAGGGCTATTTCAAAATGCAATGTCAAATTAATAATAGTAATGCTCACCCTAAAAGCAGAGTAACACAAGCACCTCACAGACTTCATGACATCAGCAGTCAAGTTGCTCAAGGGCACACAGAGAATTAGGGGTGGAGGTGGGACCAAACAGAATTTTCTTCTGGCAACCAGAGGGCAAAGGCTCACAGTCTTTCCGACTCGCTGACAACTACAGTTGCTAAACCTAGAATTTCTTTTGAACAAGCAGAGGAGGCACCTTCTATGGGAAATATAAAGCTATTTCAATTAGCTCCATTTTTGGAAAGCAAGTCAATAAAAATCCCACCCCAAGCAACTTAAGATTTATCCTCAAAATGAGAAATCCGGCAGGAGAGTGGCAGCTTCTGATGGTGACAATAATGATCAATGGGACCCCAGTTCTCTGTGCTTTGATGTGGCCTTTTCCAGGTTGCTGGGTCACCTCTGAGTTTTCCTGTTTTCACTGCTAAGAGATAACTCATTCTGGACTTTGCGTGCAGGCAGGATGGTGCTCTGGGGAAGAAAAAGAGCCCCCACCCCACATCTCATTTGTCATATTTTTAGTTTTAGGCCATGACCATCTTAATTCACTTTGCATGCCCTGCCTTTCCCTCCCTCCACCTCTTGGTCCCTTTCCCTTTTGAAAAAGATTTATCTCCACTTCCTATAAACTATCTTTTATTTTGCTCTTTCACTGACGTATGCTTCGGGTTTCTCCTATAAGAGAAACCATGCAATATTGAAGTTTATGCGTTTGATTTATTTCACTTAACTGTAACAAAGCCAGATTTCTTTTGGGAAACCTTCCTCAGTCCCCTCTGGGGTCTGCTTGGATGGAACTATGCTAGATGCTCTCACCTAAGCCCTTCACTAGAAGGAGACCAAGGACACCGTGAAATGGTGTAGGTCGAGGTGGTAGAAACACATCTAGCCAAGTCAGCCATGTGTCACCTAGGAAGAAGATGAGATAGATAACCAGTAGTGATCGCTACTGTTCTCCCCTTAAACCCGTGCACTGTAAGCATGATGTACCTCCCTGAAAATATACACCAAAGTAGTATTTTGAATGTATTTCCTTGCTACCTGGAAGTTTAACTCAGATTTACAATTTTTCTGACTCTTAAAAAAAAAAGGAGAAGATGAGTCTTGGGGGAAATTCTGCAAATACCATAAGACATTCGAGTTTTATCCTGAGAGGGATTTCATCCAGGCTTGGAGGTACAGCCACCGAGTGCCACTGTCACCCAGACTCCTGCCACTCAGCCCCCTGGGGCTCTTTCTGATTGCAGCAGTTGTTTCTCATATTATGCCTGCATTAAACATGAAATCTTAGCTGCCAGCACTGACAAGATTGCAAACAGCTGAGTTGCAGTCATTAGGATCTACATAAACAGTCTCTTGAAATGCGTAAATGAGTTCAAATGCACAGGCATAAACCTTAGAATCTGGAGACCATGAAGAGGGGTGTGATTGCTAGAGTGTCATTGTTGCATGCAAAGGAAGGTGCAAGACAAATGTCTGGGTGTTTCGCACTGGGCCCGAGAAATGTTTACCAGAAACAGTGTCCAGACCATTAGAGGGGCTGGCTTTGCTCTCTTGTCACTAGTCAGGGGTTGGGACAGGCTTTGGAGGAGTGAGCAGGGATGGAGATGGGTCAGGTGACCACATTTATGCGGCCTTTTGATCTCTCAGATCTATCTCAAAAATATCACATCCAAAGGAGACTCAGGTTTGTTTCCTAGAAACTAGAAAAGCAGTTTATCTTATGTAGTGAATTAGCAGAGGAACTCACAATGTATAACAGGCAGAAGAGCCCCAAGCTCCTCTTGGACACTTTTATCTTACTTTACCCACCTGACAGCTACTCCAATTGTGCTCTGTGAAGAAACAAGAACCCATGTAGACCTGTGCATCCACCTGCTTCCGCTTAACAGCTTGCCACTGCCTCCCTGTCCTCTCTCCTACACTCAGAGCTCTCCAGCCTGGGCTTGTCACCCTCAGTACCATGGTGGGCATCGATACCAAACCATCAGGGGCCTTTCTGTGTGCTGTAGGACCCATTCCAGCTCCATGCCACCACCCACTAGCACAACACTGAGGGTATGTGCACACACTGCCACTATTCCTACAGATGGGGACAAAGTTACCATCAAGTAAGAAGCACAGTTCTAAGCAACTCAGACCTTCTCTTAGATTTCTGCATCTACCTTTTCCCATCTCCACATCCTTCAAGAGAAAAGAAATTCATCAGAATCCATCCTTTTAAATTGGTGAATGAGGGGTCACAGGAGGAGTGAAGCAGAGGTCCAGACAGGAGAAAACCCAGCTCCGGTGCTGGAGGGGCACAGTGTTTGCGTCCCCAAAGCAAGGAGTGAGAGGAAGGGCTTCAGATGAAGATCGAGAGAGAGGGGGCCCAGGAAATTAGGAAAACTGAGAGGGGAGAGCAAGATGAGTGAACAAAAAGGATTCAGATCTAGGATCTGAAAGGAAGAAGGAAACACATTGTGACAGCTTCTGCTCTTCTGGGTGCTATGCAGCACCTCAGGTGCTGTGGGGTCTCTTTCAGGGGGCGAGGCTTGGTGGGGCAGGAAGGAAGAGAAGCGAAGAGATGAAGGAGTTCGATCACAGGAAGAGCCGCGGCTACGGGGAGCAGAGGGGCTGGGGCCACTAAACTCCATGCACCGAGAAGGGCATTTGTTAAGTGTTGTCAAAAATACGAAGAATGCATGCTAATATCTTTATGCTCTGTTATGCCTTATACATAAAAAGTGCAACATAAGAAAATTTGTTATATTAATCTAATTTTAGAGGAAAAGAAACTTGGATTCATGGGAGTTGAATCCAAGAGCTTAACTGGTCAGTAAGAAAAAGAAAATGAGGAATTTAAGAATAAAAATATTATATTATCAAATAAATAATATATAAACCCAATTAATGTTTCATAGTAATGCAGAAAGAGGTGTCATTTTAATATATATTTTAAATTGACACATAATATTTGTATTTATTTATGAGGTACAGTATTATAATTTGATGTCTACCTGTGGACAATTTTTAATGATCAAATCAGGACAATTAGCATTTCCATCTCCTCAAATATTATCATTACCATGTGTTGGGAAACTATGAACTCTTCTCTAGTTATTTTGAATATAGAACTAATTGTGTTAGACCATAGTTACCTTACGATACTACAGAACCTTAGAACTACTTCCTCCTCCAACTGTGCTTTGGTGACAGGTATCAAAGTACAATTCAAGGGGCATCATTTTGAAGGGGAATGTCCACCACCACCTGGCTTGGCATGTGAGGGGCCAGGAGATAAAAGGGGGCATCGATGAGCATCTGCTGTGCGTTAGGCTGTGCTGGATAGGTTACACTATATTTGATACTCACAGAAGTCCTATGAGATTACAGATTACAGACAAGAGGCTGGTAAGATCCATCATGCAAATGAGGGGATATACATGCTAAGCAGCAGTGTCAGGATTCCCATTTCAAGAAGTTTCATTGTTTGCGAACACAGCTGTATTTCAATACTGCATAAATCCTATCCTTCGATGGCAGGGGCGATGCACTTGCAAACCAAACAACTTGCCATCTGAAGTTTGGCATACATGTCAAAATAGTGAACAAAACATTTGTGCATAGCTCAAGGAAAAATCTCCAAATGGTTTTACCCACTAAGTCAGCAGCATGATAAAGAAATAGAACAAGGATAGGGCACTAAAATTCACCAGTTCGTACACTTTTCTTCTATGACTTTTTCTCCTGTGACTTTTCTTATTCAGGAATGTAGTCATTACTCTGACTTCTGAAATAACAGATGAGATTTAGTCAATACATAGGTGCATACAGGAAGCCAAGGAATCACACAGCATTTATTCTTCTCGTACAGCTTCATTTATAAACATTTTGTTGTGAAATTTGTCCACATTTCTGTGTGCAACCACTGGATAGCACAGAACTCCAAGTATGAGTGAACCCCAAGTATATGTGAACACCAAGTTCTACTTAACGTATATTCTTCATTATTTTCCCATGGAATAAGACATGATGATTAAATTTTCTACATCCTTGACTTTTTAAAACTTCTTTTATTCTGTTTCCACAGTCATTTGACAGCTTGACTAGGTATAAAATTCTACATGGAAATATTTTTTTCCTTCAGAATTTGAAGGTAAGTTTTTCATCTTATTATCTAACATAAAATGTCTTCCTTAAAAGCCCAATATCTTTCTAATTTTCATTCTCTTGTGTGTAACTGAGTTTCCTCATATCTGTCTCCAATGATATCTTTTAATAAATCCTTTCATACTTTCTCACTGGGAGACTCAGATATGACTTTTCAAATCCCGAATTTCAGTGTCCTTTTCTTGTCTTGTGATTGTTCCCTGGTCACAGCAACCTGTTATTCTTTCATAGATGTGATGCCTTTTCTTATCACTCTAAGCTTTAGAATTTTTTAATTGTCCTTTTCTCTCTTGCATTATCTCCATTTCCTCCACACTCAACCATTGCATTTATCTCAGATATATTTTTCCTGATGAGTCTTAAGAGGTACCTGAGTGTTTACATTTGCAAATGAAGTGGTGTCACACTGACCACATATTGGGAATACCTGGCTGAGCTTGGGGAACTGCTTGACATCACTGTGCATCGATAATCCTGGGGGCTCCAGCTCCCTTCAGGACCTTGAGGGCACTTGGGTGAAATCAGGGCTATGTAGCTTTCCCAGAGAACAACTCTGGTGTCTCCTGCTCCAGCACATGTGCTGGGGGCCTGGGCTCTAAAATTGAGTGGCTACTTGTCTTGGGGGCTATCTTTAACACACTCTGAAAAGATCCCCTATTCTCAGCAGTGCATTTCATTTCCTTGTAATATTATAAAATAACCTCTGCTACATTCTCCTGAGGAGTGGGTGGAGTCTCGTGGAGGGTGATAATGGAACATGTGACATCACCACAGGCAGAGAGTCAGGCGACACGCCTGTTCTTATCTTTGTATAACATCTCACTATGCTGTGCATGATGCCACCCCTTCCTGAGGTTTCCTGGTGAATTGCTCTGCACATCAGCCAGCTCCTCTTTGACATGACCTCGTGCACATATTTCACTGTAGCTTTATTCTCCTACTTAATAAATTTTGACTTCTCCCTCCACTTTTTTTCCATTCAGCATTTTGATTGCTGTAGATTTAGAGATTTTTAAAAATTCTCACTATTACAAGAAGAATAGGTAGATGCACGTGGTGAATCTGTGGTCACCACTCAGAACAAAATTAGGGTATTTATTTATTATTTACTCATTTTCCATGCTACAGATTTGAAGCCAGGGCCTCAAATATGCAGAGCATGTGCTCTGCCTCTGACCTGCACTCTCAGATCAAGTTTTTGAAAGTGTTTTTGTCTTTAAGTAGTTTTGTGAGTGACCTAACATCACAGATGAGTGTTAGTGCATGGAATGAGGGAAAAGCAAATTCCTTTTATTAGTTTGTTTTATTTCAAATAATTCCAAATTTGCCAGCAGCAATCATTGAATTGTACTTTGCTTCCCTAATGATATGTAGGACTTTCATTAATTTATAAAGATACATGTTGGCTTCTGTCTCAAGGCTTCCTATTTCTCTCTCTCTTTAAAAATAGCTTTGTTTTCATTTTTATATTAAAATATGACTTATTCATTTAAGAAATTTGAAAAATAGGGAAAAGTGCAACAAGTCACCTTATAAATTCTCCAGACATTCTAATGCAAGTATGCACAACTGAAAATTGCAACTTTCTTTGTCTATTACTGAACAGTCTCCTCCAGTCACTTCAGATTATATGGCAAGCACTTTCTTATTGCATTAATTATTCCTTTACAGCATGATTTGTAATTGCTTAAGTGTATTTAATCTTACAGATGTGCCATAATTTGTTTCTTTAAACAGTTTGCCAACACTGGCTATTATGTAAATTTTAAGTTGTCTATTTCCTGTTCAAAAACAGTTCCTCTTTCTAATTGGTGATTCTCATATGCCTTGTGAATAAACGGTTTTCTCCCTCTGTTTCCTGGACATATTGTTCTTGCTGCTCTTTTTCAAAGCTCTGGAATCTTTCCAGCTAACTGACCAGCTTGCCCCTGTCAAGAGACGGGTAGTCTCAGGGCTGGGGCTGCAGAGCCCTGTGGCCTGGTGGCCGCCAGAGTCCTGTAAGCTCCTGTCACGCTGGGCCCTTGCTTTGCAGAGAACCTGAGGGTGATGCGCAGCATGAGGTTTTCGAAGGTGGCTCCTCCATGCTGCTCCTCCTCTGGGAGCCACTGATTCCTGTGTCCACTTCCTCAGACATCACTTTCTGAATCAGACCTTCCCTGACTGCTGTAATGAAATCAGCAGTCTCTCTCTCTCTCTCTCTCTCTCTCTCTCTCTCTCTCTCTGTGTGTGTGTGTGTGTGTGTGTGTCATCCTCTGTGCACACCAGAATGTGCCCCCAGTCCCTGGTCCATCCAAACACCTTTACAATGCCTGACGTATAATATAAGTCCTACAAATCTTCCTTTCAATGACTAAAATACATCTTATTTTTATTCTAAAATACATTCTGTTTTCATTCTCTTATTTAGTTACCACTTGCTGACCATTGGCCCTACTGTAGGGTGTGGGGAAAGGACTGATATCCGCCACCAAGGTCATGGCCAGTCGGGGAGTAAACTGGCAGCTGCAGGAGCAGCGCCTGTGCTCAGCATCACACTAGGCTCCAGGACACACAGTGGCCCCAGGAGGGTTTGGGAGAAGCAGCTGGCCTGTGTGCAGAATGGGTGTAGAGGATGCGCTTGCACGAATCTCCTTACTGCCGAAGACCATCAGGGTCAGAGCCACTCTGCAAGGGGGCTGCTCACTGTGGTGGTGGCAGGAGCCAGGTAGGGTCACAGCCTGAACCAAGATCCAGCGGGCACGGGTGGGACTCTGTGCTCTTCCAGGAGGCAGGAAAGTGGAGGGATTTGAAGAAACATCATCAGACAGGCGCTTTTGAAAGTCCCTTTGAAGCTCCATGGAGGATGAGCTGGAAAGAAGGTAGACCAGAGACTGGAGGCCACTTTGTAAAATGTTTCTGTCTCTGGGCCGGAAGTGACAAGGCCTGCACAGAATTCCCAGCAGGAGGATGGAGGGAAGGAGGATGTCATACACAGGCAGCACTGTGGTCCGTGGTTCTTGTGGATCAGGGGATTAGGAAATTGTAGAAAGAGAAGAAGAAAAAGCCCAGAAGTTGTTCCTGGGTGTCTTAGGTTAGGGACAATTAGAGTGACGTAGGCAGGCAGGCACAGGACAATAGGGTCAGCATATCTTTAACGTGTGTATGTTGATGCACAGAGTATGTTCAGGTGAAGTTCTCTTGCAATCAGATAAGAGGTTGCATGTAAAATTTTAATCCAGCAACCTTGATAAAAAATGAATGCCTGAGCTTTGTAGCCATAGGTGGTGTTCAATCTATGGAAAAGTAAAATTGCCCATTGCATATATGAAGTGTAAGAAAAGATGAAAACACAGAAGAAATCTTGAAAAGTACCAGTAGTTAATTGTCAAGGAAGGATGAGGATACAGAGACCCTCACAAGAGTGAGGATCTGGAAGGGAAAAGAGTTAACAAGAAAGAGGGGAATAGGAAACCAGTCAGAAACAACACTTCTGGAAGGAGGGGTGGTCAGAGCCCAAGAGGCCTGGCACCAATGCTGAAGTCCCCTGCCACCTCAGGGTGGGGATGAATCCTACAAAATGACAGAGAGGAAGCCATGTGGCCACCACTGTTCTATTTTGTTTTAATTTTATGCAACTTCATCTTTGATAACGAGGAAGAGCAGGTAGAATGGGCATCCTAAAGGAGTTTGTAGTTCTCGTTTCTGTTTTAAGTATGTGTCTAAGGCTGTGCAGATGAGTGTTCCTGTCTACCTGCTGTTCTGGAAAGTCCAGGTGGGTGGGTCCCCTGGAGCTCCTTATACATCCACACATCCACAGGGTGGCTTGTAGACAAAGCACATCAAGGTCAGGAGAGGTCCTGGCTCACTTGAAAGGACTGTATTGGTGTGAGACATCTCTTGTTGGATCCTGAAACCTCTGGACCCCCAATGTCTTGTGACATCTATACTTGCAGCTGGTGGTCGTGCCGTGGAGACACCTCTAGCAATATATGGCTTGGAGACAGCTGTGGAAGATGCCTGGAAATGATGGGAATGGAGTTGTTTTGTGATTGCTGCCAGCATGACCTAAATCCAGCTTCGATAAGTTTGAGAAGCTATTTTTCTGAAGTTTTTGACAAGCAAGAGAAATGCTCCGCAGCTCTCTCCTGAGGCACCCGCACTCCAGTAGCAAGCAAAGCCATCCACAGTGCTGATTTCGGCCACTCGGAGAAGCCTCACACAGGCACTGAGTTGACCTCTGGCCTCATCAAGGGCAGAGGGTCCATTACTCTAGTGCAGGGGACAAAGTCGTCACTGCTCTTCCCAGTCTTCTCCTGCTGCCCCACATGCAGCCATGGCTGTGCTGGGCTCTGGTTTCCTGAGACCTCAGTGAATGGCCCAGCTGAGCCTCCTGAGTTAGGTGAAGGACCAGAAAGCAGTGTTTGACAAACACTTGACAAGCTCCAGGCATCTCACCTGGTACTCATGGACGTCAACCCACCTGGTCCTGGTCCTGATACACCGAGGGAAGCTCCTGTCTCTGTTGGATGAGGAAAGAGGGATTAAGAGCCATGAACCAGGTCTCATGGTGTTGAATGGAAGGACAGTGTGGTCCAACACTGAGGCAACCTGCCCCTTAGAATCAGAAAGAGCATGGATATTTAATGTGAGTGCTTAATTACCTTCACATCCCTGAGACCAGGTCACTTGCATCTAGATGGCCCTTCATGTCTACCCTTGTGGAGAAAAAGCCATTGCCTTTTACAGCGCTGCCAATTAACATCATTTCTGGCCCTCCCAACTGATTTCAGGGAAATGATCTCTATTTAAGAATTTTGCCGTGGTGTGCGCCATTATTAGCATTCCAGTGATGGAGCTGGGCCACTATTAACAAAAGCTTGCAACAACCCAGCGCTCACTCGAACAATGCAGAAGGCAATGAGAAATTTCAAATTCCAAATGACAAAACATCCCACAAGCTGAGGTGCTCCTGTATTTTCAATGCATGACTGGAATGTCAAAATCCCAGCTTCTCCTTTGAATATTAATTAGTATTTAAGACTCATTAAGCTGGTTTTAGTGATTTATTTCATTCTGTAATTAGATATTATAATTAGATTATATCTATCAGATTTTCAACTTGTCTCTAATAAGAAACTGTTCAATACATACGGATATAAATTTATCAAATTATAACACATCATTTGAACTACATTATCAATCTTGTTTTGAAATAATTGAATGATAACAAATAGATGACATGGTTACTTCTGCTTTTGTATGAATGCATATTTTCTAGGTGGTCAGTGTGTGCCAGTGGTACTTTGGGACCTTAGCTAAGTGACATAAATATTTCTTCGTGTTTTGTCCCTGAGAAAAAGTAGGACATTTAGCTCCATGTCCCTGACACATACCTTTTTTTTTTCCAAGACTTTTGCCAAGTCAGGGGACATTAGACACATCCCAGGCTGGACTATCTGGATACAGATGATCCAAAGGACACTGGACTTGCGCAAACTAGAGCCACCTGTAGAAGCTGCCTTTCTGCCCCTCTGCTAAGGCAGAGGTTTGTTGGGATGCTGGTCACTCATCACAGCCCAGGGAGCTCCTAAGTCACTGCTGTGAAGTTTAACCTACAAACCCCTTCCCTGCGGCCACTGCATTCAGACCAGAGCATTGCAGAATGCTGTCATCCAGCTGCCATCATTGGACCCCTCTGGTTCTCTCTGGTGGTTTCTCTGTCCAGCTGGCCTTCTGACCATTAACTAGTCCAGTCCACTGCCTTTGGACACCATGAGTACCTCCTGACGACCTTCCTGTCCAGCCCACCACTGCCAGGCTCTGTGCTTTCCTGCTCATAACTCTCCATTAATCGTATCCTTTCCTTTTGATGCCTTCATGAGCCCTGTCTCTCACAAACCATCTCTTTGATCTCCTGGCAACCTAAACCCCTGCCCCAGCACTCCTGGGCTGTGAATGAGACAACTGGTATTACATTTTCACCTTAAAAAGTCAGAAGAAAATTTAAAGAATGATATCATATACTGCTTCGCTATGTCATTACTAACATTTCCAAAGAATAGTTCCTTCCTGTAACTCATAGTTCCTTCCTGTAACAGGAAATAGCATAAAAGAAAATAGAAAACAGAGTAGGGTTAGGGTTAGGGCTATAGCAGCTGTGCCCAACCAGACTACACTCTGGCAGAGGTGAAAGCACTAAACATAGTTTTCAGTCCATGCCTTTATACCTTTGTGACCTGGGAGGTGCCACACCTGCAGGATGACCTGCAAGTAAACAGAGTCATGCTCCCTGAGGGACAAGAATTGCTGCTCTAGGCAGGGGTGCAGGCACTGTGGCTGAAAGGGGAGAGAGACAGGCATTTGCACTGTGAATATGAGAAGGCAATCTAGGCGAAGGGAAGTGTGTGGACATTTTTCTTCTTGGTTTTTTCGTGGTGTGTGTATGTGTGTATGTGTGTGTGTCTGGTACTGAGGAGTCAACCTTTTCACACTGAGCTACATTTCCAAACCTTTCTAGTTTTTTATTTTGAGGCAGGATCTCCCTAAATTGCTAAGTTGTCCAAGCTGGGCTCCAATTTTCGATCCTCCTGACTCAGCCTCCCAGAGTGCTAGAATTACAGGCCTGTACCACCTTACCTGCCTGTGCTTGGACAAGAAGAAAAGAACTGTAATCAAGAATTACTTCGAAAGGGGCCAGGCATTTAGCTCAGTGGTGCTGCAGCCTGCCTTGCAAGTGCAAGGTCCCAAGTTCAATCCCTGCTACCAAATAAAACAAAAACAATAAAAAAACAAGAATTACTTAGAAAGGAGAGAGATCGTGGAGCTGAGAGTGTAAGGTGCAAGTGTAAGGTAAACCTGGGCTCACAGGTGTAGCAGCTGGGACTCAAATCCCGGACATAGGACATGATTACGAGACTCTAGGAAAATGTTAAAATTCCCTGGGGCTGAGCTGTCCCACAGAGTATCCACTAGCCACATGTGACTACTGAATGTGACTAGTGTCCTGGAGGAACTGAATATTTGGTTGCATTTAATTTTAAGTAATATAAATTTAAAAGATGAAGAAGAAAACTTTTAAATGTGTTTGAAACAACTTGAGTATGTGACTCACCTTTTTCAATTATGAAATCAAAATACACATCATTTATTTCTGATAAAAATCTGGCAAGCAAATTGTGATGTGCTGCTAGTGTGAAATACACACTAGATTTGGAAGACTTGGTAAGGAAGTAGAATGTAAATAACTCATTAATAATTTTGTTTTGCAGTGCTGCAGATTAAACCCAGGGCCTTCGAACTGAGCTACATTTCCAGCCTTTTAAAACATGCTTATTATTTTTATGAGATAGAGTCTTGTTAAGTTGCTAAACTTCCCAGGCTGACTTTGAACTTCTGATCCTCCTGCCTCAGTCTACCAGAGTGCTGGGATTACAAGCATGTGTCACATCGGACTCCATTAAGAATTTCTATATAGATTCTATGTTTTAAAAAGTCTTAGATATATTGCTTTAAATATAATATATTATTAAGATTAATTTCAGTCTTTGGGTTTTACTTCCATTTATGTGGCCACCAGGACACTGTAAACTAAGCATGAGGCCCAGTCTGTTTATGGAGGGCAGTGGTGGTTAAGGGCTGTCCCTCTCACACCCAGTCCATCTTACATGCACCTGGGTCCCCCTCTGTCACTCTGCAGTGTTATAATGGGGCCCTGCTCCTCACCAGGTCACCACAGCTGTGCTGTCTGAGCCTTCCCGCTACCAGAACTGCAAACCACGTAAACCTGTTAATGTAGCACCCAGCACCAGGTCTTCTGTTACAGCAACACAAAACAGATTCGACAGGTATAAAGGTCAATTTTTATGTGCCTTCAGATTGTCCTAGAAATATATTTAGAAAGACTATCCTTTCTCCATTGTGCTCCAGTGTGATTTGTATGCTAAACCAAGTGTCCATATTTGCATACATTTCTTTCTGAACTCTCTATTCTGTCTCTTTTCTGTATCTGTCTATCCTTGTGCCAGTTTCTCCCTTTCTTAACCATTACAGCTTTTAACTCAGTTGTGGCATAGAAGGGGTGAATTCTAAACTCCACAAGCTGCTCTGGACTTTTAAGCAGTTCCATGTAGTGTTGCACTAAACTTCTGAGCATGCACACACAGACACACATACACACACAGACACACACACACACACACAAACCTGTTGATATTTTGAGATAATATTAAATAATTCTAAATAAATTTGAGAATTATTAAGATATTAGCTACAGTGAGGCTTTGAATCATTGAACATGAGATTTCTTCACATATTTCTGTCTTTTAGAATGTCTGTCAATCAGTTTTATAATTTTATCTATGATTCTTGTCCATATCTAGTTAGCTTTAGTGTGAGGAACATGGTTAAATGTCTTATTGCTATTTTAGAAAATATATTTTTCAATTTAATTTTATAATAAATTTTTATTTATTATTATATATGGAATGTTCTTTCAGCAACTTACTAATCTAAGATTTTAATTATTAGCAATTATGTAAAGAACCTGAGATTTCTAAGTATATAGTCCTACTGACTGTAAATAATAATATAGTGAATTTCTGATACAGATATCATGTCTTGGTTTTTCTTAGCTTACTGTCCTGGCTAGGATTTCTAGAGAGGAGACTAAAGAGAAGTAGTGATAAGCAAAAAATTTATCTAATTTCTGATCTTAAATGTGACACTTTCATTTACCATTGAGTGTCACGACAAATCCTTAAATCTCTACTACAGGGCAGGTTGCAATCCTATTCTAATAGGAGAAAGAAAGGCATGTCTGCCTGCTGTTCTGCATAATATCTGACATTCAACCAAAACTATGAAGCATGAAAAAATTAAGAAAATACCTCTGACTGGGAAGAGACAATGCTCAGAATCATACACAGGTATGATGCAGGTGCTGGAACTCTCTGACAAGGGGAATGAAATAATTGTCCTAATCCATCTCTAGTCTAAAAGGCGAATGCTACCCAAGTCCAGGCATGTGGACTTCTGAAGAGAGAAGGAAACAACACAAAAGGATCAAGTGAGAATTCTAGACCAAGAAAGACACAAAGAAAGGAGAGAAATGTCACAAACCAGCTCATCAGTGGAGTTGACACTGCCCAGCACAGACCCCTTGAACTTGAAGAGAGGTGAATAGAAGTCACCCACCTGCACACCTGCACCACAGAAAGTCAGAACTGACTGCACTGCAGTCAGCCAGAACAGGCAGGAGCTGGACAACCTTAGAGCACCAGGAGAACAGAGACAGAGTGAGAGGGGGGCAAAAGAAATACTTTTAAAAGTAATGGTTGAAATTTTTTTAAGTAATATAGCCAACTGGATTCCCATCAAGGTAATTACCAACAAAAGGTAAAAAGAAAAAGAGACAAATTCACAACCATTGTTGAATGTCTTAGCACAGCTCTCAATTCTAACTAAAGAAGCAGATTGTTTTTAAAGTATTGTAAAATCAATGTTTATATAACTCCACCTCCAAAAAAAATCATAGATAGAAGCTTTATCCCTCATTAAGATGGAGCCTTTGGGGGTGATTGGGCGTGATGAGGCCATCAGGATTTTGGCCCAAGATGGGGTGAGGGAAGCCACAGCTCTGTCTCTCTCACCATCTGAGGACACACCCAGGAGGCAGCCATCTATGAGCCAGGTAATGGGCCTTCAGCGACACTGGATTCACTGGCATCATGATCTTGGATTTGCTGAAGAACTGTGAGACAGATATGTCTGTTGTTTAAGTCTGTGCTATTTTGTTATAGCAGCCCAGGCTGAGCAATATCAGTAGACATATCGGAAATCACCACGCACGGTTACAGAATACTCATTATTTTTAAGTGCTTATGGAATGTTTACCAGAATGTACCATATGTTGCTTTGCGAAGCAAGAGTCACCATATTTTCTAAGATTGAAGCTCCATAGAATGCATAACACTCATGGTAGTAGAGTTCATGTGGGATATGTTTTATTAACAACCTTGATCTATTTATTCTATGTTCTTTAATACATTGAATATTTACAGATTTTTCTTTTCATTATTATTTTTTTTTGGTACTGGGGATTGAACTCGGGACCTTGCGCTTGCGAGGCAGGCACTGGAACCACTGAGCTAAATTCACAGCCCTTTTCTTTTCATTATTTATGGTTGGCACACATAGTTGTACATTCTCTGGGGGTAGAATGTAACATTTTGTTACATGTATACATTGTATAATAATCACATCAGAGTATGTAGATAACCACTACTTTAAATACTTACCATTTTCTTTGTGAATAGAATATTCAAAAACATCTAGTTGGGCCGAGGATTTAGCTCAGTTGTTCAGGAGCCTGCCTCACAAGCGCAAGGTCCCAAGTTTGATCCCCGGTACCAAAAAAAAACCTTCTAGTTCTTTTGAAACACATGCTATGTTTAACTCTAGTCATCATATTCTGCAAGAGAATACCAGATGTATTATTCCTATTTAACTGTAACTTTTACTTGTTAATCAGTCTCTCTCTGTCCCCCTCTTCTTAGTTGAATCTGTTTAGTGAAATAACCATGATAGAAAGACAAGTACCTTGTGATCTTTTAAACAGTTGCTCTCATAGGAATAGAGAGTAGCATAGTGGTTGGTTAATATTCACAGATTTCTTCCTTAACCACAAAGCCCTAGACATAAATGTGCCTTGAAATGGACAAAAACATAGCTGCCATTAATTTGGAATTTATCAATATGGCCACTTTAATCATTAATCCCTGAGAGAACAATCTTGCTAGAACACATCTGTCTCCAAGTGAAAAGCCATGCTACAAACTCCTGGTTGACCTGGGCTGGTGTATGGGAGCGTCATCTCTTCTCTAACCTGTCCACACTGCTTGTTTTCAGGATGGATGAATCTGAGTTTGAAGGTCTATGTCATTAGTTCTTGCACAAATTCTGCCCATCTCCCATATTTCCAGCATGAGGAACTGTCCATGATAGGTTGCTTCCTTTGTTTTACTGCTAAGGCAAATGTGAGCCACGTTGTTGCCTTTGCCAGTTGGGTCTCCTCATCCACTGTGGGAAATCCTTTGCCAACCACCATACCTGATCTTCTACTGTCTAAATTTGGGTAGGACCTGAAATTAGATGTGTTTATGAACCACCACCAAAGGATCTTCCCTTTTTCATCCATGTAAGTACTCCTGGTTAAGTAATCATTCTTTCCCCCTGGTGCTTCACAGGAGCAGATCGCATAGACAGAGGGGCAAAGCTCCTGCTCCAGGCTGTCCTAGTCCCTGGGGCTCTCCACTGGGGCAGTGGGTTGATGATGTGGCTCCATACTTAGCACCCATACCAAGCCCACCGCAGGTCTGCGGGACACAGGCTGTCTTTGAAGCACAAGCTCAAGTTGGCTCTTCTTCAAACAAGGATGTGGAGGAAAACATTGCTTCTCAGTCCACCTCCAGTTAACATATCCACCAAGCTGACCACAATGGCTAGTCTACTCTGGATAGCACGACCTGGTGCATGGCTGGATAAAAGTCTCTGCCTCTGGGCTTCTTACCAACCATTGCTTCCTGATTCCTACTGGATATGATCCTGGAGTCCAGATTGAGTCAGAGGTCAGGACTCATGATGACAGTGCCTGAAAAAGGCTTCAGAAGGGATGAATGATCCTGATAGGTACACATCTTAATTGGCTGGTGTTGCTACCACACCAGACAGTAAGCACCTTGAGGGCCAGGGTGGTGGCTCACATTCAACGGTAGCTCCTCAGAGCCTTCCCAGGAAGGAACTTTCAAAGTACTAGAAACACACATCTTCAAACATTGTGGACTTATTTGCACAGTGAGAAAGACTCCCACGAAATCTCCGGTCAGATGTTACCTATGCTGTTAAGTAGGTCTCTAGAGCCCATGGGAGAAGTGAAAAAATGTTTGTGGAATGAATGAATTGAAAAGTCCAGTATTCTTGCAAATTATCATTTGCTAAAGATGCATTTTGGTCTCCATGGGAACCAGCCCTTTCCTCTTCTTGCTCTTCCTCCTGCGACATCATTATGTAAAGTGCAAAGCTAGACTCAGTCTGCTCTAACTTGGCAGTTGACAGTAATTTTTCAGTTGCAGGATCTTTGTGGGAGGATAGAAAGGCTCCTCTACCTGCAGGAAGTCATTGTTGGGCTTTCTTTTCCATGATAGTTATATTTTTAGTTTTAAAAGAAATCTTCATACTCTACTAATGTATATTCTCACCAACAGTATATGGGAGTCTCCTTTTCTTCGCCTCCTCATCAGAATTTATTGTGTTTTTGTGTTTTGACTTTTTGATAATAGACATTCTAATTGGGGTAAGATGATATCTCATTGTAATTTTGATTTGCATTTTCCTCATGATTTATGATATTGAGGATTCTTTCATCTATTTCTTGGCCATTTCTTGTATAACCTCTTTTGAGAAATGTCTCTTCTGATCTTCAGCCCATATTCTAACTGGATTAGTTTTTCTTGGTTTTGGGGTTTCTTATATATTCTGAATATGAATTTCTAGTTGGAAGAATAGTTTGAAAGTATCTCCTCCCATTATGCCAGTTGTCGCTTAACTGTTTTGAGTGTGTGTCTTGATGTACAGAAGCTTCTTAGTTTGATAAAATCCCATTGTCTATTTTTGCTTATGTTGCCTATGCTACCATCTGATCCAGCAATTCCACCACTGGCTGGGAACCAAGGGAAATAAAATTACATCAAAGAGATACCTGCACTCCCATGTTTATTGCAACACCATTCACAAGAACCATATATGTAATCAAGGGCATATTATTCAGCCATAAAATAAATGATATTCTGTCATTTGTAGCAATATGAATGTACCTGGAGGACTTTGTGGTCAGTGAAATAAACTAGACACAGAAACAAATACCACACATTCTCTCTCACTCCTTAGTGGAAACTACAAAAAAATCAATCTCATGGAAGAATGGAGTGGGACAGCGGTTGCTAGAGACCAGAAAAGACAAAAGGAGGGAATGGTAAGAGGCTAGAAAAGATCCACAAATCAGCGATACAGCAGGAGTGAGTCTTGGTATTCTATAGCACTGTAAGGTTACTACTGGTTACAACAATCATGATACACTTTATTATTTATTTATTTATTTATCTATCTATCTATTTATTTTTTGTTTTTTTGAGGCAGGGTCTCCCTTTGTAGTTCAGGCTGGCCCCAAACTCACTACGTAGCCCAGACTGGCCTCAAACTCGCAATGATCCTCCTGCCTCAGCCTCCCAAGCTCTGGGATTACAGGCATGCACCACCATACCCAGCTATGATATACTTTAAAGTAACTAGGAAAGTATGCAAGTTCTCAACATATAGAGAAAATTAATATTTGAAGATATGGAAGTATTTATTATCCTGATTTGGTCATTACATGTTGTATACATACTTCAAATTATCATACCATAATACACAAATATTGTGTCGCAATAAAAATGCAAAAAATCCCCAATTTTCTTTTTCTTGAAACATATTCTAAGGAGGACATTTCATGAACACTGGGTCATGGCAGCTGAACACCTAGAATGTAATTGTTCTGCTCTGACAATTTACCCCATTATCCTTTTAAAAACATATGGAAATATCCCTAACTTTCTAGAAACTTCAGCCAGTTTTGATTTTCTTTTATGAAGATGCATTAGTAGAAAAACTAAGAAAGATCTTTACTACCATACGCCGGGTATAAATCTTTACACGTGTGGGCCGAGAGCACGTGGTATTTGGTTAGCACTTGATAATCTTAGGTGCCCCTCCTTGCCTGCCTCAGAAAGCCAGAACCAATCAGAAAGCCGGAAGGAATCAGACGGTCATCAGTTTAATGGAAATGGAAGGCAAGTCACAGGAGGCCAGACTCTCCATTGGCCACTTTAGCTTGTCTTTCAATCTCTGTGGAAATCAGCTGACAAACTATGTAGCATGTGGTTCAAGGCAAGTTCACTGACTAAGCTTACTGATCAGCCAGGATTGAATTACACAGCACACTCCTAGCTTCATTTTTTCTGAGGCCTCCATGAATGTCAGATGAATTAGAGTGAATCCAGATATTTGTTTGATGGTGACTTTGTGGACTTGAAGCTTTTATAAAATAACCCAGGATAGCCCATGAAGGCCAAAGGTCACATAGATAATTTCTAATTTGGTGCATGGTATTTGAGAAAGTGTAATCTTCATGATGAAAGGAATGTCAGAGGCCACACAAGTCAAATTCTGCTTTTCACCAGTGGATAAACCAGAGTTTCATATGTGCTCAGGTTCCTCTGGCTATCAGAAGACAGCTGGAATTAGACATCTGGATTATGGTTCTTTGCAATATCCATCACCCACGCAGCCCTGGGATCTGTAACGTGAAGGCATGGTGTCCTGTAAGTCTATTTGGAAGCTGATAGCTTGGTATTTAGGAATATATTATCTTGTGAGCACAACTCTGCAAACAGCAAATGCATTCCAAAGTGTGTCCACAAAAGCTAATTTAACCTGAACTGTGGCCAAAATAGAACAAGGATATGGCAGTGTGGTAAATTTCTGGCTAGCAAGGATCTTCAGGGACATACTCTAAATAATTGGTTTTTCCAGGTAGCTAAAGACTTATTATTGCAGTTCTAAAATTTTTTCAAATCTTGTTCCTTTGTGCACTGAAGGGAAACTCTGAGTACTTATCATGTGGTAATCACGGCTCTGTGCAGGGATACAGAGATGGGCAGGAAGGTAGACTACTGCTGCAGAGAGAGCCTGATCTAGGGTGAGGGACAGAAAACACACTCAATTACAGACCTTGTGGGAACAGGAAGAGTGCTGTGAAGGGAAAACCAGGCAGGGGATCATAAGGACTCACTGACAAAGAGGGACATGAGATTCCAAGTCAGCAGGTCCCCACAGATATCCATCCCCACACCTGCAGGAAGAGAGGGAGATGGTGACGTGTGTGTGTGTGTCTGTGTAGAGGAAGAGCATTCCAGGCAGGGGAGCACAGTTCCCACGCTGTGTGAGAGTGCATGGAGGCCTGCAGTGGTGGAGTGGATGGACACTCACCAGGATAGGTAGGAGCAAAATCAGAGAAGAAACAAAAAGCCACATCACAAAGGGCTTTGAAAACCAATGAAGAGGATTTTGCCTTTTATTTTTAATGAAATGAGCAGCCACTTTATGATTTTGAACAGAGTGGAGGATGATTTAAGTTCTTAGAAGGATCAGTCTGCTTTTTTTGGTGTTGAGTGCAGACTTGGTCCATGAAAAGGAAATGTAAGTGGCTATGTTCTGCAGCTTTTGGAATAATCAGTAGCTGGTTATAGTAAATGAGGAAGCAGGGGGTCTCATTCTAGATGGATTTGGGAAACTTATTTGTTGAGTTTTGCTCTCAGCAGCAAGAAAACATGGCCTTTCCATTCTGGTGGCGGGGGTCGGGGTATGCAAGCAGCAAGCCTGAGGAGGAGACAGAAAACACATCTGGACATGCTGGTGCTGTGATATTTACTAGATATCCATGTGCACTCGTCAAGGTGGCATTGGAAACTATGGATCGCGAAGGTAACCAATTCCTCAATAAATCAGACACACAAGCTTAAATACCACGTGGTTTCTCTTACACGAGAAAACCAAAGTATAAATAAAGAGCAAAGGAAAAGATAGACAATAGGAAGTAGGGAGGTAGCTTGAGAGGTTCCCTTCTCAGATGGGAAGGGATCAAGTGATGGAGGGAGGAGAGGGGAAGGGGATGAAAAAGAATTAAGATGTGTGATCTGCATGCACACAATGAATATGCTTATTATACACTGCAGCATGGACTCATAAAATGAAAACTGAAAAATAAGACAAGTGCAAATGTTCTAATCTCTTTAAACAAGAGCATGTGTGAGATGTTGTGACCAGTCCCTGATGTCTCAGGTGACATTTCCTGGGTCTCTGGGATACAAGATCCTCAGACACTCTCAGTGGCTGGAGGGCTCTTCATCCCAAAGATGCTGCACTGCCGTGACTTTAGAAAGATGAAATCAACTATTGTTTCCATTGTTCCTTGCTACTTATTGTCACATCTTGATGTGCCTAGAGGATCTCTGGCTAGGAATCCAGAGAACTATGTTAGAGGGAGGAAGGAAATAAAGATAAGGGCTAAATCTCTCAGAAAGAGCAGCACTTTGCATTTGGGAAAGGAATAGTTTCCTAACAAGAAACTAAAAGGAATTGGCAGAGGGGTTGCAGGAAGGTAGAGAGTGCGGCATGGTCGAATCGTGGGCAGGGAGATGGTAAGAAGGTACCAGTCAGCTTTCTGGGACTAGAGTGGTACCTGGGATCATCAACAGGAAGCAACCAGCGTCCCAGTCACCTTCAAGGGCACACTCCCAAGGACCAGAGGACTCCACAGCTCCACCTCCTAAGGTTCTTCCACCTTCTTATAGCGCCACCCTGAGGACCAAGCCTCCAACACATGGGTTTTGGGGAAAATCCAGGCCCCAAAGACAACAGAGGATACAGTTTTAGAAAGGTTCATCACCGTGATGTTTGCCGGCAGACCTTGCTCCCTGCACACCAGATGTTCCTTCCTAACTGTGAGAGCGGGCGCAGAGCTCTTCCAAAGCAGAGCGGTGAACACCAGTGTCCCAAGGGAGTCGAGACCTTACTGGGCCAGGCAGGGTGCTGCACTGTGATGTCTCTCAATGGAGCTGGTTCAGAGCACGATTTTCAGAAGGGCTCCAGAGGGCACCTTGCTGAGAAGGGGACCTCCAAGCAAACCCTTGCAGAGCCAAGTGGTGTGGCTGAGTGTGGGGACACAGGGGTGAAGAGCAGAGAGAGGCATAGCATGCTGGGGACAGAGGGAACTGCGTCTGGAGCAAAGGAAACGGGGCTGAGGGAAGCAAAGGGGTGTGTGCGGGTGTGTCGGTAACTTGCTGCTTCCTGTCTTTCCGAGCTGGTTCATGCTGCCCTTTGGTGAGAGCTGAACACTGGCTGTGAAATTAAGCTGGCTTTCCTCAGTCACAGTGCATCTTGGAAGTTGGTTTTCTTACATCCTATCTTCATCCACTCAACTTTTCAGCTAGCACAGCTGTGTTCTCCTAGGGGTGGATGACCATGTCCTCTATCATCCCAGCCAGGTCCTGCGGAGCAGTGGGACCACTTGGCCACGTGCTGAACCACAAGACTATGTCCTGCAGTTCCAGAAAGTCCAGACATATAGTCACTGATCATCATCCTCATTGTGTTCTCTCTGGCATTTTGTGTTTAGACCTTTCATAAATCACCTCTATGACCATTTTAATAATATTTAAGGCTACAGCCAAAAATGCAAAGATTGTATGCATTTGATTTATTTGTTGGCTAAATTTTGATGGTCAGTTCTGATTTTTTAAAAGTTTATTACATTTTAGGTATTATCCAATAAATGTTCTTTATTGAGATGGTTTTTCCTCATTTAAGTTAATCATTTTATTATTATTGTTTTCATTGTACATGCTTATGGGGTACATAAACCAGTACATGTAACCGTGTAATGTTCAAATCCAAGTAGCTAACATTACCAGTTGCTTAAACAGTTTTTAAACATTTTTTATTTAGACATGGTAAGAGTACATATATTTGAGGTACAGAGTGACATTTAAATTTAGATAGGGGGTTGGGGATTTAGCTCAGTGGTTTTGCCGCCTGCTGCGCAGGTGTAAGGACCCAAGTTTGATCCCCAGTACCAAAAAGAAAAAAAAAAGAATATAGATTTAGATAGGGTTTACTCCTAGGAAAAAATCCTACTTGATTTTTTTTTTTTGGTGTTTAAACAAGATACACACACATTTTTTTTTTTTTGCTAGTATTTTATTTCAAATTTCTCACCTCATTTTCTTAGGAAGTTTGGCTCTTTTCATCTGCTAAGATGTTTTGTTTCATTTGTCTTATTCAAGGTTATTATAACTTCAAAAATGATTTCAGTTACTCCTCTTTTTTGTGTACTTTGGAATGTTTGGGATAAATGTGGAGTTACTAACAATTACAAATTGGGGCTGGTCCACCTGTAAAGCATTTGGTGCTGGAGTTCCTTGGGGAGGTTATTTAACGACTCAGTTTTGTCATGGTTACAGAACTCTCCCGGTTTTATGCTTCTACTTGAGTCAATGTTTAGAAATTATAATTTTGTAGCCACTTGACCATTTCATCAAAGTTTTCAAATTTACTAGCATATTTGTTCATAATAATTTTCTTTCATTTATTTTCTTTAGCTTTTGTGGCTTTACACACTGTCGGTCCTAGAAATATTTACCTGCACCTTATCTCTTTTTTTCCCTTAATCAATTATGCAAAAACCATCTCAATTTATTTTTCATTGTTTAGCTTTTGGAACATAATCAACTCTATTGTAGATTTTTAAAATTCTGTTAATAGTTGCTCTTTATCCTTCGCACCTACATTTTCTTTCTGGGTGTTTTTCTACTATTTTGCCTGTCTTCTTGTTCTAAGCCCTGAGTGGCCTTCTGTCCCACCACAGGGCCCACAGCTGGTGGGCAGCTTCACCCAGCCGGGCCGACTCAGAGTTACACTGGGCACCACTTCTCGGGATTTCATATTGCCAGCTTGAGGATGATGCCAACACAGTGTTTCTAGTACATTTTTGTATTTTTCTTGAGCTCCATACTGGTTGGTTTGGTGGCAGCTAGGAATCATCCTGCCTGGGCTTGGTTGCATAAGAGACTTTGGTCACCTCTCCCGTCAACCTCCTTGTCCAGTTCTCTCCCCTAGTTACACATGTTTTGGGAGTTTTGGTGTGTAATATATTACATGCATTGCGTCCTGATCCCTCCTCCCCTTCCTCCTGCTCCCTACCTCTTGTCCAGTCTTAGTGTCCCCTCTGGGCTAGTGATTGTCTCCCCTCTACTTTCTTGTCATCTTTTTTGGATTCCACATATTAGGGAGAACACGGGACATTTGCCTTTCTGAATCTGGCTTATTTCATTTGACATGATGGTCTCTACATGCATCCATTTCCTTGCAAATGAAGAACTTCCATCTTCCTTGTGGCTCCATGGCATATATATACTACATTTTCTTTATCTAGTCACCTGTGGATGGACACCTAGGCTGGCTCCATGTCTTCGCTATTGTGAATTGTGCCGAAAGAAATGTGAGACTGCAGATATCTCTCCTATGTGCTGTCTAACTCCTTTGTGTATACACCAAGAAGTGGTAGGGCTGGATCAAATGGTAGCTCTATATTTAGATGTGTGAAGACCCTCCATACTGATTTCCATAGCATCTGTACTAATTCATAGTCCCACCAGCAGTGTAGAAAGGTCCCTTTTATACCCTGTGTCTTGGCCAGCACTTACGGTTAATTTATTGTGTACATGAAGCTTGGCTGTCCCAGGGCATAAGGGCCAGTCTCCATCTCAGAACTGGCCACCAAGCTTGCTGTTGGCTGTTCCAAGAGCCCAAAGCCTTCTTTTATTCTGCTGCTGGGCCTCCCCTGTGAGCTCAGCAAGATAGACCTGAATATAACGGCCCCCATATTGACGGGGCTCGACTTTCTCCTAACAGGAGCCTTATCCCCTATAATTGTACGGGTGCAGACAGATGGGCTCAAGGCAGAAATCAAGGCAGTAGCGGGTGTTGTTGCTCTATTTCTTCGTCCCAGATGTTTATGAATCTCAGTTTCCATCCAGCAGCGACACTAAGCTACACTTCTTTGACAAAACAACAGAAAAAGCAACAAGAGCAGTTGCAGTTTCATTGAGCACCAAACCTTTTAGCCCAGGAGGTACTGTTTTACAATCGTGACTATTTTTTACCACACCAGCCTGGGCCACTTAGTGCCTTAGGATAGACCTTGTCTGAAAATAAAATAATAAAAAAGGGATGAAGATGTAGCTAAGCACAAAGGCCCTGAGTTCAATCCCCAATACTGCGAACAAAAAGGGGATGGTGATGGCACATTTTGCTCTTTACAAGCAAGCTCAGAAAGTTTGTGAAGACCTTGTAGTCTTTATCAGGCTTCCCTCAGCCTTAGGGCAATCAGGATTTAATTTTACTAATACCCTGTGAAGGAAGAAACCAAGGCATTCTTGAGAGGGGAAATGACTTATTGGAGATCTCACAGCTCCTGCGTGACAGAGATGGCCTTTTGAACACACCCCCCCCCTGAGTCTTGCTCAATTATCTCTATATCCAGTTACGTGGGACCTTTCTCCTTTGAGTGAGGTTGGACATGCACATCTCGAGGTGACTGATGCTTTCCGAGTGCAGCCTGTTTTCATAGCCGGCTCTCTGGTCACCATGTCAGCCCTCTGTGCTTTTGGGAAAAGAGCACGGACTTGGAAAGGCCCAGGTCTGGGTGCCTGCAGAAGGCAGGGAAGACTTTGTCTGTGGTTTCCATGTGGACAGCAGCTGGAAGCAGCCGGGAAGGTGCTGCTGGGTGCCTCTTGCAGCCATCAAGGTGAGGCACTGGCCCTCTCCTGGGACGTGCTGGCCATGAGGAGGTTCTGAATATGGAGGAACCACTTTGTTCTGAATCTGAAACTGCTCTAACACTATTTTTTTTTTTTTACTTCTGTATATTTGCAATGCATCATAACTGCATTTGTTTGGGGGATTGGTGCACAGCTACAGCCATCTTGCTTATTCTTTATCTTTTTATCCACCCCCCACCCTGGCCTGCCCTCTCCCGCAGACCCCCTCCCTGTCTCCACCAAGTCTGCCTTTTTGTTTCAATCACTTCCTATGTCTATCTGGAGGTGACTTCTAATAGCCGATTGGCAATTATACCTACAAGATAATTACAAATATGTCAAGAGATATTGTGCTGGAAAGTAAATCAAATGACATGCTTTGGCTTTCTTTTTTATATGTATGACAGCGCTTGAAAATTACAGGCAAAAATTATTTAAATAACTTGCAAAACCACTCTGGTTCGTGTGCAACCTAGATGGGTGGAAACTGAGCTCTGGCAGTAATGAAAGTTCCTACTCCCATATCTATACAAATCTAAGTGGCACACAGTTTGTCAACCGCTTGTGTGTGTGTGTGTGTGCGCGCGCGCGCACACGCGGCATTTCTCTTTTGTCTAACTTTGCTTTGCATTTGCATGATTTTTGTCAGAGAAGCACAGTAGGATGGACTTCTGGTACCACATTCCCCAGCCACCTGTGCAGTCTCCCTAACCTGCAGGTCTAGCACACTCCACGGTCTTTTTGTACTGCTCCCTTTTTATTGTGCCCTTTGGGTGCTCCAGATGGCATGTCTAGCACTTCTCTTAGTATTTTAAGCGGACCCTTGCTTGCAACATTCCTTCTAAGTGCTCTATATTTTATAATGGAGTTTAAAATAGCTCCAATCTGAGTGGAAGTCATGATATTGGGCCAAAGCCAAGTTTAACCCAAGCCTTCCAACTCACGGGAGCTCAGTTGTTGCTTTAAATTTTGATTTTTGTGTTTGTACACATCTCAGGGCTCTGTGAAATGACAGGTCTGAAACTGATCTCTCCTGATGGGGCTCACGAGATAAATGTGGTAAGCTCCACCAGTCCTGAGCTTAGATTGGAAAGGTCCCTCTTAGCCCCGTCATTTTATCTGAAGACTACTGTGGACAATTACTTTAAAATGCTCTTGTTCTTGCTTTGTTTACCCCTGCTCCATGAAAGTAGTTCTTCTGCAACCAGGAAGTCAATGGATATGGACATCTTCTGAGATGGAGGAGATTTTCACTTTCATTCATAAGAAATCAATTCAATTTTGCTGTCCTCTCTTCCCCAGGAATTAATCTTGCTAATTTGCTCAATAATTTTTTTTACCATTTGTTTTGTTTTGGTTTTGGATACAATCAAACATGATCTTTTCCCAAAGCCCTGTTATATTTGTTTGTTTATTGTTTGCTTTTGTTTTTGCCAGTTGATGTATTTGCAATAGGTTCTACAGCTCTGCAAAGTAATTCTGGTAGCAAATTTCTTATATGGCAACAATATTTGAACCTCCCTGTTGGCAGACTGGCCATTAGATTTTTTTCTTTTGTTACAATCTCATTCATTTTGGTGGATGATCATGAATCTTAGATATATTTTATTCTTTTATAGATGTGATTACATAGTTGCCCCAGGTTTCCTTCTTGCATAAATTGATACAACTGAACTAAAATTTATTTAGTTGAATTTATGTTTAATGATTGTCTTCAGCCAAGGAACACACTTGCCTTTGTTAGGATAATTTAATTGTCGTCTTTTGGGTAACAGTCTTCACAAGACCGTTATTAATGTGGTGGTGGTGGTATGTGTGTGTGTAGTGTATGCAGCATGTGATGTGTGTATTCACACGTGTGGGTAGAGTAACTCCCTCTTTCCACAGTTTCAGTTACATGTGGCCAAATGCATTCTGAAAATATTAAATGGAAAAATCCAGAAGTGAGTAGTCCGTGAGGTTCACACTGTGCTGTTCTGAGCTTGTGGTGAGATCTCTGCTGTCCTGTGTCCTCTCATGTCCAACATACTCATGCTGTGAGCCTGAGCAGCGGTCTTAGTTGTCAGTGGAAGGTCGTAGTGTCACAGGGCTGTGCTCAAGTGACCTGTATTTTCTTAATCACGGACCCAGAGTGCAATGCTCGTGATTTTATTACAGGGGATTGTTAGAATTGTTCTATTCTACAATAAGCTATTGTTTTAAATGTCTTCCTGTGCCTAAGTTATAAGTTAAATGTTGTCATAGGTTTACATGCAAGGAAAAAACCATAATATATGTTGGGTTCTATATTCACAGTTTCAGGCATCTACTACCCACACCCAGGAACATACCTTTTGCAGATAAAGGAGGAGTGTGAGTGTGTGTGTGTGTGTGTGTGTGTGTGTGTGTGTGTGTGATATACACATGCTCCACAATTTCTGATGGGCTTACATCCTCATCAACACATCATAAGTTGAAAATATCAGAAGCTTTAAATCCATGTAAGACAGCTAACACACCAAGTATCCTGGCTTTGGAGGGTGGACGCTGTAGAGTGGCTGAGGTTTACTTTGGTGATTATGGGGCTGCTGTTGCCCCAGGTCATGAGACAACATCGTACTGCACATGGCTCGCCTGGGGCAAGGTCAAAGTGCCAATTTCAGAGCATAGCTGCTACTGGTACATACTGCTTTTGCCTCAGTGCAAAGTTGAAAAATTATAAACTAAACCATTGTCAATCAAGGACCCTCTGTGTATATGTATGTGTGTATGTATTTGTGTATATTTGTGTATCTGTGTACATGTATATATGTATGCATAGATGTATTTATGTGTATATATATGTACGTGTGTGTCTATGCATGTTTTTGTGTGCATGTATATTGTATGTGTGTACATGATATGTTTGTGTGTACACACACACACACACACACACACGATTTCATTGGTTGTACTCCCTCCTCTCTGTTAGAACAGTCTTGGGAATTGCACTATTGTCCATATTACTATAAGAATTTTTAGTGTCTTCACATACTTACCACATAAAAACACAGGTCTACAATCTGTCATTGCAACTCAGAAGTTCAAAACCCCCAGAAACTTGTACTTCCTCTGTGTGGCCACCTGCTTTGCAGCAGCCCTGCCCTGACTCAGCCTTGCTAGAGAGGGAGCCAGCCCTGCACATATGGAGCCCCCGCTGCTTCTCCATTTGACAGTCCCAGCAGGGCTCCCCATGTGCTGAGCCCAAACCATTAGGGGTGATGTTGGTGTGCAGCACATGCACCCAAGTCTTCTCCATGATCTGAACCTCACAACTCAAGACGCATCTGATAGACGCTCTCAGGGTGTGATTTACAGGCCTGCACTTGGAAGTAAAACCAAATTTGAGCCTTTCTGGGCTGTAATCTTGTTTGAGTATAAATGATGAATTGTAAGTTTGATCAAGGTCAAAATCGTCTTGAGCTCTGATGAAATGCTGACTTTGCCCAGTCACTATTACATACAGGGGTTGATTAATTTCAAGAATGCAGATATTGAAAAATAACCAAGTATTTACTAAGTAATATTTCCCCTGAGAGTCAGGGCTTTCTCTCTAACTGGCCAGCGACGGTCTTTCAAACTGGACCTCAGGTAGTCTGGTCTCCAGGGAGCCTCAGCTGGAGTCCTCAGTATGAGAAAAGAAGGACTTTTGCCAAATGGTTAATGATGAGCTTGGTGGTTGTCTCAGGATGGCAGATGCAAGGCCAGCTGAGTCACGATGATGTCTCACTCTGGCCTCATGGAATCGCTCCCTGTGAATCCAAGCCCTCAACCTCACCCAAAGCCAGGCTATCTCCCCAGCTAGTGCTGACAGCTGCCCACGGTCCATGTCCTGGAAATAAGAGGTGCCAGTGTAGGTGAGACCCTGCTTAGACATTCACACTGTTAAAGGTGGCTCTCTGATTTTGAAAGCAAAGTCCCAAAGGACTGGGCCCATTATGCTAGGGTGCAGAATTAGGGTGGATGTTGAGGGAGGGCTTATTGTTGCAAATCTCCACAATCCTCGATCACGCACTCGTGCCTGTGGGTTCAGGACCACTCCTTTGTGCTCTGGAAATAGACTTCACTCGCTCAGTTTTGTTTATCCTTCCCTGCATGCCTTTAAGATATGTATATATGAAAGTCTATTTAACTTTGCTTTAATGGACTACTTAAAGAGGATCAAATGGCTAAGAAAGGTGGCTTGCAGTAGGGTTTAATTAGCCTTGAAATGCAGAGTGTAGGAGAAGAGGCAGCAAGCAGCTCTCTCCCAAGGTCAAACATGGCTCAGAAACCCCCCGTCTCACAGAAGGGCTGGCTCTGGGCTGCTCCTAAGTCCCATCATTAGAGGAAGAGGAGGCATATAATGGTGGTCCAGGTGAATATTTGATTTCTGTCACTTTTAATATTCATTTTCATTTGTCTTTCACATGCTAACGGTTCACCATCTGTATAGGAATAGCTGCTGCCCAGCCCAGAGCCGCGGTTCACTGTCAAGCTGTGGTTTCATCGCAGATTCGAGGGCTGACACTGACTTGGGAGAATAAAGTGGCAAGAAGTGCACAAGCACAATGAAGCACTTTGGGTTCCCAGCTGGAAACTGTATCTTTAACTACACAAATTTGGGGGTATTAAACGAATGCTTTGCTATCTGTATGGTTATTTGTAGGTAGAGTAGCCAATAACTGGCGACAGAATATTTAATACTCTCTCCCTCTCCCTCTCCCTCTCCCTCTCCTTCTCTTCCTCTCTTCTTTCTTTCTTTCTTTCTTTCTTTCATTCTTTCTTTCTTTCCTCTCTTGTGCTTCTAGGGATTGAATCCAGGGCCTTTGCACTGAGCTATATCCACAGCCCTTTTTTATTTTTTGTTTTGAGACGAGGTTTGCTAAGTCTCTAAACTGCAATGGTTGGGAGTGAGCTTGTGATCACCCTGCTTCAGCCTCCCAGAGTTCTGGGATAGCAGGCATGTGCCACCATCCCTGGCTGAATTCTCTTTCTACATTGCTCGTTCTTCTGTTTCTGGTTGAGGCAGCACCTATTGGCTTTCTGGTCTGGAAGATGAGGCTTTAGATTTTTAATCCCCGCTAGAAATACCTAACACTTCACATAAAACCCATCCTCAAAACCCAATTACATTAGAATTTTGAGAGGAAAATCCACCATTTTCTTTATCATTATTACATAGGTAATATTCACAAGTGATAAGTTACTATAATGATACAGGTTTTTTTTCATTTCCCCTGTAAGCAATACAGTACTTGTCTTTTTGTCTTCCAGTATCTAATTTGGGTCCCAACTCTCTTCCAGAGTGCTGATCTCTCCATTGTCCTCGGCGGTGCCCAGACCTCTTGGTCATCCTGACCCAGGATGGGCCACTTCCCCTCTGGGGCATGTGCCCCACTATTGTGTTGGGAAAGCCCTCCACATCCTGAGCCCACTTCCTGCTCCTTTCCTGTCTGGTTGACAACTTCCACTTTGTGGTTTCCTAAGAAAGGGCACATGAGTGGCAAATGTTTGAACCACGTATTAGGCCAGCATTTGCTGTTTGCAAACAACAGCTAAAGGTGGTGGCAGGCACAGCCAAAGACTGAGGCTATGCAAGAAGCACGAAGGTGTTAATTCCAGGTACACAGAGTGTCTGCCCTGTCTTTGGGATCTCAACATCATTCCTCTCTCTACCTCATTCTAAGTGCTCATTTGTATCCCAAGAACAAAGACAGGAATGAAGATTTCTCCTTACATATCATTTTCTTTTTATTTGGAAAAAAATTCCAGTAGAATTCCACATACATCTTATTGGCCAGATTTATGCCACATAAATACTCCTAGACGTTGGGGTTATTATCTGGGGATTTTTCTGTTTTAAACAAAATAGTGATTCTGTTAATAAGGAAGATGGGAGAATAAATCATGATAGGTAATGAACCTCATGATTCATATATGTGCATTTACAGACACACATCCTTCCCCATCTATTCTTCTTTGAGCTGAGTGTAGAGTTAGGTCCTAGGTTTATAGTGTGTCCCGCTGTGTCTACAGCATAAAAGTTCACAGGCTCTATTCTCAGCTGCTTCTGTGGCTTCTTCCTGCCTTGTGCTGGGGTCTGACATCGAAGCATTATTCATTTTAACGGGGCTCCCTTGGGTCCATCCACTTGGGCTCTTTACTCTATGAACCTATATCCTTCCATTGAGGGTACAGTTTTGAATAATTTCCTAGTTTCTTTTTTTTTTTTTTTTTACTTGATTCTCTCTTCCTGAATCTCTCAGACACGAGGGTCTCTTTGAATCCTCTTATCTGTCTTGCTATTGTCTTAGCTACTTTTCTTTTCTATCTTTTTTTTTGGCTCTACTTTCTAGGAAATTTTTGCAAGATTATATCGGAATCCTTCTATCAGAATTTTTGTGCGTGCAGTCAAATTTTAATATGTGAGGAATCTTTCCGGCGTTTGGAATCACCTCCCTTTTTATATGAACATTAATTCCTGTTTTAGATATATATTCTCTTATTTCCTGAAAATATCATTTTTTAAAGTTTGAAAGAGGAAAGGAGGTTGAACCTTTATCACATCACTGACTTCAGAACTCCTGCAGCTCCGATCCTCAGCCTGGTGGCATTTTGTCCGGAGATTCAAGAAATGGGGCTCTTCTAACCCACATCAGCTCGAGGAGTCTGCTCTAGCCACACCTCTGGGGCCCCATAGAGTCACTCAGGAAACCCCCCTTTCCCTCCCACACACTCCGCAACTCTCCATTTCCCAGGCTTCACACCTTAGGGCTTCCTGAGATTCCAGCTGACAAAGACCTGGAACCAGTTCAGACACTTTCTGTTGCAGTTATCCAATTACATAGCAACAATGGTGATGCCCCTGAAGACCCGAAGCCCCCTACAGTCCTTGTACTGTCCTTTTGTTTGAGACAGCATAAAAGCAGATGGGATCTTAGAAAGCTGGTTAACACTCCTTCGTGTATCCAAGTTATCCTAAGGAGTAGGATAAGAAATCATCCTAAGGAGTACTAAAAAGTGAAAATCTAAAAATGTGGAAAACCCAGAACTCACTGTCACTGAAACTATGGTGCACACATTTGCAGTAACCGAAGACCTACTTGCAGCCAGAAATCTACCAGTTTCACTGGTTTGGAACTTACTAAGGACACAAATGCAAACAAAATGACTCTGTTCAAAGCAAACCTTTTTACTTAGAAGCTGTCAATCATATGGCCACATGTCAAACTCTCACTTGGAGTCACTTTACTTTTATTTTGGAAAAAAAAATTCCAGCAAAATTAGCTTATTCTAAAGCCATATAAATGGAAAGAGAAAAAGTGATTTGCTGTAGGAAAATATTCTAATCAGAGAAAGCTTTACAGTTAATAAGGCAGAAGACACAAAATATATTCTCAGCAGAAACTGAGAAACAGATCAAACCCCATGGTACTGAGTTAGATTTGAGGCATAGTAGCATCTCCTGCTTAGTGTCATATAGAAGCAGATGCAGAGGTATGGACATACTTGCAGAGCTGGATAGTCAGCAGGATACGAACACAGGTCCCCAGTTCTGTCTGGAACTACCCAGGCTGGCTGGGAATACCCAGAAAGCAGCGAGCTCCCTCAGAATGCAGACCTTGCTCTCTAATGCTATCTTCCTACAAAAGGATACTGGGCTTGTTGGAGAAGTGACCTATCCCAGGATAGGCTGGAAGTACCCAAGCTGAGCCAGAAGGATAGGCCAGAAGTATCCAAGAATCTTTTCTTTCTGGAAAGAAAGGAGCAGCTCAAATCACACAAAGATGGGGACCTGTCTTGGGCATACATTGACCACCATGTGCAGCATCCAGTGACCAAACTGAATGGATCTGAGCAATGACATAAATAACACAATATGGGATCGGACCCCAGAGTATGAAATAAATACCCGTGAGTCCACACAAATACAAATAAATGATTGAGTAAATAAGCAAACATGGAAGAGAAAATTCATGCAGAGGAGTTTCAAATAAATTCTGTGTCTCCTCCACCGGGGGTTCCACCAGGCAGTTGTCAAGGTCAAAGTCAACAGTAGCAGCCATGAGTTATGTCAATGGTACATGGTACATAGCCTCGATAGGATGTGATGAGAACTAGGTTTTCTCTGTGGTCTTTCTCCACCAATTGCTTGAGTCTAATCCTGAGAGGAACATCTGGAACAATTGAAAGACACTTTTAAAAAACTGATCAAAGTCACCAAAAACAAGGAAAAACAGAAACTGTCAGCCAAGAGGAGTTTAAGAGGACATTACAACTAAATGGAACGTGGTGTGCTGGATGGGGTCCTGGCACAGAAATAGGGCCTTAGGTACACTTTGAGGGTATGTGAATAATGTATGGAAATGGACTTGGCTTAGCAATAACCTATCAGCAATCCTTCTTTCCAATGTAAAATGCTGTCAACAGGAGAAACTAAGGGACAGGTATACAAGAATTCTCTACTGAAATCAGTTAAGAAAAAACTGACATATACCTGTAATCTCAGCACTCTGGGAGGCTGAGGTAGGAGAATCTGAAATTCAAACCCAGCCTGAGTAATCTTGTGACTCTGTCTTAAAATAAAAATAAATAAAGGGCTGGGGATGTATCTCAATGTGAAGGCCCTAGGTCCAGTCCCCAGTCCTGAAGAAAAAAAAACAGGGGAAATCCAAATATGTTTGTGCAGTCTTCAGTAAGTCAGTAGGTGAGCAGAGAAGTTTACAAGTAGGGGGCCAGAGGGTCACCCTCCACCCAGAGCCTGACACCCGAGCTCAGGTTCTAGGAAAGCTTGCTGAGGCCTCTACTACTCGCAGGGACTGACCACTGCAGGGCAGATTTGGTTTCTAGTTTGCAAAGTGAGAAGAACTCTATCTACTTCCTAAGGCTTTGTGGACAATAAATGATTCAATTAATTCAAAGGACTCAGCCCAGCCCCTGGCTGGTGAGGAATACTCAATAAATGCTAACAATTGATAGAATGTTCAAGCACAAGGCCATGCCCACAGTTCACAGTGACGGACTCGGGTCCTTGTAAAAGGTGACTTAGTTATAGGATGATTTAAACAAGGAAAAGAGAAGTAACGCATTGTAGAAAGTCCTGTTCCAAATGGGAAAACAGAAATCTATCCACAGAAACAAGGTGCAGAGATGAGTGGGTAGCAGACCCTGGGAAGTGGAGGCCCAGCGGGGGAGGAAAGTTATCCAGAGACAGAAGAGGACTGGACCCCAGCCCCAGGTGGGAGTGTTCAGAGATCACCGAGCACTCAGACTTCTCCAGCCCTCTGTCAGATCTGCAGCCTCTCTGGTTTTGAGGGAGTAACCTTCAGCAGCGAGTCCCCACCTCTTCTCTGCTATTGTTTCTTTGTTTGTTGGTTTGTGATACTGAAGATTCAATCCAGGGCCTTCTCACTGAACAACAATCCCCATGAGGGATTTAGTGAGCTGCTGGAGTCCCTTGCCACACTGGCTTGAGCAGGTATGTTTAATGAAATAGTAGATATTTCTGTGCCTACTATGTAACTTGATGATGGCAAACATTTCAGTCTCCTAAAGGTGCTCTGGTGGTGGCTAGGAGACCCACATCTTCTACAGAAGCCCCATATCTATTTGAAACTTTAGTAGGCTGTTAATAACTTTTCTCTGAAATAATTTAGATTCTTACAAAGCTTGTGGAGAGAGTTTCCATAAGCCTCTCACCCATGTCCCCATCATATGACAACTCATATAATGGCGAACCCAGGAACCAGGCCTTGGTATCAGGGCACGTGTAGGAAATCATCTGCAGGCCTCCTTCCTGGGCATAGCCTTGTGCCTCTCAACTCTCCTGCAGTCTGGGGCCAGTCCTTTCTCTTGTCTTCCAGGACCTTACCGAAAGCAAAGACTGTATCTAAGCCAGGAATTCACCAAGAGGCACTGTTGAAGCCAAGGGAGGGGAAGCAGGACACCCCAACAGTGTCATAGGTCAGCTTCTCCTTCTTGATGCAAGGGTTGGTCAGTGCGCACAGGAAGCCTGGCAATTGCTGCCATGTTCAATTCTAACAGTGGAAGAAAAATGATGCAGAGACTGAAGGAGCCCAGTCTTATTTCAGTGTAATCCCACACCTCTAGTAGAGAATTCACTAAGTCAGTAAATGTGGTGAAGTTCAGCGTTAGAGAGAAGGTTTCTTATTTTTGCGGTGATGATGATAACACACATTTTTATGAAGCAAAGCCAAGAACAGATGATATTGGTACTAAACTGAGAAACTACAACATACATATATATACACATAAAATTGATGTGTCAAGTAATTATACCTTAATAAAGTGGACAAAAGTAAGCCCATGCAATACAAATACACCGGGACATATTTGCATGTAGTTTATATTTCCATCCAAACAACCTACATTAGAGAGAAGAAGCTATAATTTTCAAACACACACATGCCATATAGTGAACTACAAAAGTTGTTTGACAGTGATGGTGTTGACTACAAAAAGAAGAATTCCACATGACAATATGAATGTTCTCTTTTTGCTGCCAATTATAATTTTTTAAAAATATTTAATTCTAAGTACAGATATTTTAAAAATATTTAATTCTAATGCAGACTATCTTGTGGGATGAACAATTCAATAGAATCATGATATTTAATTAGATAAATGTGTATGCAGTGAAATATTCAAAAGACATGCAGGAAGTTTATTTCATCAGCCTTTAAGTGGGGGAGGAAGAGGGACAGGAACAGGGACAGAGCACGTGGAGAGGTCTCAGGTGGCCAGCAAGGTGTGATCTAAGCAGAAGTCAAAGGGCAGCTTGCTTTGTGATAATGTGTTCATCTCTACACTTGTTCTAGACCATTTCCTCTATCCCTGATTTATTTCCTATATCTGAGTCATATCTTGTAACTTAAAAAAGTTAAAAGACAAAAACAAAGAAATAAAAAAGATGTGTTTACATTTTTTACTTTTGGAGCAGATCAATGCTATTAGACTATGCTGGCCAAAGTTGTATTTCAAAATATGAGCACTTTCACATATGTAGAAAAATAAAGGAATAATATACAGCAGCAAGTGGGTATCAGTGGGAATTACCAATGTTAGCATGTCACTTTTGTTTCAGTTGCTAAGACAAACATAACACTCTCTATAAGTTAGGTCCACTTGATTTCACCCATCGCATTCTGCTTCCTCACCCAGACGCCCTAGAAGAAGCTGCTCTCAGTTTATAGGCACAGCCAGTGACAATGACATCTTCCAGCACTGATGGGACCCTTGCTCTATGCAGACGAGTCTTCCACACTTGGCACAAATCAAGTCTTTGAATTTTCAGAACAGGTCCAGAAAGCAGGTGCTGTATTTCCCCACTTTGTAGATGAAAAAACTAAGGCACAGAGCAATTAAACAGCATCCCGTGGTGTCACAGAGGAGAGGCAGCAAAGGTGGTCAGCCCTGAGTGTGGGGACCAGCACAACGGGTGTGCCTGGGCAGAGCCACCATGGCCTCAGAAGTTGTGTGTTCTTTTCTCATACCTCTAACATTTACAGATTCATTTGGGGTTTCTATACATATTATTATATTGTCTGTGCTGAAATTATATTGCTTAGGACCACTAGCATAAAATTGAATATAAAATCGTGGCAAAATGGCATGCTTTTCTGAGACTGTCTTCTGTCCCTTATGATGTTTGAGCTGTGTGTAAATGATGGAATCACAGATCACACTAGCTGTGGTCCTAATTGCAAAGAGGGTCCACAGGGAGGTAGCTCCTCTCCTCTCCTGGCCTCTTTTACATCATCTACAAAGATAAATGAATTTACAAAACCTCAAAGTTTTACTTTATATAAAAGTTTCATATGTGTATCACAGCATCACATGGTACCCAAAAATATGCACAATTTTTATGTTTTTATGTATGTTAAAAATTTATAAAAGTTCTATGCTTCTGTTATTTATAATTTTTGCAACTATTGCTGACTGAATAAAATAGGATACTTTAGTCGTTATTTCAAATACTTAAGGACTAAACATTAGGGATAATGTAAGATAGATGTCTTACATTTTTAAAGAAGTTGCTGAGTAAAGGCCAGATAAATGGATTTTATTATTCTATGATATGGTAGGGTTCATAGAAAGAAGTGTTAAAAAATTCCTAGGTGCAACAACACAATGCTAGTTTCATTAAAAGCAGATTGGTGAATTTGGCATGACTTTTAGAATTCTCATTGTTTAGCCGTCACTTTCTAATTGATGACAATAGATAACTTGAACAATAAAATAGAGAACAAATCTAAGATGTCTTAAGTACATATACTGTATCTTTAATAAGCATTTGTCTTTATGAGATGTGATCAAAATATATGCTGAATGTTGAAAAATATTTATTACAATAAAAGACATTGCCATGAATTCCTCAAAATCCTCCCACCTCACTTTAAACACACTCATCCCACTGTCCTTGCCACTTTCTGTAGCAGCTCTGGAGTCCTCTTTCCTGAGTGTCTTTATCAGGTGTGGTCACAAATACAGCTAACGCTGCTGCCAAGTGGCATCCAATGGAAAGGCAGCTCATAAATACATGATGCTGTGTCCTCATCCACCTTAGTCACTGGATCTGGAACTGACTGAGAGACTTCCGGCTCTTCCCCAAAGTCAAAATGACCATGAAAGGGAGACGTTTTGAATCCATTTGGGACACAGAGACAACCAGGGCAATGCAAGGAAAAACACTCAGGAAAGAGGACTCCAGAGTTGCTGCAGAAAGTCCCCTAGATGATGGGATGAGTGTGTTGGAAGTGAGGGGAAGGATTTTGAGGGGGATTCATGGCGTATGTATTTCACTGTAATACATTTTTAAACATTTCAACGCTGTCAACTGACTGTTAGGCATCATCTTATCTTCCCTCTTGCCTGCCTGCGTCTCCAGCAGCCCCTGCTGCCTCTAATCCCTCTTCCCTTCCAGCCCCTACAGGTCTCAGTTTTCTTCCCCACTTTGCAAGCTCCCTTTTCCTACCTGATCTCGCAGCAGTTCTTAGTAGGGATGGAAAGAGGAGTCAGTCCCCCAGGACATCCTACCCATCCCCTACCCTTGGGGTACAGCACTGCAGGTGTTTCCTGCCCCCATATTTGTGCAGCATCCCTAGGGCCCAACCCCAGCCTGTTGCTGCGGCTGCAAGCTTGGTACAATTGCTCTTTCCTTCCAGCCCACACCCCTGCTCTGCCTGATGCTCTGCAGTCTCTCGCTGTTTCACCATCATCCAATTTCCTCCACCTTCCCTGGTATTCTTCACAGCCGAAGGGGACCCAGGGGACCCCAGAGACCTCAGTGAGCAGCCTCAAGTGACCCACAGGGGTTCAGTAATACCATGTTTCTGTGGTGCACATGTGTGTGAATGGCTTGATGTGCATATGTTGTCTTTGAGACCCACTTTTCAAGACCAGTCATTAGGCCTACAGTTTAAAATCAACCATATTCTACAGTACTGGGAATTGAACCCAGGGCCCACATCCCTTGCTTTTTAAAAAGGCTTTTTAAAAAAAATTTTGAGACAGAGTCCTACTAATTCACTAAAGTGCTCTGGCAGGACTCAAATTTGGGATCCTCCTGCCTCAGCCTTCTAGAGTACTAGGATTAACAGGCATGCACCACCTTTTCCAGCAGCCTTATTACTTTTTCAACATATTTGATTTTTTTAAAAAATTCACAACAGAGTATTCATGAAAATAGCATTTATTGACTTGAGTCAATTTTTGAATGATTTTGGCTCTAAGAAATCCATCTTCCTCTAAGACTGAATCTGCCCACACTGAAGATGTCTGAGAACCTGAAGGTACCCAAACAGCTCTGGACAACTCAAGCCTTGTCACAAATGGTATGCAGCTCAGGGGTAGAAGTCACCCTCCTGATAGCTCCCGGGCAGTGGGAAGTCACAGTACTGGTTAGGTCACACGTGTCACTGTGCAGTACAGCTCCCGACCTTTGGAGGAAGGGAAGCAATATGCTCAGTGCTAAGCATTGCTCCTCTCCTGCCGGCTGTGTTGGATTCAAGTAAAGGAGCACAGGGAACTCTTGAGGTTTCCTGGACCAAGCTTGACATTTACCTTGGTGTAGGTAAATTCATTCAAGTTTGGGTCCATGTCCCATTTGAGCTCTAGTGGCCTAGAAATGAATTTTTAATTTCCTTCTAACCAAACACATTAGATGTCCTCTCAGGACACCACCAGGCTCAGTGTCCTGTGAGATATATTCATTCTCTCTCTCTCTCCCTCGCTCCCTCCCTCCCTCCCTCTCTGTCTCTGTTTCTGTGTTTCTGTCTGGCTCCATCTCCAATTCTCTCCCTCATCACTGATCTTGAACCAGACAAGATCTTTCTCAACTTTAGTTTCTTAAACTGTAAAGCCAATGATCTCTAAGGTGGCCATTTCACTTCTAATTTCCTGTAATTCTAACATCTGCTTATGCTTTTCTTCCTATTTGGAAAGCAAGTGCATTTGGGAAATGAGATTCTAACCCTGTAAATCAAGTGGATTGTCTAAATTGCACCACCACCTAAAATAAATTTAAATAGTGGCATCAGGTGCCCACTTCTCATGGCTTCCCTAAAGTGACATAGAGCTCAGCCCAGCCCCTGGGGTTCTTTTCTGGTGAGGCTGAATGGAGGACACAGAGCCCAGTGGAAAACACAGGCACTGAGAAACAGTACTGAAGAGGCATCTGGGTCATCTCAGTGCAAACAGTTGCAACTTGCTGCAGGGATGGTCACTGAGATTAGTGAAAGGAGCAGACGCCAGCACCATGTTTGTCTTTGTCCAAATTGGATGCTAGGGAATGGCAGCCAGAGGAAGCCAACATGTCCCATGGGCTTGGATTGTGGGTCAGACAGCTGGAGGAGCCACAAGGTGGTGACATCCCAGCCATGCCCCGCGGGGAGACCCAGGAGACAACAAGAGGTCGGCCTAGGCAGGACTGAGGAGGTCAACTGAAGGCCCAAGCTCTGAAATGTAGGTTCACCCAGACTTTCTTCCTGGCCCATGCAACTAAGGCACTCAGTAGAAAGAAGTATGGGGCTGTGTGACAGCAACCCCACGCCAGCACCAGGGTGGACAGAGCAGCAAGGACCCAGCTGTCCTGGGGAGACAGGAACAAGTGGCATCCCCTGGGCCAGTCCATCATATCCTCCAAGACTGTGTCTGTCTGGGAACAGGCTGGGTTGCTGCCTATAACTATTATGTCCTCTTTCTTGAAGTGGACATTACTATAGACTGGGGGAGCAAGCAGCTGTCCCAATCTGAAGACAGAAGAGAAGAACGGCAGATCCCTGCTGAGAACCCACATGGCCATCGCTGGACAGATGTGGCCACGGCACACGTAAAATGTAGCAGACTCTCCCTGTGCCGGCTCCAAGGGCAGAGGCACAGCAGATTAAAAGAAAATAAAACCTTTCACTAGTGAGCTGTCTGGATTACATTTTGAAATAATATTTTAGATTCACTTGACTAAGTTTCCCAGGGTAGGCTTGATATTGCAATCCTCCTACCTCAGCCTCCCAGACTGCTGGAATGCATGGGGCTTGTGTTCTGTTTGTTTTGGAAAGTACTGATGGAGTTCAGGGTTTCTCTGTGATGCAGATTCTGATTCTCTGCTGTGAGAAGGAGGTTCAAAGATGCCTGGGAGATGCCCAAGAGTTTGAGGCCAATGCCACTCATCTCAGGAATAAGACAAGGTAGAAGACAAAGGCATTTTCAGTCCATAATTGGGCAGTGGAACTCCTGCTGTGTAATGTATTAGAAGGCAAAGCAAGAATTGCCCATTATCACAAATTAATAAGATCCTGCACTGGTGATATGTTTTTAAGATGCTTCTATTTGCAAAGTTTCTGCGATCTGGAGATCACAAGAAGCTGGAGAGCAACAGAGCTTGTGTTCACCCAGTTGCTCACTTCTTCCTGCTGTGATGGGGATTCTGGGCCAGGGTATGGTGCACCCAGGGCCTGCAGGACTTTGTGTGCATCCTTGGGAGTGGAAATGGCCAGGACTGGACGTGGACAGGGACTCCTGGATCTGAGGGAGGGAGGGAGGGAGGAAAATGGAAGCGAATAGGCCAGAATCTGGGAAGACAACCCTGATGGGGGCCAGCCAGGAGGGAAGTTGTCCATGAGCTCATGGTCTCAGCAAGGAGCCCAGCTTTGGTTTCAGAACCCATGCACATAGTCTTTGTGTTCCATCCTTCCTGCAGTATCAGAGTTCTCACATGCATGTCTAGTAAACCATCTAGCTCAATTTAGCAAAAAGACAGCTCATTCAGAAGATGCCAGGAGCCCTCAGAATGCCCAGGAGTTGGGACTTGGGATAACAGCGTGACCTTGCCAGGTACTTACATCAAACAGCTGAGGGATTCGTGTTCCTTTGGTCCAGAAGGTTAGAAGTGGCATTGATGGCGTCTCTCCTGCCATGCCAAGTCCTGCTCCTGTTGCCTCCCTTTGGCAGCCCAGTGAGTCTCTGCTCCTTGCCCCATGGGGAACTCCAGATGTCTGCACCTAAAGATGCATGTCTTTGGTGCCTGGCCTGCATACAATGGCTCAATTCTGGCATATCTACTAGAACAAGACATGTGTGCTGTTGTACAATCCCCCAGAATCCCCCTTTTTGTTCTGATATTTCTCCCTCCCTTCTGCTATGAGCCAACCCCAACACCATAAGCCCTACTGAGCCCCAGTTGGCAGCTAAAGCAGAAGTGAGGAATACCAGGCAAAGCCTCTTGTGCTTCTGTCTGCAGACATAACCTAGGTGCTCCAGGCAGATAGACCCCATGCTTTGCCCTGCATTTTAGTTAAATTCACTTCCTGACCTCTGGTTAGCCTCTCTCTAGCCAAGAAACCTTCCTCCTCAGGACCTTTCAGCATTTTATTGTTGCCTCAGCATCCATCCAACCTCATCCCCGAGGTGAGAAGAGAATTGTGTTAGCTTCACAGAAGATGAATTGTCCAATGGAAAGCACACAGTGGAGATGTTCTGTTGGTCTCAGTAATGAAGGGAATCCATGCTTGGTCTTTTCCTGCTGTTGAGACATAGCCCACATCCTATGCATGGGGCTCTGCTGACTTGTTTGCGTGAAGAGGCTGAGTTTGGAGGAGCATGTCATCAACGCTCCCCTGAGGCTGGTCTTCTTCCCTACCCAAGCCAATGACTGAGAGGAGATAAGATGAGAGCCTCCCTCTATCACCTCTGGGCACCCTGAATCTATGATCTGCCCAGAGATGTCACATGCTTTTCATTGACTGCTTTGATAACACAAGTATTAAGAATTCAAGGCAGGGATTCCAGCAGTTGTTGGATAGGTCTCTTTCATCTCCACCTACAGGGATTTGGGGGAAATTCAGGGAAAGCTTGAGGTCCCTGAGCATATATAATCAGCCTCACACTCCTTCAGTCTGCACATTCCCAGGTGGATGTGTGATATTATGGTCCCCAGTAATAACCAACGTCTAATGATGCCCCCAAGGTCTGGGAACTTCCCTTTCCTGGTATGCCTCACTCCAACCATCCACTGCTACTCCATCTGGAAGAGGGTCATTTATTTTCTTCATGTTACTGCAAGGTCTTTTCTCAAGGCACCTTTATTCTAGATACCCTAGTCCTGGAAGCAAGTCATTTCTGCTATTGGCCAAAGAACCAGGGATCTTGTTGGCAGGGCTAAAGCCAGACTTATTATCTTTGTTATTTTACTATTGTTGAGACAAAATACCTGATACTCAAAGTTAAATGAGAAAAGCTTTATTTTGGCTCACAGTTTGTAGAGGTTTCAGTCCATAGTTGGCTGGCTCGAGGGCAGGGTAGCATGGCACAGGGGCATTGCAGAGGAGAAACAGTCCATGGAAGAGCAGGGCAGGTGGAAGGCAACAAGCAGCAAGTGACTACAGCAGCCCTCTTTCTGTCTCTTATATTTTATCCAGGCTACACTCCCTTAGGGTCGGTAGCACTCACACCCAGGGAGGGCCTTCACATCATCCACACCCAGAACTATGCCAAACCAACCTCATCAAACACTGTAGACCCAGCCACCTCTGAAAAGCCCCACCTCTGACCACATGAGGCTTTGAGGGGACATCTAGACACAAGCCATAACACCAATGTTCACAGTGTTCACCGATGTTCACAATGTTACTTCTGCAGGTGAAGCAGGACCTTTGCAAACCACCACCTAGTTCTGTTCAGCAAAGTATCCATATGGACATGGTTGACAAATTAATCACCAGATACCATGAGCAGACACATTCCTGTGTGGCTCAAATGTTCTCTACCAAGTGAAATGATGAACCTTAATTTATCCCATTTCTCCAGAGTAGATTTATTTGCATTTATTGCATTAATATGTATCTCTTAGTGCACTTGGTAGCAAGAGTGGTGGTTAAGCTGGAGTGTCAACTTGATTAACTTGGGAGATTCCCAGACAATTAGTAGATCCCACTTCTGGGTGGTCTGGGTAGTCATGGAGGTGTGACCTTGAAGTCTATATCTGGTCCCTAGCCCCTTCCTCTCTGGCTCTGCTCCCCTGATCTGCTTTCCGGCCACCATTAAACCGAGCATCTTTCCTCCACCATGCCCTTCTGCCATGATATGCCTGCTTTGAAGCCAGCTGACTATGGACTGAATCCCCTGAAACCATGAGGCATCTAAATCTGTCTTCCCTTAAATTGAGAGAGTGGGGCATTTTGTCCAGCAATGGGAAAGCTGATAATACAGAAAATTGCTACCAGAAAAATAGGGTCATTGTTGACTATACTTGCCCAAGTGGTGCTGGTGGTTCAGAAGCATTTAGAAGTGGTTTGCAGAAGGAGCTTGGAAAGTTTTTGAAGTGTGATCTAGTAAAAGCCTAGAATGATAAGAATGTGGCCAGTAAAGGCCAGGCTCATGGTGTTGCTGACTGGAATGTGGATTCTACTGGGAATTGGACTAGAGGCCATGCATGTTACATTCTGGCAAAGAAGTTGTTTACATTTTGCCCATTTCCTTATACTTTACAGAAGGTTAAGTTTAAGCGATATGGACTAATTGATCTAGCAGAAGAAATTTCCAGACATCCTAGTGTTCAGGTTGTGTAGCATGACACTTATGCCATCTTTTAGCCAGATATATAAGGAGAATTAGAAGGAAAAAGTAGAGCAGGTCACTTGAAAAACCTAAATATTGGCCTAAGAGAAACACATGTAAAGTTGAGACCAAAGGAACTGTGGTTGCTGAAGAGATTAATGCCATTAAAAAGATACCAAGTACTTTGAACCAAGACAAGAAGAAAGATGCCTTGAGGGTATCTCAAGAATCAGCAAGACCCCACTCATCATGAGTTCAATGTGCAAAAGTATAAATCATTCATTTGAGAAGACAGTTCTTGGGCTGTTTGCTGAAAAATGGCAAGCTAAGTAATTGGCTCCCTGGAATTCATTTTACCATACTCAGCTATCTAGGCATCCAGAGGCCATGGTCAAAGGGGGCACAGCTAATGTTTGAACTGGTGTCAGATGTTGGCATACTCCAAGTGATGCTGATTTTTCAGGCATGCAGAATGCAAGAGTTGTGGGGTTGTGGAGGCTTTGACCCAGATTTTAAAGAAAGGTCAGGCAGTGTATCCCTCAGAGGAGTATGTTTGAAGCTATAAGAATAAAGCCAAAGGTACAGTGGAGACCCCAGGAAGTTGGGGATTCCAGACATGTGGATTTCCTGTCTAGAAAAGCTATAGGCTCTGAGCAGCCAGCCCAAGAGCAAGATCATGTGAGTTGCAACTGGAAAGGCCATGGGGTGGAGCTCCCTAAGCCCTGTTGAATTCACATTTTACCACATGTGCTTTGGATTCCATAAATGGAGCTACTAACTTTGCCCTGTTGGCTTTTTGTCTTTCTTTGGTCCTTTTCTAACCTCCTATTTCTTCCTTTTAAAATGAAAATATTTACTCTATACCACTGTTTGTTGGGAATGTGTAACTTGCTCTTTTAATTTTATAAGGATTCACAGCTAAGTGTTTTCCTTGAGTCTTAGAAGAAATTTTAGACTTGGACTTTTGAGCAATGCTGGAACTTTGGAGAAGGCATTAGTGTCTTTTCATTTGTGTGAAGGATAGTTATATCATGTTAGGCACAATGAAGACCTTGCATTTATTTGGAGATGAAGCATTGTTTCAGGGGTCAAGTTGCTAAGGGGTGGAATGTGACAGTAAGCTGAGTTTTGAACTTTATTGACTTGAGAGCTGCCTAGGGGATCATTAAAGAACATTTCTGGGTGAGTCTGAATCGGTCATGGAAGCATGACCTTGGACTCTATATCTGATGCCTGATCCCTTCCTGGCACTGTTCTCTCCTCTGCTTCCTGGCTTCCATAAAGTGAGCAGTTTTTCTCCAGTATGTTCTTCCACCATAATTCTTCTGCCTTGGAACCAGCTGACCATAGGCTGAATCCTGTGAAATCATGAACTAAATTAAACTAATATTCTTCTAAGTTGTGTCAAGTATTTGGTCCAGCACTGACTATTACAGCAAATAAATATATAGGCTGACTTACAACAAAATAGCCAGGATGGTTGCCAGAGACTGGGAGGTTAGCTCATTAGTAATAATGCCTAAAGGCATATAGAAGGGCACCTCTGGGTGCTCCTGCTACCAATATCAGCATCTCTCTCTCTCTCTCTCTCCCTCCCTCCCTCCCTCCCTCCCAGTTTTATTACCCTGCCACCATTGGAAATAGAGAATCTTTGAAGGCTATGCATCCTGGAATAACCAACTTGCAATTAAAAATCTAGAATGAGCATGCTGTAGTGGTGGATTAAAGGCCACATGCCTAGGTCTCACCTGAAGGCAATGTTGAAAAATTAAGTAGAAAGCCATTTCATAATCTACAGTGAGGGAAAGTTACTACCCATAGCAAGACTCAAAGGCTGGGGAGGCTCTGGATAAAGGAAGAAGATACAAACACTGGAGACTCAGAAAAGATGAGAATGTTCACTGTAGAGTGGATGGGAAGTGTGCTGTCTTCCACCTTGATTATCTCTGTTCTACTTTTGTGTTTTTTCTAGATTCTCTAGATTATGTTTTCCTAATGATTTTCAGTATTAAACTTTTCTAGGATGGTAACTGCTATTTTCAGAAAAATATAGGAAAATACAATAGCCAATAAAGTCCGTGATCTAGAGTATTTATTTTCTTGCTTTTTCTTCTTCATTCTTCTTTTTTTATGACATCCATAAACTAGCTGGAACGTCAATCAGAATACTTTTATTAATCACCTATTTTGTACTTGCACTATCCTTATGTACTCCTGAGCTAAAAACGTACATCTTTTTCTTCAAGTAACTGGAATTAGTGTAAGCAATATTAAGCTGGTTACAAAGAGAGAAAATGAGATATAAAGACCCCTGAATGCAAAATAATTCAGAGGTTGATGACTGGGATTCTAGACATAGCTTGGAGACCCTTGTCAGAAGATTTGAGTATTTGTGAATTCAGTGGACTATCAAGGGTAAGTACTTATTTTTACAAAATTGTAGATAATGTTCTTAAAATTATGGACTTGGAAGTAGGATAAATACTTTTTATAGATTATCTTAGTTTTCTGGTTATAATAATTTAAGCTTAAATTATCTATGTTCTTTTAGATCTCAGAATCATCTTTGATGTAATTTATATCCATGTATATCACCGTAAAATGACTAGTTCTCATTTTATAAAATCAGGCCAAGGCCTATGTACATGGATTCTTTTTGGGCTGCTTCTCCAGACCCCCACCTTGATCACTCTGTGAGAGATGGGTATAGAAGTAATTCAGAAGCTTGAAGCGGCCCCTGGCCCACACTACCTGATCCAACAGTTGCCACTATGTGTGCAACTAAATCTGTTCATGCTTGACATATCCACTCCATCTTATTGTGTCATCAAATTTCTTCCTCATTTCTCTGTTTAGCAAGTTAAGCACCTTCACCTTATTTCTCTTAACCATTTGCTGCTGAAGAGCTGCAAGCATACTTTCACTCACTGATGAAAATCCATTTCCCATCTTTATCCTTTTTTTGATGCTAGGGAATGAACCCAGGGCCTTCACACAGAGCTATATCCCCAATCCTTTCTATATTTTTTTTACCTAAGTTCTTGCTAAGTCTCTAACTTGGCCCAGGCTGCACTGGAAATTGAGATCTTTCTGTCTCAACCTACCAGAGTACTGGAATTACATGTGTGCGCCACCATGCCTGGCTCTTCATCGCCATTTGCTATATTAATCAAACAGTCCTTGTCTCACTTATGCCCAACCTAGAAAGTTGTTTCTGTTCCCCAAGAGAGTGGTCCATGTCAGTGTCTCATTCGTCTTAGTCCACATCTGGTGTAGTTAAACTGGACACCAGGTTTTAACTATTTTCTACTCAACTCTAATGAGGCCATGTTATTTACTGGTACAAGATTCCCGGTAGGTGTGAGTGATGCAAGCATAGTTCTAAGAAAAGTAAACAGGTCGTGAGTTTCCTTTGGCAAAACACACATAAATCTTCATTCTCTACAGAGAGGTCTACTTCCTGTGCCCTCATCATGGGGTGAACTGTGGTGTCTAGGGAGATGTGGAAGCGCAGAAATCCAGAGGACAGGGAGAAGCAGTCACTCTCCTCCCTACACTTCAAGAGACAGAGCTATTGTTTGTTGTAACAATCAGAACACACACCCTGCAGACAGAAACACAGTCTGGGGTATAACTTGGGTATTTTATGCTTTGAGCCACAAAAATCTGGGATTTATTTGTTTGTCTTACATTAGAAGACATATTCATATAGAGGGACTAGATATTCAAATTTCTTTTATCTTACAAATAAATAAATAAATAAAATCAAAGTACTGTGCATTCCTTAATACAGAGAGGCTTGAATCTGTGGAGTAGACATCTAAGTGAAGCAGGGAGTATGTTCACAGTAATGTAATGAAAAGTTTGATTTATATTTGGATGCAAATCATTTCATTGTATGGTTTAATTGCAAACTATACAGTGATTTTAATCTAAACTGTTTCCAAGTATCCCCCAGTCCTCATTCATTCTGAAGGGTTTTACTGTACCTTACTGCAGAAGACTTGATTTAATTTTTTAAGAAATCATAATTTATCAAGTGTGGCTACAATGGAGCTGCTAAATGCAGACAGAGATGTTGCTCTGCTGTTGCTCTGTGGCTTCATGATTCATTCATTTTTTTCCCTTCTCTTAACCCAGCTGAGTGCTGGCATCTCCAGCTCTAAAAGTCACGCAGAGAATGGGTGGGAGGAATACAAATGCTTCCATGGAGCCAGATTCAGACCGAGGCAGTTGCTGTCTATTAGATGAGGTTAAAGGAAATTCGGGGAGAGCCATGAGGGAGGAGGTGGCTTCCTGTGGCTGAGTCCAGGGACACCTTTCCTTAAGGGCAAAACACAGGAGTCTGTGCTCACCAATGCAGCAGCCTGTCACACCAGGGAGACACATAGCTTTTGGTGACTAAACCTGTTGAACTGACACTGCACACATATACACACACACACTCACACACACATGTGTAAGTGCTGTCACCTATATCTGATTATGTTTTCATAGATGCGCATAAGAAACATACATATATAAATCTATGATTCAAAATATCATGGCTTATGATTATTTAGAGATTTCTTTCTTCATGTAAGACAAGATTGGAGGGGCAAATTTTAACTCTGTAAACTGAATTTATTCTAGCACAACTAAGACATACTCACAGGGGATAATACACATATGTGTCTGTGTGTGTTCTTTCAGTTTGTGATTTATTTTTTAAAGGTGCATTTGGAGATATTTGAGAGGTGTGATATTTATTGGAACTCTTAGAAGGGGCACAGGATCTCACTACTTGACCTTGCCACTCAAATCGTCATGGAAATTTTACTGGGCTTACATTTTTAGAAGGATGCTTTGTCCTTCACAAAATGGAAAACACATTCCCACTGCACTACTACCACTGGCCCACGATTGCTTTTGGCGTGCTCCTTTACCCCATCCTGAGCACACAGCCTCATGGACCATCCTTCACCGTGTGGCTGTCTGTCTGAGGAGATCAGAATCAGCGTCGTGGACACAGGAGAATACGTGCTCCCATTTTTTTCCAGGGACTGTAAGTGATTCCTATTCTTTGCTTCACAGAACATCCGATGTGGTACCCAATCAGCTGAAAAAGCTGCACAGACGTCATTAGCCATGTGTGTGTGCGTGAGTGTGTGTGTGTGAGAGAGAAAGAGACAGAGACAGAAAGAGAGAGAGAGAGAGAGAGAGAGAGAGAGAGAGAGAGAGACTGCAGCTGCTTTGCCGCGTGCTGAGTAGAACCTCTACTAGAGCAACTCTATTGATTTCTGGTTCACACTGCAGCAACAGGGGTAGAGTGCAGGAGAAAAAACACACCTCAGAAGCAGGAATCACAAAAGACAACAGTGAGCAGATAGATAGATAATAGCTCCATGTCGAAGCCCTGCATCTGTTACCCAAAGGAAACCAAAAGGAGGGGTTTTGACAGAAAAATTTAAAGATTATTTCTGATTGGAGTAAAATGTATAGAAAAGATAGAGTACAATCAGTTAAAAAAATCTTACTTTTTATTTTCAACCCCTTTCATTCATGAGAGGTAATAATGGTCCAATTCCCAGGATGCCCTAAAAAATAGATTTTAAAAACCCTGTAAATTTGGCATAGATATTGAAATATATTAATTTGTTGGAGGCTAATATTAAAGCTATGCCTGAGAACTTTGAAAAAAATTAAGATTTATTTTTAATAAATTTTGTTTGATTATGGCATCACTAGGTTTCATTTTTCCATTTTAATTCCGTGTGTTGCATAATATCTGGGATACAGTAAAGGGCTGCTTGCAAGTGCTTGGGGCAGAAATAGGCTCCCACCACGGCTGCACTTCAGCGTGTCCCACTGTGAGCCCATGAAGTGTAGCAGCTCAGTGCTCATAGCCAGCTCTGTTTCCAGAACTGAGCTAGAAATGATTGTGTCTGGGCTGTAAAAATGTTGTCTTGGTTTCAGGCGACCTCCACATCAAGGCTTACAACCACTGTTCCTCCTGCAAAGAAAGGAAGACTGAAGTAAGTTCAGTTTTAAAATAATGGTGCTAAGTGTGAGAGGGGAATATTGGAAGAATAGAACAGTCCGTTCTCACCCACCCTCACCCATCCCTGGGCACGCACACGCGCATGCACACACACATATACTACAATGCCAGTCGGTTCGGGGGAAAGGGGTGATACCTTTTTAAAAAACGAAAGGCAGTAAGCCATTATTAGCAAGAGCTATATTGAGCATGCTTGCCAGACAGGCAGCAGAGCTGGGCTCCGGTTCCGCCCAGACATGTGCCTTGCCATTTTAATTTTAATCAGCCTGCTCAGGATGGCTGCTGATTCATTTCGCAGGATGTCCTCCTGGGAGCCAAGGTGGAGCCTCAGGCGAGCTGCTCTGCATCCATGCAGCTCACCACATCAGAGAGGGAGAGGAGGAGGAGGCGGGCGGAAGGAGAAAAGACTTCCACCCGTCGCCACATCCCCAGATTCAATATGGCTAGGTACATAGCCTGCCTATAGGGAGGGTGGAAAATGTAATGAAAAAAAAAGGAGAAGGCAGAGAGAGGGAGAGAGAGAGAGAGAGAGAGAGGGGAGAGCATTGTCATTTTATTATCCACCTACCCCCTCCCCCACCCCTCCCCCAACCCCCCACTCCCACTGAGTGGCTTGGAATTCTGGCTTGCTTCACGGTCACTGCAAAACACATATTATATCTATATATTATTTACCTGGTAACTAGCTGGGGTGGTATACCTGATTTAGCTGGAGACTTTGATTTGTAGGACTGACAACCTTATTATGCAGTGAGCTTATTATTGATATTATTCTGCTCTCGGTTGCCATGGCCACCTTGTGAGAGACATTCAATTTTCTCTCTTCCATCATCATTATCTATGAGGCCATCTGTTGTGGAAAATGAATTCAGCCTCATTTGCATGACTGATAAGCAATTTTTTTTTTTATCTATTTAACAGAAGGTCATATGCCGGGGATTTGGAGCTTGTGAAAAAAAAGTGGAAAAAAAAGCCTAGGAGAGGATGAGTGGAGCTGCGTGCATTAGGGGATGGATGTGGAAGCAAAACAGATCCCTTAGGCCCGCGAGCCTATCGTACTGCATTTGTCATTCTTACCCAGGCGACATTTTTTTTCCCCTAAGCTACCGCACACTAAACAGAGCGAGAGAGCTTTTCCCTGCAGCCCTGCTGAAGCCCCTGGTTTTTCACCCGTTGTTGGTGGGTGTATTTCAATTTTTTTTATTCCCTGGACGATGGGTTATGATATCAATGTTCACTGAAGACAAAAGCAGCTTTTTCTGCCTCTCGGTGGTATGCTATTGCTCCTCATCCTCTCCAACTTGTGAGGAACAGGGTTCTCGCTTCTCTGTGTGTGTTTTGAGCCAGCACAGTTACCAAAATTGAACTTGCTGTCACTTGTGAGCCGTGTGGTCAAGGTGTGAGGTACGTGATATTCCTTAGGTTAATTCTTTGGACTTAAAGGACAGAATCTGTTTTTACCATAGTTCAAGGGCTTGTGCTGCAATCCTATTGTTTGCTCCTTTTTAAAGTTATTTTTATAGTGTGACTGGTAGCTGAAAGCTTCTTGAGCTAGAGGTCTTGTAATCACAGAAGTCTGTCTTTAAAGCAAAATGGGTGTTAGGTTGCATGCCTTAACTAATGTTGTTTATAAAAACACAACAAAACTTACCGCATGTATAATACTTGGGTGACACAAGACTACTGAAACAAAAACTTCCCAGAGACTTTATTAGATTACTTTACAATACAGATGAAGTAGACAATTTCATACAAGGGCTGCTAAAATATTAGATATTCTTGATGTACTGTTCTATTTGTCTAATTCTAAGAAGAAACTTGATTTATATCGTCTAAACTGAGAAACTCAAATAAAGATTTTGAACAGTAACCTCAATGTTTGCAGTTCATAATAATGAAACAGCACTTCACTTCTAACAGAAATATGTCTTTTAATGCCACTTAAATTAATAAACTAAAAGTTTAAGCTGCATACTTTTTAGCTTCAAGAGAGATCAGAATAAGGCTCTAGTGATACTCCTGAGAGTTAGTTATACAAAATATACACTACAGATTCTGAAATTATCATTAATTTATTCACAACACTTTCTTAGGTCACTAAAAACTTTGTAAGATAGACATTTTGTTGTTTGTTTAATTACTGCAAAAATATTTTACAGTAGAGCTTTTTTGTTCAAGTGTTTATATCTTTACTGAACAAAATTAACATTATAGACAAAAGCATCCCACTACTCTCCTTACAGACATCAGAGACCCTTTTAAATGGCTCAACTTTGTAAAAGTTATGAAGCTTTTCAAATAAATAGTAAAAGCATGTCTTATATATAGGTAAAATATGATTATTGTTCAGATGAAAGTGCTTTGGTACAATACTCCTCCTGAAAACAATACCATTGCATCCCTGTAAGTTTTCCCCTCTTAAAAACTTAGAGCTCAAAGTGCTGACTGTACATTATAAATGCTACTAAATGACACATCTCAGATAAAGGAAGTCTGTGTGTTTTTTTCTCCAATTGACCTGAAGGGATACATATGATCCAATCACCTCATGTGCAGTAAGTCAATTGGTTAAAAGTCTCCTTGAAGTTGTACTTTAATGCTGAATTTTCTTTATTCCAGACAAGTGAAGAATGCTGGTATATTTATATGATAGCACAACACTCAGTAACACTTTAAAAGACTCTTATCCCACTGTCACAGACCTTCTGAGGCAGTGGCCGTTGTTATATAATCTTTTCTTTTTTAATCAGCCATTTTTTAAATATTTTAGCTTGAGTTGGAGAGAAATAAATTCATTAAAAATACTAATTATATGCTTAAGAAAGTTTAAAGGCATGAAATATAAATAGTTTATGAAGATTATTGAAGTGGCATCAGTTTCCTCAGAGGACAATAATTCAAGCAACAGTAACGTGATACCTGGATGTGGATTATAATAGGAAAGATTATGCTGTTGCTTTTCAGGTGTACCTATGGTCTTCAAGATCTGTGAATCAAAATTTTCAACTTCTAGAAAACCTAAGAGATAGCACAGTTGATTCTTCTCCCCCCCTGCAAAAAAAAGTTAATTACCAATCTTGGTTGGATTCTTCCTTGCCTCCCTGACATTTGACTGCTGCTAATTCACTGATTAATCTCATTAATGTGATTATAGTAGGATTTGGAGCTGGCTGCTATTGTTCAGCAGACAGTGCTATTCAGCCCGAGCACTTGCCACCTCATTCAGTTTTGCTGTGATTTTTCAAAGCTGGTGGAGCGAGCCATTGTGAGCAGGGTCCCTCTGCCTCCCTTTCAGCACCGGGAGCTGTCCTCGGCTGATAGCAATTGCATTGAGCAGGGGGCTGGCTTCCTACAGGTTTACTGGCAATGTGAAAATAGCTCGCTTTCATCACCCTAATGATGTTGCTCATTGAGGTAGAAGTAGAAGCAGCCTTTACGGTCACAATTGGATGTTTTGAAGATGGTGGCAGCAAAGATCTCCCTGCTTGAAGATTTTTATTTTGTAAAGACCTTCCATCTGCCATTACATATACATTTTATCCTATGTTCAAAATTTTACCAAGCATATATAAATCGGGTGAAATTACTTGTGTATGCATAACTGGGAGTTAAAAGACTATAAGCACTACCACTTTTCAAATGGAGAATCTTTATCTAAATATTGGTGGGTTTCAATTCGATTTCACTTTTGAAAAGATGACCCAGGCTTATCTGGTGTTACATTAAGATAGGGAGTATGCAGGAAACTTAAATGTCAACTTCTCCTGAGCAAAACGTGCATCTGGTGCCCTAACTTGTGCCAGCTTCATAAATTTATGCTAAAACTGGGTTGGAGGTTGAAGGCCTAATTATTTGTGACTATGTATGAGCAAGATACAAAACTTCTTAAAGGGACATGAGTACACAGTCTTCTTTGGAATAATAAAAGCTGTATAGGCTTGATTTTTAAAATATGTGGATATTTTCAGAGAATGAGTGTTCTTTAAACTATTGTTTTCATTGTTCCTGCTGTCTTGTTCACCTGATTTATATATTTTTACTCTTTTGAAAAATATTTTACACTTTTGTTTATTCCTAAACCAGTGATTTCACTGTCTGATGATTTCTGTCTTGTTTTCTTTGTCATTTTTCAATGGTTTGGAGAAAGAAAAAAGGAAGTTATTTTGCAACTTCAAAGCTTTTTGAAAGTTTTTCTATTTATTAAAATTATACTTAAATTCAAAATGTTGAATTGATAATCTGATTATTTGTTCATCTGGCTTTAGGAATACTTAACATGTGTGATTTTAAAAAGCTAATTACTTCTATGAAAAAATTAACTTTGTTAATAAAAATATTTTAATGTCACAAGCATGAGCTAGACATTGCAAATCTGCAAACCAATCTAATTTGAGGAACAGGCATTGTTTTAAAAATACTTACCATGTCCTCTACAATACTTTGTTTACTTATCATGAGATTTGGTGGCCACACGTTTAACTTCAAACAACATAAAGTTTTACACACTCCTGAGTATTTTACATAAGAAAGTCTATTCTGTGGATAAGAGGGAATACTAAAATGCTTTTTTGATTGGAGTTGGAATTGGGCTCAGCTGGGTGCCCCCTTTAGTCCGAGACTGCAATTTCTAATCAATGACCATTTTTTAAAGTGCACCTAGTACTTTGCCAGAAAGCCTACCTTGATGCTGAGTCTCCCCAGAACTCTGTCCAGGGAGCAGATGAATGGCAGGTTCCAAGAGAGAACTTCAGGGCTGTGGATTCTCACTGCCAAATTACTCCACAGCTTACTTTGATTCCTGTGGCATTTCGCATGCTCTTATTGTTAAGGCTTTTTAAAGAGCCCTTTCCATGAATGTCTTTTTCTCTTTTAAAAAATCTTTTCAATGTTCCTTAGAAAGGAGTCATAGAGGATAAACTTGAACAAAAACTTGGAAATGATTAACAGGTTTCTCACCAAGCTAAGTTTCACCCTACTCTATTCTGTCCTACAATTCTACACCTGACACTGATCTACAATTATTCCAAACTAATGCCAAAAAATATTACAAGCTTTAAAAATAATATATAGTATAGATTTTTTATGATGGGGGAGAAATGTGGGAGGGTCGTGTACAAATATCACGTGGCTTATATGAAAAAAGACATTTTAAATTCCCATACCTCACAAATCAAGAATACTGCTTCTAGTGACCATGACTTGTGTAAGGAGTGATATCACATACTCCACTTTCTAGTGACTTATTGTATGATTTTTTCTGCCATCAAATTATTTTAAGAGCAATGCACTTTTCCATCGATAGACTATGTTTCAGGGCAACGGGGCTCAGTTTGGAGCATCTTTGTCTCTCTCTCTCCCTCCCTCTCTTCCTCCCTCCCTCCCTCCCCCTCCCGGTTTTCTGCCCCTTCTCTCTTTAACTCTGTCCCTGTTTGTCTCTCTGCCCCTCTGTCTCTTCTCTGCTCCTTCTTCACACCTGCATTGTTCAAGCACATACAATGATTTTTCTATGCATGTTTCCACAATGAAACTGTTTTTGGCATTGACACCCTAATGAGTCCTTAGGGTATCCACACAAGTATCAGAGATGGCAGAGAAAATGTAAGCCAGGTGTGATAAAACTAGAAAGAAGGCACTAATGCTTATTTATTATATGAAAAATCACTGATCAACCCTGCTGTATTGGGCTCTTCTGTTAAGAAAAATTTCCTGCAATGTATCGCTCTTAGAAAAAAGAGAATCCCTACTCCCTATGTGGGGGTTATCAGGAAAGTTGGGAGGGGGAGGGCATATCCAAGGGAAGTGGGGGGGTATTGTGCTGTGGAGATGGAATGGCTCGGGATATTCCCTGGAAAGCCTGCTTGTTTGCACACTGCGGCGGTTCCCGGCAGGGCTGGCTGGGAAGGGAGCTGGACCCTCTGTAGGAACCAGTGAGTTTGGTCTCCATGCGCCAGGCAGACTCTAGCTTCAGAGGAATTACCTTCGGGAGCTACAAGAGGTGTTCTTGGTAACTCGGGACTTCCGTGTCAGTCTCCCCACGGAAGCCACAGTTAGTGCTGTGTTCCGTGTGGGTCTCTTGCGTGTCTCTGCCTTCAACTCTCACTGTGGAGAGAGAGCTGGCAGGCAGAGGGTCCTGGCGGGTGGGGTGCACAGGATGGAAGCCCAAAGGGAGCAGAGACCAGCACGTGCATTGAGCTCCCCATGGCAGACAGAGATGCGTGAGTGAGAAACAGACTGCAGAGAAGCCCTGAGCTCCATGGCTACCAGCTCTTGCACAAAAAGGTACCTCTTTCCTTTTATTTCAAGGTGACATGTGGGTTTTATTTATTTGCCTGGCTGGTGTAGCTCCTAGCCTTTGAGAATTATTTCAGATATGCTCTGAAGTACTTCAACAGAAAGCTGTTTTTCCACCTGCCTAGCCATCTCTGGCTCCTGTCTGATTGCACATTACAGCACTTCTTAGCATCGCATGGTCTGGTACACAAACAGCAACAATGGCCCGGTTTGCAGCCGGAGTTGCCCCTCCGTCCACCTCCGTGGGCCTCTTGTCTGCATGGTGCTGGAGTTGTTGTTAAACAGGAGAGTGTGCGTTCACGGCGAGGTTCTGGGGGAGGGGGAGGTGCTAAGGTGGCCTTTATGATTTAACGGAGCCTTGGAGCCCGGAGTGTTACCAGAGAGAGCCTTGCTGAGCTTGATGGTGGAGTTACCACCAGAGGAGAGCATGTATTGCTGGACTCTGAAGCCATTTATAAAATCAGCACTTTTAAAAAATGGAAAAATGCTAATGGAAACCATCTATCTGTGCTCTCCTTTGTATTTTGAATCCTTACTGGGTCTTGCTTTGCAGAATAAACTTTTTCTGATTTTTTTTTCTGCAAAAAATACTAAGAAGGTTAATCATGCAACTTTCTTAGGGAAACAGTTCTGTCTCTTGTTTTAAAGAAACTAAGAAAGGAGCTTCTACTAACACAGAATAACGTGGTGTGGCTGGCAAGCCGAAAGAGATTTTAAGAATCACTTAAAGTTAACTCTTGAATCTCCCTTCTCCCATCTCCAGAAGTGGTGGGGGGAGGCCTGAGAACCTCTTTGTGTTTTGTTTCTATGTTAAGCAGAAGTACCATTGAAAACCCTGTAGGTTCAGCTGACTTTTGTGAGCTTTCTCTGGCCACAGCATGAATTTACAATAACATCAGTGATAGAGGAGATAATTTTAGATGCATTGCCTCGGCAGTAGCTGTGAACAGTCTGACTCTGGTATTTACAGTTCTCATCTATTACATTAAATACAGCACCACGCATGATACACATTCTGCTCTAGAGATTTAGGGGCCTATGGGTACAATGTAAGAAGCCTGTATCATTCATCCCAATCTTGTCTGACTGTATTGCAAGCTTAATAAACAGGAAGATTAGAAATCGCTGCTTTCATCCACAGCTGTAGCTTGAAAAAAAATCCCTAGATCAGCAGTGAAGTTCCCTCCCATGTTAGGGTTTGGGGCAATGGATATGTTTTGTGTTGCTTAGCAGTCACAACCCGAGCCAGGGTAAGTCGGCACTGTGCTCCAGTGTTATTCTGCTGCAGTGATGTGGTCTCTGAGGAAAGCAGAGCTCGGTTCCCACAGCCGGGGCAGGATTGGCAGCCTTGGGCTGCCTGTCTGCTGCCTTTGGATGGAGTCTGCGTGCTACCGACCAGGCAGGGCGCTGCAGCATGCCCGTCTCCCCGTCGTTTAGTGGTGTCAACTTATTAATTTCCATCTCCAACTTCAGGCCTGTTAGTTTCCTGTCTGAAAGCATTATTACTTTTGTCCATGTGGCAAAATAATTAGCATACAGATGAGAAGTGGCCCCAGGTCTGCGCGCCGATAGAGAGGAGAGAGAGAGATGTGCAGTGGAAAGTTGATTGGATGAATGGAGAACAAATGGTGGGCATTCAAAAGCATTAGAAGAGTTTTGTAGTCGTGGAGCAGGCTGGAGAATTTTCTGGGTGAGTCCCTAAGATGGAAGGCAGAGGTGGCTGCTGTGGGAAGGACCGGTTGTCAGAGGCTGGCTTGAGCTGATGGTGCCATGTGGGATTACGGGAGCAGAGGATCCATTCGGACTACTTTGTTTTGCAGTTCTTCAGGTTTGTCTTTGACACCCCCTCCAGGTAAATATATCCTGTCCTCCTGTGGTTTCCAGAGCTGTGACTCCGCTTTTCCAAAGTGGAGCAAAGTTCAACTCCTTATGGTCAGTAACAAAAGAATAGTCATTTGTTGTTGGCTTGGGGTGGCCGCTGCATCCGTCTTCCTGTGCATAAGTCTGAAGTGAAAATTAACTGTTTAGAGATTATTGTTTTCAGAAATTTACAGCAGCCATTATTCAACGTGTTTAATTAATATTTTCTGGAACAGTATACTGAGACCAGCAAAATTAGCAAACGTTGTGGCAACGAAAGCCCAGACATAATTAGTTTTGACTAGTATACATTTTTCCTGGCTGGAAGAAGATTTTAGTTTATTTAACCAGCAACTTACTGGAGAAGGTTGTGAAAACCAAACTGAAGTTGCCATTGATCTGTAGAATCTACAGATTGGAGATGGGAAAATGAGCACAACCTTTGATATTTCCAGTTCTTTTCAGAAAAATGGAGATCATTTTGCGAATCAGTTTCCTGAGTTGAGAAGTGAGAGTCAAGCTGCTAGAACCCTAATTTTCTATTGTCATGAGTAACACGGTTTCTTATATAATTCTGGGGCTGTGCTGCAACATGGGTGTTTTAATATTTAGTGAAATCAACATCCATCTGGGGGCTTCACTGATAAATACTTCTATCCTCTCTTAATCATTCCTGTTCTCCTTAAAAGGCAAGGCATTCATTTTAACTGACCTAATTATTTCATTTGTTTTTACAGTGGAACCTAAGTAGAAATTATTAGACTTTAACTGTATTTCTGCAGTTTCCTGAAAATTTTAGCTCACTTAATGCTTAGATGTGGCTTTTATTTTTCAGCTTTAAAAAAATGTTATTCTACTTTAGTTTGCTTTAGACAATGACAGTGAATATTTGACAGAAAATACAACTTTTGAGGGCGAGGGTGTGATTTCTTCTATTTAGAAAACTATGCCTTTCCAAAAAAGAAACAAAAATACCTTCCATGTACCTCAAGCTCAAGCAGAAGGCATTGGAAAACATATTAACCCTTCACCTAAAGCTGTGAAACTTGATTCTGATCATTTTTTTGGTCATATTGCAAGTTTCTGAATATTCACATTCAGCTACATTGTTTGCATAATAGCTAAACTATTTATTAATATTCTTTATTATGTATATACACACACACCTTTTTCTATTTCATCTTTAAATTTGCTGGTAAACTAGAATGATGAAAGAATAGAATTTTAAACATATTTAGCCTAGAGTAATAAATACTATATTGCTCTCAGATTCCTAAACTCCTAGAGAAAAAAGTAATACTTGTGTTTTCATTGCTGCATTTCATTCTGGAGTTGAGTCAAGCTTTGTATGATTAACTCCTTTTCATTTTATGATAGATTGTAACTTTCTTGGGGCAAAATATCATTTTGTCTTTAACCTTAGCTGGTCTGCTTAGAAACAGGAGGGGCACTTGAATGTCACTGTGTGTAAGACTTTCTTTGTGCCTGGCTGCCTCTCAGAACTACAGCTTTAAGGTTTTAAGGGCCAAAATTATGTCCTATGAGTTTCCACTTGACAGAGTTACTTTATGCCAGTGGTTGTAACATTACTTCCCAGGCTCTGTGGAGAGGAGAAAGGCTTGCCCTGGAAGACAATGAAAAGTCCCAGAGCTGGAAATGTGTTGATATGTGCCAGCCTGAAAAATTGGATTTCTAAGATTTTTTTTCTTGTTTTAGTCTTGCTCTTAGGTTGAAGATCAACTTTGGAAGGAAATGCAGCTTTCCATAGCAGAATTGTCTAATCTGTCCATGAGATCCCCAAATATCAGCCCCGAACACCAGGGCTCTGTGACTTAGCTGCTCTGCAAGGGAGGTGGCAGTGGTACATGAGAGCATGACTGTGGGGTTGTCCTGGGCCACGCGTGGTGCAGGCTGTTGCCTCAGTGGGGCTCCCACTGCTTGTGAATGAAGAAAATATGCAATCACCTTCCTTCTAAAATGTCACTCGATCTTATTTCCTTTAAAATTCTGTGCCGTGATGAATTTTCGCACTCTTAGGAATATATAACGAATCTCTTCAGTGGTTTGGGAAGTGCATGGATAGATGTGTTTTTAAGACACCAGTGGGGATAGGTGTTGTGTAGACTACTCTGTTGGAGCCATGGGGCCAGCATGTATGCTGTGTGGACCTGCCTGATGTACATGTGCACTCATTAATATACTTGAAAGAACTTTACGACTTTACATTACATACTGACTGCCTTTTACTGAAGTCTGGCTGCTTAGATAGCACAGTCAGATTGCTTTAAAGGAAATTACCTCAAGGATATTGGACATTTGCTTGAGAAATTTTAAAGTGTGGATTTTCAGGCTTAGATCTCTAAAGCAAACAACTCAAGGATGAAAAATTTATTGGGAGGAGGCTTTGTTTTTTGTTTTTAATTTTTTGCTCATGGACAGTGATTTTTCTTATGGCCTTTCTAGCTTCAATCCTGTTTGAAGTAGGACCTTCATGCCATTATTTATCACCACCTGGAACAGAATGCATTTTCATGATACCCCACAGAGTGCTTTTTTCGAAAGTCAGCATTGCCCCCCCATTTCCAAGGGCTGCCACATCTCTGAACCCTGAAAGCAATGGGTAATTCTTAGAGGTTTGCTGCAGATTTGGTTCAGTCTCCCTCCCTGGTCCACGCATTGCCTAGCCCATCTGAGCAGGAGCTCAAAGCACAGAGCATTGTCGCCATGAAACAATGCTAGCCAGACTGGTGGTGGAGATAATCGAGTCTGCAGGGCACCCCATAGAGAGCCATCAAATCAAGTCTGCTCTGGAGCTGCCTGTGAGATTGTGAACATTCAGAAATCAATGCTGCATCTGCTAGTGGACCCTCTGGTTCACTGAAACTCCCACCTGGCTAATGCATCTGGGCAAAGAGCTTTTCAGAAACCAGTTTCCTTCAGGATAAATTTAATACATCTTGAGGGCCAGGCGCAAGCAAATTGATTCTATCTCTGTACCAGGAAAACTCATAAACATCTGTAAGAACACAGATTTCCAGCAACCCCAGGATTAGAGGATGCGATTTTTTGAAATATTCCAAGCCTACTCCCTTCATACCTCACGCCAGCATGGCATTTTTTCATTAGGAAGTTGATTAAAAAGGGCACAGTAGACCACGGATGTGTGGTCCTTTGGCATCCATCCAGCTGTTTGTTGTCTGAGTCGTGGAAAGCACTGCTCATCACCAGTTTCGGGGCGAGGGGGTTGTTATAAGATGAAGGACTGGCGAGATGGAATCGTCCTGCCTGTGAGCTCATGGCAGCTGGGGTGGCTTCCTCCCCGTCGCCTTTTCTGCAGACAGACTTGCTGGCTTACTTCATGACCCAGATCACATGCACTTGGCAGCCTGGAGCATAGAGCAGCAAGATGTATTACCCTCTGGGATTCTGGGGTTCTGGTTTTTCAGTGGTCAATAGGAGAAGTCAGCATGGTTTGCATTTTCTGTACTTAAGCTTAATTTTGACCTCATATACTATAGGCTGGAGCCAGGGGTAATAGCTGTTCTACTAGTACAGTGCTATTTACCCCCAAGAGTAAACTGGTTTTGTTTTGGTTTTTGTTTTCTAAGGGAAATTCCTTTTTTACTGGCTCTTTTTGAGGGCTGGAAGTATATTATCACACAAATAAAATTTTATGCCTAATTGCAGTGTTCCTATGGCTAATGTGGTGTGAATAAGTACCGTGTTATGAATTTAACCCTGTCCATTCCTCTCATTGTTGGAGCACTTCCCCAAGATGTAGTGCACTCCAGAAAGTAGAAACAGTAGCCCCCGATGGCAGATGTGCAGCACCAAGGCAGATCTCTAAAGCTTCAAGAGAGGCTCTGGGGCTTTTGCAGGACCCCGGGGACCCTGCTTGGGGCCCAAGCAGAGGGTGACATCCTCAACCCACTGGGATGCATCAGCTGCTGGCCAGCAAGGCTCTCTTTTGTTCTCCATCCCTCTGAACCTTCTTGCAAATTTACTAATTATTTTTAGAGTCTGCATTTTAGAAGAGTTCAGGGAGAGAGCAGCTGGAGTCAGCAGCCGTGGGGGGCAGGCCAGGGATTCCTAGCATCTTCTCATAGGGAAAATAAAATACCAAAGTTAACATCGAAGATTCCAGGCCTGACTCCTTCAAGTCAGCTCCTCCCTCTATTCCTACACCCCGAAGTAATTCATTCATGTAACATGCACATATTGAGCCCCTACTGTGTGCACAGTCCAGAGGAAGACTTGAGATTAATTCTTGCCCTGCAAGGAGTCAGGACATAAATCTCCATGTATATCCTTCAATTCCAGGATTAGAGGTTTTTGAAATATTCCAAGCCTACTCCCTTCCTACCTCATGCTAGCATGGCATTTTTAAATTAGGAAGTTTTTACAAAGGTCTTTATAAATACTTCTACATTGACTTTTTAAAATATATTTTGAGATAACTTACATCATTTTCTGACTTAAGAAGAAGAATATGCTGAGCCTTGATTTCTCCTGCTTGGATGGTTTGCACTGAAGGAATCTAGGTGATCATACTGAAAATTAGCATCCAATTGCACAGCATTGTCTGCCCATATTTTTTTAAAAATTAAATACATGATTTGAGTTTATGACCTTCTTATAAAATCAAGAGCTGGAGATTCCAGCATTTCAGGGTTCCACATGGCTGGTCTTTAATTGCCATGGTTGTCACATCACAGTGGCTGCCCCTTCATAGCGTGTAGAGGAAGGGTGGGAATTGGCCTTCCATCTTTGTACCTGGGAAAGCCAAAGACAGCAAATAGAGCCCTATGTAGAGGAGGGAGTGTTGGTAAATGTCAGGTCTCTTTTAAGCAATTTTGAAGCTCTTAATATCAGAGATCAAGAAGGAAACACTTCCAGTACGGCGTAGTCAAGGCCCAGACTGCTGACTGAGTCCCATTCTCCAGGTGTGGGCATTCATCCCACCTCTGGTCTGTGACAGGGCCCAGCCCCGCCACCTGCAGACCTAGAAGGGCAGCTGACTTGGTCACCCTGCTCATCATTGGCTGCAGAGGTATGAGAAAGAGGAGGAGGAGAATTCAAATTACATACAAAATGGGAGTGCATTTCAGGCCCTTTTGATGAGTACCTGCCCCATTTCCAAGAGTCAGATCCAAGGGAACATATCTGCCTATTCAGAATGAAGAATTTTGTCATTAAATCCTGCACAAGACAAGTTAGGTTGGAATTAGCATTTTATATTCTCTCAGAGTCTGGAGATTTAAGTAGCTCAGGCATCAGAAAGCCACATGTCTTTGCTTAAAAATGGAATTCTGAGATTACATAAAGCAAGAAGTATTGGTTGATGCTAGCTACTTGTATAAAACAGGAAAGAATGTTAATAATTTGCTCACATAAATTTTGTTCTAATTTATTACTTGTCTTTTGCCGAATATGACACATTTGGTTCTGAATTAAATGCATGAAATCTTCCACCAAATTTGTATTGTGAATCTTCCGAAATCTTTTGCAATTCCTTTCATAGTACCGAGAAGAAAGGAACTGGTTTTTTCCTGCCCAAATGTTTTTTAGCTAATATGCTGTTACTGGGATTTTGCTAGCTCAAAAACAATCCTTTTCCCTCAGAGACCCACCCCCACAGTGCAAGCCAAGAAGTGTCATGTCTGTCCCCGGGGACAGGCTAACACACCTGTTTACAAACGGGCTGGGCCACCTGGTCTTCAGGCTTCAGAGTTAATGATCAGAACAGGATCTGATCAGGGGGACAGTGGGAGGGGGAGACGATCAGATTTGTGACACAAAAAGTCACTTCTGAGCCCAGAGCCACATGGCACTACCTGTATGGAATGCTTTGAATGAATTAAAAAAGCCACTCAGCTGATGATAAATAATCCAAATTATAAATATCAATATCCTAAAAACTAAATGCAGAATACATACACAGAGTCGTATAGCCATTGGAATCTTGCGTTTCCTGCTTTACATTTTCAAAATCCAGCAAATACAGATTAAATCATTTCTTTTAGCCTCAAGGCATCAGTGAAATGTGAGGTCACTGATTAGACAATCAGCACTAGGAAAATAGCTGCTTTTAACAAACCAACATTCATGTAGTCTTTCCACACTTTTCTCCCCTCTGACACCTGCCTCTTCCCTTTCTTCCCTGACCAGGGAATGTGTCCTCTGGGGCCAGGTGACTCCATCCTCTCTAACTTCCTGGCATTATGCCATGAGCACCCCCACCTGCTCCTTCCCCTGCCCCTTTATTTTAGTAAGGGCAATGAGGAGTACAATTAAAGACATCACCAGTAAAGACTTTCCTTTCCTCAGTTCCTTGGACTCCACTCAGCAGGTTCCGGTTTTGGCAGCTGGGCTGCATAGAAACTTCTACTTTCTACCAAAGTATTAAAAATGACCTGTGTCCCAGGGAGATTTCATTTTTCCACACTTCGTTTTTCCAGGAGGATATATTCATCAAACACTAAGCACATAGACATTTTTCTGTTTTTCTTTTTCCTGTTCTTGTTATTTTCTGAGATCTTGCACCCATAGTTAACTGAAGCAGTGATGCCCTGCCTGTGTGACAGGGTTCAGATGGAAGGACTTGAGTGTGTGATTTGAGGATGGCTCTGAACCTGTCATCCCAGCTCTCTCTGCTCTTCTCAGGGTGAGGAAGTTGGATTCACTGATTACTCAGAGCCTTCTGGTTCTAATGGGTGACTCTGTTTGCCGTCCTCATATAGAGACAACTCTGCTAAGGCAGGGCTCTGCCACATTGGACCTTGGCACTCCTGGCAGAGAAGTGCAGCCTAGCCAACCCCACCACCTAGATTGGCCTAGAAGTTCCAATCCTCATTAAAAAGGACAAATCAACTGACTTGAAATTCACGCAATCAAATGCTTCTCAGTCATCTCTACAGTCACCTTGTGGAGCTCAGATATGGACCTAAGAATTAACTCTTTTAGCTTCTCCTCACTGTTAATCTCATCTAGTTTGTGACCATGAGTTGACTTCAGGCAAGCATTCTTTTAGGGCAGCAGAGTTGACAGAAATACGCATGTACTGCGTGGCTTTCTGGCTCCTGATGGGATCCTCTCGATTCTGATTTCCTGGATCTTCTAAACCCAGTCATGATGGAGGCAAATCAACTGCACATAATTTATATGACTCGGGCTACTTAAGGAAACAAACCTGCTGTCTTTATGGCTTAGGTTTCTTTTCAAAAAGCAGGATTTAGGATATACACAGGTGAAGTAGGAGCACATTTTTAGCAGCTAAAATCTATTATATAATCCATGTCCTATTTCTGGGAGCCTAGAGCAGAAGGTACCCAAAATGGCACTTGAAAACTTGTGAGGTCAAATAAACCCTAAGTTTTACTATGGTGGCCAAAGGCTATTCCTCACCAAGAGGAGTAGGCCCCGATACTGACCACAAAATAGCCCAGAGACAGAGGAGAACATAACGTCACAGTGAGAAAAGAAGGGACACAGGAAAGTGAGGACAGCTGGCTGTCCTCCTGAAGCTTGGACAGCTCCCCTGAGTCGAAGAAGCCCTTGCAGGTCACTTTTGATCACAGGAGGCACCTTCGAGAAAAACTCAAGTAAAGAGTAGGGAATTGGAGGGATGGGAGAGATTGGGCAATGGGAAGTAAACTACAGTTAGGTAGGAGCCAGAAGTCCTGGTGTGCCATCGCACAGTAGGGAACTAGAGATGACAACGATGTACTGTGTGTGTCAAAACACTGGCAAAAGTGGTGGGATCCCCCAACAATCCCAGCACTCTGGGAGGCTGAGGCCAGAGGATTGTGAGTTCAAGCCCAGCCTGGGCAACTTAGCAATTTAGGGAGTCCCTGTCTCAAAAGGGCTGAGGATATAGCTCACAATGCAAAGGCCCTGGATTCAATTGAGAGAGAGAGAGAGAGAGAGAGAGAGAGAGAGAGAGAGAGAGAGAAATGTAAGAGGAGGTGGCAGAGGAAGAGGAAAACAGAAAGGAATTAGAAGGGAAGGAAAGAAAGGAAGGAAGGGAGAGAGAAAGAAAGGGAGAAAGAAAAAGAAGGAGGAAGGGAGGAAGGAAGGAAGGAAGGAAGGAAAGCACTGGCGGACAGAAGTTTCTATGTTTACCCCATTTTGAGTATTACAAAATGCATATGTGTTTCTAAATATCACATGGCACCCCATGAATATGAACACTTTCTGGCAGTACTGGGAATTGAACTTGGGCTTTCACATTGAGCTATATCCCCAGACATTTCTTTTTAAAATTTTCTTTTGAAGCAGCATGTCACTAAGTCACTAAGTTGCCCAGGCTGGGCTGAGATTCCTCTGCGTCAGCCTCCCAGTGTGCTAGGATTACAGGTATTCACTCCCACGCCTGGCTAATATGTACAATTTTTAGGTGTCAATTTAAAATTTTTGGAGTTTTTTTAATGCACACATTCAATTTGATGGAACAACCCACTCTCTCCGAAGCTCACGGTGCTGCGTGTGGAGTTTCTCTGTGTGGTGGGAAGCAGTGACTGGGGGGTTTGGGGAGAGGGGACCGGGTGTGAACCGGGAAGAGGAGGGGAGAGAAAAGGAAGGAGTCAACGGTGGAGGAACATTTTCTCCTTTTGAGATTGAAGAGAAAAAAACCAAAAAGAGGCCATGGACACGTGCTTGTGACCTGCATCTGGACTGCTTTTCCATTCGAATTTCAGGGCGCGCAGCATAAAGATGGATCACCTAGCAAGATCATACTTTTAGAAGATCAGAAGTTCTGTAACATTGAATGACAAGGACCCACACGGTCTGTTATACAGGTCCAAGCTGCTCATGTATTATACGGAGAAATTAATGAGAACAGACTGTCGGGAAAACACCCTGTTAGCAGCAATCACCGACCATTACATCGTGGCAAATATCCAGGCTGAAGTCTCTATCACGGAAGGGCTGCCACAGGTGGATATCCTACAATGGCAAGCCCACCCACGGCCTGTTTGCTTTTTTAAAAATTTCAAAAATGTGTGTCACTTCTCAATTCATTTTTTTTTCTTTTTTTCTTTTTTGGTACTGGGGATCGAACTTGGGACCTTGTGCTTGTGAGGCAGGCGGTGGAACCACTGAGCTAAATCCCCAACCCCTCACTTCTTTCTAAGCATGGGACAACCTAGAGGTGTATCATTTCTACTGAGCAGTTGACAAAGACAATGAAAGAGTTATTCCATGTTGCCTATTCATAAAATATTTGCATCATATTTCTCATAAAACAGAAATCTTTAAGGAAATAATGGAAATAATTACTTCTCCTTCACTCTGAATGTCTCCATGTGCACGTAGGATTTATTGCTTTTTCACATGCAGAGGTGTGTTAGAAAGATGCACTTATAGTAAGCTCTCTCGAGGGAAGGGACATGTCCTTGAAAGGTTTGCGACCCTAAGAAAGAAGCTAAGCTGTCCAATTTCAGGTTTCACTGTGGCTCTCAAATTAGTAAGCGTTCACTCCTTCATAATGAGATCTAATTTAGCTGTGACTTATGGCATAGTATCTCTAAGAGTAAAAGTATAAATAATATTTCTTAAATACTTTTCCAGGACAGGATCAAAGCAGAAGTACCCCAAGTCACCCCATGTGGCACCTAGCAGGGTCTTAGTCCCCTTCTTTTCTCCTTTTGACACAAATCACATCTTTTCAAAAAAAAAAAAATAGTTATTTTGAACTAATTTGTAAATTTAAATCATGCTTCCTTAAGCCTTATTCAGAATATCTGATTTACTATCTGCTTAATTTAACCAAGTATCACCTCTACTGAGCTTCAAGCCCTCTTAAAACCACAGCTGTACCCCACTTCTGAGCACACTTAAGATGGCCAGGATTGCAGAGAGCATGTTCAAAGGGTCTGTGGCCCCTCAGTACAGCTCCATTTCCCAAGAGTGGGTTGTTCATCAACTGCCACCTTCAGAGAACCACAGACTCAATTTTAACAACTTTGCTTTTTAGATGAATGCCTTTGCTATGCCAAGGATATTGAGAAAGAATTACTTCCTTCACTCTTTCCCACTGATGCCCTGAAGATAGTGACCGTGGAACAAGAACCCTTAATATGCATATGTTCTGAAAAGCATGGAGAGTGTAATTTGTTCAGGCTCTAAGTTCACTGCTGTTTCCATACTTTCCTTCCTGTGCCCAGATGACCCATGATCTCTGCATCTTCTGCCTCATTCATTCTTTTCAAACAGGAGCTGCTGTCCCTTAGTTGATTCATCGAGTATCCACAGAAACGTCCTTCTGCCTCGCTGCTGGCTATTCTTCCTGTCTTCCTCCTCTGCCCTCTCTGCAGGCTTCTGCCCGGAGCTCCTTCCTGCCTCGTCCTGGCTCTCAGCACCCTGACCTCACCTAGTTTCCTCGCATGGCTTTGGGTGAAATGTCCTTGAGGCAATGCGTGTGTTGTTTCTGTCCTTGGTGCACCTGATAAAAACTTTGTCTTCATCTCCGTGGGTTCAAATGCAGGAAGAAAGGGTCATGGGATAGAAACAGATAACGGAATCATCAGAAAAGCTGGTAGAGAATCCTCCATAAAGTTCAGAAGTGCTATGTTCTCACAGGCAGAAAGAGAGAGTTGTGATTTTGTTTCTCAGTAGTCAAAGGAAGCAACCTAGTGAGGAGCCCAAGATAGAAGCCACAGGAGAGGAACACAGTCGGAAAGGAGAGAGTCGCATCCTTCCTTCCCATTGGATTCCTTCCTCTCTTTCCGAACTGGGACTGCAGCCACTCCCCCATCATCCGTTCAGCCAGGCAGGCCTCTGTCAGAGCACCCAGTCACACACACAATTAGGTCCCACAGCACTTGTAATTCAGCCTTATGATTCATCTGCATCACACGATTTAACCAGGGAACCTGGCTGTCACAAGGAAATGCACTTGGAATCCCGAACTGTGGGTGCACAGCCCGTGAATCCACTGTGGCTGAGACTTGTATTATTGATATTTCAGAAGGATTTTACTGAACTGATTGGGCTAAGTAGCACAAAGCCAAAGTTACCAGGGTTTTGGGTAAAGTGAACTATCCTCAAAGCTCCAAGCAAAGTAGATGCCAATATGCGTTTCCTGGGGCTGGGACTGGAATGCCTGCCTAGGGACTTCCTATGTGTCTTTACTTGCTCCTGCATCCCTGTCGTGCAGCACTGTGCCATGTCTAAAAGCCAGCCATGGGTTCTTTATATATTCTAGGTGTTAGTCCTCCTCCCATTCTATAGGTTGTCTCTTCACTCTGTTGGTTATTTCCTTCGCTGTGCAGAAACTTTTTAATCTAATATGATCCCATTTGTTGATCCCTGATGTTATTTCTTACGTAATTGGACTTCAGTTCAGAAAGTCCTTGCCTGCTCCTATAACTTCGAGAGTTTTAGCTATTTTATCTTCCAACAGGTTAGGTGTTTCTGTTTTAATATTTAGATCCTTGATCCATTTTTATTTTATGAGAAATCCAAATATAGATAAATTAAAGAGCAAAATGAAAGGTAGAGCATAGGAAACAGGAAAACAGGTCTTCTGCCAAAGGGAAGAGGACTAAGAGAGGGAGGGGGCAGGGAGAGGGGAAGGAAGAAGATATCAGAAGAATGAAGATGTGCTGTGTACATGTACCAACTCCCCACAAGAAATGTAATCATTATGTACTGCAGATGTGCACGAATAAAATAAAAAATGTTAAAAAGCCATTCCTGATCAAATAGATGAGGGGCTGGGAGGGCCTGGCCTTGTCTCCAGCTGTGCATGACAGGAGGGGTCCATTTGTCCCAGCTGCACCCCCAGCGTGTCCTGAACCTGTGCATTCCAGAGGGCCCACTTCACTATTCAGATGGTACTTCTAGGGCTCTCAGGTTCTGGACCCACTTGGATCAGCTGTCCTGAGCACCTTCAGGATGTCCCCACTAGCTAAGGAGAGGCAGAGATACTTATTAGACCAAGCAGCATGGTGGGCTGACCCAGGAGGCTCTGCCACATCCTTGTCTGGACACATCAGCAGGGTGTGGCTTGTTCTGGAGGAGAGAACAGCTTGCTTAGCATCTTCATTCTCGCACGCCCCTGGTTGCGTGTGGCATCAGCTCTTTCCCTGGTGTCCCCTGTGGTCTCATGTCACATGTAGCCTGGAAATCAGATCTTCGTGTATGCTCAGATTGGGGTCTGGAGGGACCCAAAGCCACAGCTGAGACTTTGAGCTATCAGGATGGACTGTGAGACCCAATGTCATTGTTCTGATTGGGACCCAATAAGTAGGCTTTGCCTCTAGACTGGTGGTGGAACAGGAAGCCTCTTCATCTTCTGGTTTTTATTTGTTTGCTTTTGCTGATTGACAAAAGGAATTTTGCTCCGAGCCCCATCTCATCTGAAAGTTGCCCATGTAAATGTTGCTCTGTCCATTCCTTCAGCTACCCTGGTGTTACATGAGAATTAGATGGTGTGGGTTAGAAGAATGTGACTCACACCTGTCCTCTGGGCCCAGAAATCGTGCACACAGGTAGGGAAGGGAAGAAGCATTGATGAATCACTGTGACACACTTTGGATTTTGATGAACAGAGTAAGTCACGGTCAATAAAGTGTTGTGATTTGCTCATGAGAGGGGTGCAGGGACAGGAGCAGGGACACTGTGAAGATGGTAGTGTCTGTGACAATCCTCGAAGGGAAAATAGGATTGGCACGAACAGCAACAGAAAAGGAGAGATGTGCTGGCCAGGAAAGGAGCAGAAGCTCCTGGAAAAAATACCCTGGCTTTTCTAGGCAGTGGATAGGGGACCCAGCCTGGAGCCCAGGTAGGGAAGGTCTTGGGAGTCATGGTGCCATGCTCACAACAGTCTCTGGTGAGGATTATGACTTTGTTCTCTAGATAATGGGAAATTACTGAAGGTTTTGTGTAGCTGAATGGCAAGGCCCGAGCTATTCTTTGGGATAATTAATCTGGCAGCCAATCAGGGGCTACTTCCTGCCAATTCTGCCTCTAAAATAGCTCTCCCAACTGCTGCATCCCTCCATCCTCTCCACCACCACGTTAGCGTAGACTCTCATTATCCATCTCCTGGGCCGGCACCGCAAACGCCACCCTTCCATGCACCACAAATATGTTCCACTCACTGTTTGCTGATCAATTATCCCAAAGTATAATTTTAACATTTTTCTGCTCAAACAATGCCAGGCTCTTTCTATTTCCCACAGAAATAAAGTCTAACACCTTCCTCCGGAGTTTGGGGTCGCTCCCAGTCTGATCCCCATGCACTCTGCATCCTTGCTCTGTCCCTTACACAACTCCAGACAGAGCACCAAATCCATGCCGACACCTCCTGTCCACCCTCCAAAGGCTGATTCAGCGCCACTTTTCTACAAACCCCACCCCTTCCAGGTGAAACCCAGCGCTCCTTCCCTGCCCTCTCCTCCTATAAGGCCCTTTCCTTGCCCACCTAGCATTTCTAGCAACTTTCATTTGTTTTGCTTTGTTTTTTGAGACAGGCTCTCCTTGTGTAGTTCAGGCTTGAACTCACTATATAACCCAGGCTGGTCTGGAATTGGCAGTGATCCTCCTGCCTCAGCCTCCCAAGTGCTGGGATTACAGGCGTGGGCAGCCACATCTAGAGACTTACACATGGTTTAACTTTCCTAGGCAGCCAGGAAGCCCTGCTTTTCAAAGCTGTTTCCTCTGTCAAGAATGTTGTGGGAGGCTGATGGTGATAATGCTCTGCTAATGTGAGGGAGCCCAGGGCGGAGAGGCTAGACTGCACCCCGCCCCAGAGGTGACCGAGCCACTGCTCCCTGTGGGACCTTGCTGTCCACCTTCTCTGGCTGTCCTGATTCAACATGAGGTCAATTCTCCCAACAGCAATGGTCACCTCACGATGGTCTGTGCCGTCCGTGTATGCTGACATTTGGAAAGAGGTGTGTTGTCCTTGCAGGGAAAGCTACCATGAGGTGTAGGGATACAGGAATGCCCATGACAAGTGCTTCCTGTGTCCCTTGAGATGTCCCATAGTGCTGCCTCTGGGTGTCCTGACCCCAAGATCCAGCTCCTGGTAGGAAGCCTCCTCCTTCTGCACCTAGTACTTTGCTTTGTCCACTTATATGAGAAGTGTGCTCCTTATTGCTTGAACCATTCGATGCCACTTAACAGATAAATAGCTGTGTGCCAGCCTCTGGAGAGTGAGACACAAAGAAGGACCCTCAAAATCTCCAGCTCTAGGGCTCAGGCGCAGCAATCAATGCTAATGAAGGGGGTAGAAGTGAAATCTGAATGGATACTGGGAGAGCAAATCACCCTCTCCTAGGTTCTTCCTCCCACCAGGGCAAAACCCAGAGCAGGGAAGGACACCTGAGCATGGAGCACCCAGAGTCCCAGGCTCAGGGCCAGGCAGAGAGAGAAGCTGCAACCCCATTTCAGGCTCAGAAATCCCACCTTTCTGATGCTAAAAGCAGGTCCTGGAAGTTCAGTGTGGCTATGAGCAGTGGCCCTGCAGAAGCCACTTCAGAAGCAGTGGGCACAGGGTGTCTCCCTTTGGACGCAGGGATTCTGAGCAAAGGTCTTAGTGGAGCACCTGCTTCCGGGGCAATGGATGGAGGACGCTCCCTGTCTGATAATCACCTTTAAAACTAAAAGCAACTATTGTAATTTAAATAGCACACCGAGTGATTCCAGAAATAGACAAACTTATTCAGGAACTAGACATTTAGCTGTTATATTTCTTTTCTGGGTATGGCGAAACAAAGGTTAGGTCCAGAAGTGGACAGATTTTAGCCATCAAATCCAGGAAGGAACAGAACCAACCTAGTCTGGAATAGCCAGGCATGTGTATCAAGGCCTCTGTGACCCCCTGAGGTGTCCACCTGGAACCATGGTGTCCTCTCTGCCTTCTCTGATCTTATGACAGAGAGGTTTGTGACACAGATATACAACCTTCATCATCCATTTCCCCTCATCTCCAGGGCAGATCCAAATTCCAAATGTTACAGAATAAGCTTCTCAAAAATTTTAAGAATATGTTTTACCTAATTCAATATAGCAAACCTACTGTTATTCCAATGTATCACAAGTATAGAATAATTATTAGTGAGGCAAGTTCACCTTATTGTATATAACAACTTCTAACCCAAATGTGGCTCCTACACTCGGAGCTCCCTCAGACCAGACTAGCTATGCCCAGGGTCCAACAGCCAAATGGGGTCAGAGGCAGTCACACAGGACACCTGTTCTCAGAGTGATTATTCCTTCCAGACACCATGCCTGTGATTTTAGTGACCACTGGAGGATACCAGGTGAGATCATTTAGGAGTGATGGATTTTCTAGGGCAGGGATTGGCAAACTGTGGCCTGTACATATACCCAATCTAGCCCACTTCCTATTTTTGTAAATAAAGTTTTATTGGAACACAGCCATCACCATCCATATGAGTACTGTCATCTATGATTGTATTTGAGTCCTAGGATAAGCTTTCGCAAGCCTTTTGGATAACCGCTGATAGAGACAGAAAGGCCACCTGTTTCCGAAGACTTCATCATCTAAAAAAGATCAAAAGATTGGAAAAGTAACCCAGTGCTTATAATTAAATGAAAGAGAAGAGGAGGTCAAGGACTAGTATTGCAGAGAGCAGGAATAGGACACAGGGCATACGCCTAAGATGGGAGGAGACAAACTCTCCTCAAAGCTCAGTTTGCCTCACTCTTCCCGATGAAACCTTCCCACACAAGGTGTGGTGACTTGTAGCACCTGGTCTTGTCTACACCACTCACCTGCCAACATTCTAGTCGCCTGACTTCCCAGGCTGCTTACTGCCTAGTGTGTTCAGTCTGCCCATGGAGAATGTGTCCTGGTCCTGATTTCCACTGGGTGAACTTCTCAACAGATTCTGCTCTGGTTATTGGTGCTGCTCTGGAATGTAAATAACATACTGTATATTGTTAGGATTTTGTTAAATCCAGCTTGGCTATGGCTTCTTAGTTTACATTTAGCACCTTTTTTTGGTTTATTGCTTTTAAGTAATCTCAATTCAGATATTTTTCCTGGATTAAAAGCATCTTTGAGACATACAGAAGCACAAAAGGTGATCAAAATATACAGTGAATGTACAAATTTTTAAGAATTATTACAGTAAAACACACATTGCCCTGAATCCCCCTTAAAGTCCTTCCCCTTGCTTCGTACACTTATCCCATCATTCTTGCCACTTTCTGTAGCAGTTCTGGAGTCTTCTTTTCTAAGTACCTCTACAAAGTGTGATCAAAAATACGGTGAATGGCTGGGGTTGTAGCTCAGCAGCGCAGTACCTGCTTAGCAACCATGAGGCTCTAAGTTCAATTCCTGCTACCAAAAAAAAATACAGTGAAAGCTGCTATTCAGTGCCATCCAAAGGAAAGGAAAAGCTTGTAAAAATATGACACTGTGTCCTCATCCACCTTATCCCCCAGATCTGGCACCATGAAACTTCAAGCTCTTCCCTAAAGACAAAATGACCATGAAAGAGAAACACTTTGAATCAATTCAGGTCATCAATGTAGCCAGGAAAGCGCAACTAAAGACAGTCAGGAAAGAGAATTGATGCAGAAAGTGGCAAGGAGATGGAATGAGTGTGTCGAAAGGAAGGGTAATATTCTGAGGGGGATTGCTCTGGTTTGGATCTGAAATATCTCCCCAGTCTCATGTGTTTGGAAGGCGACTGTGTTATGAAGGTCACTGTGTTTATCAGTAGAGTGACCCACGGATGAGTTCACAGCTGAATGTGCTGTAGGAGGTGGCCCTGGTTGGAAGAGGTCACTGGGGTATGACCCGGAAGGGTGCATTCTTCTCCCTACCCCTTTCTTCTTTCTCTACTTCCTGGCCACCATGAGGTGAGCAGTTTTCCTCCACCACTACAAAAAGTGACCATGAAAGGGAATAAGAGCAATGTGCCTTTTACTGTAGTACTTTTTAAAAATTTCAACATTCACTGTATTTTGTGATCACACCGCATATAAAGAGAAAAGCGGGGACTACGGTCACTGCTCATGGTCAGGCAGCTGTGAATGAGCCAGGGTGCTCTGACATTGCCAGTTGTGCCTCTCTGTCCCCTGTGGACACTGGAGTCCAGGGCGATTCTTCCTGGAAGGGGACGTCTTGTTTCATAGGCTGGGTCCTAAGGAGTCAGGCACTGGGTGTCCATTTTTATAGGCAATGATTTCCATTACTTGGCCATGGTCCATGGAGTGTTGCTGCTCTTGTTTGGTTTGTTGGTTTGTTTAAGCCTCCTCTTGGCCTGTCACAGGTGTATGACTTGTGTGAACACATGATCCTTTGTGGAGAAGAGTCCTCAGGTAGCCTCCATGCCACCCAAGCCCATTCCTTCTGCCATTGGAAACTGGGGGCCTAGTGACACACCCTTGGGCCACCTGGTCCCTTCTCCCAGCCAAGCCAGGCTTAGAGAGCACAGCTCCTCCTGAGAGGACAGCCACATGTGCTTTGCAGGGTCTGAGAGCCTGGCTTTCTGCACACAGTGACAGGAACTCTCTGGCTGACCCCTGATCTGTATTGGTCGTGGTGCAGTGCAGGCGGCTCTGGGGGCGAAAGTGGGAGACAGGTAGCTCAGTGAGAAAGGGGGACTGCAGGCTTCACCCGACCCCTGAGAAGCAGGTGGACCCTGGCCAGCCTAGGTTTAGCTTGTCCACTTTCAACAAGCCACAGAGAATGGGACAGGGCATCCCCACTGTGCAACTGAGCAGAATGTAAAGAATTGAGTGTATCAAGGTTGCTGCAAAGAGAAAACAAGATCATGTTCATGAAAAGTGAAACAGGTCTGCAAGCTCTCTTACTACAAGGATGATGATCACGACAACACTTTTATTTGCTTTTGCAGCACTGGGGATTGAACCCAGGGCCTTTGCACTGAGCTACATCTCCAGTCTGCTTTGTTTTGTTTTGTTGAGACAGGATCTCCCTAAGCTACAGGCTGGGCTCAAACTTGTGATCCTCCTGCCTCAGCCTCCCAGGGTGCTAGGATTACAGGCGTGCAGCACCACATCTGGTTATTTTTGTTGTTTTATCATTTTTAACCTAGAATTGAGGATGGAGCCTCATTGCCTGCTCCTTGACAAATAGTAGATGCAGAGTAAGTGTAAATTGAATGGTTGAATAAATAAAACCAAAGATCATAATTACCCTGAAGGGTCTCAGTGTTGATGATGGCTGAGGGACATTCCTGAGTGGCCCTAATGCGGTCACCTGGGTCCACACAACCCATCATCACTATCTGTTACCATGTCCATAATCTATTTAATGATTTTGGTTTTAGTCACGTTTCAGAGGAGACAAAGAATCCACTTAAATTCTTTCACAGGCCCAAGGATTTGATCAGGTTCACACTTGTGTTCCATCCCAGCCACTTGCTCACACTGAGCTGTCTGTCTTTCCAGGGATGGGAAGAACTCATTGTTCGCTGCACACAGACACCAGCCACCGGGATGTGCATATATCAGCATATTTAGTGGCAGGCACAGTCATTGCGATTTGACATCTCAGTCGAGTTTGTCTTGAAGTCTGGCAAAAATAGAAGTCTCGCAGCCCCTCCTCCTCACCATTTCTGGGGAAGGTGGTCCCACGTCTCCCAAGCGCCTCGCCAGGGACACAGGCTCACAGGAAGGAATGAGCCAACACCACTAATACACAGTTTTTACCAATCCGTCTGAAATATTCTGAATATTTAGACGACCTGAGCGGGCTGATTCATTAGCTAATTACTCATCACGTTACAGTCTGAGTACCCGTTTGCAGAATTAGTTTTCTACTTCAACATCCACTGTGTCTTACATTTGTGAAAAGAACTGTGTATTGAGGCTGTTTCTCCGTCTCTGCTTTTTCTGCAGTGTTTGAAATGTGTTCGGGTGAATGGAGGGGAAACCGAGGAAGGTCATGTGAGCCTGTTTCAGACATGAAATTTGGAGTAGAAAGACCAAAGAGTGTTTTCTTTGTAGTTTATCAATAGGATCTAACTCAAAGCCTGGCCTATTGTATATATGTAAATGTTTTTGTTTGGTGAAGTACCCACAAACTTAATATTTGCACGTGATAGTGGATCTTTGTAATATTTCCATATTTAACCTTCCAATGAAAGAAAATGTTTAGGATGGTTACATTTACCAGTCCTTCAAATTTTGTCTTATTCTCTGTCAAAACCTAGGGCTCAGAGCAGGGCCTGGCGCACAGTAAGGCTCAAAGTGTGAGTTGCCTACTTGCTAATAAAGTGATGAAGAAATTAATTTGCCCACCTGCTCCCGTGGTGTGGCATACCTAGGAGATCAAGGGAATTTTCAACAAGTCTGCAGCAGATAGAGGAGAAAGGAAGCGAGACATGGAGGAAGGAAAGAAAAAAGGAGGGAGGGAGGGAAGGAAAGAAAGAAGAGAGAAGGGGAAAGAAGCCAGAAGGACAGGCAGGGCTGATGGGGCAGAAGCATGCGAGCCTAGTGTGTGTGCACAGGTCCGCCAGCCAGTGCAGGGGACAGCAGCAGAGTGTCCTTGGTGTGGCCACAGTGACAGGATGTCCGTGCTCATCCATCTTCCTAGAATATTGCAGATGTGGCCCACTGCCCACCCCACAGCCCCAAGACAGCAGAACAGGCGGTTCCTGGAGTCTGTTCATGCTACCACCTTTCTAATAATCATTACTATTCCTTGCAAGATTGTGCTTCATTTATTGTGTTTTGTTCAAACTGGGAGAATGTAGCCACAAAATGAGGTGGAGAAATACCTCACACGAGGAAGTCAGGAGAGCGACTTGTCGTGTCACCTTTTGTTGGGTTAGTTTTTTAGGGAGGGTACTGGAGATAGAGCCCAGGGCTTGCATACTAAGCTGCATCCCCAGGCCTTTCTTATTTTTTATTTTGAGACAGGGTATCTGCAGCACTAAGCTGCCCAGGGATGGCTGGGTTTGAACTTGGGATTCTTCTTCTCAGCCTCCCACAGTGCTAGGTTATGACAATGCCTCTATGCCCCAACTCTTTCTGACTTTTGACAGGATCTATTTATGGACATTTTCATATTACCTAAAATTGATTTTGCAAACCAGATAAAAGTTGACTTCTGGGAGTAACACATTGCTTTGGTGTAGTAATTCCTCAAGTAACTGGGAGATCAGGGTTACATGGCTTAGACAAACCGTCATGCCATCTACTGAGAGCAAGAAGAAGGGACTCAGTCCAAGGGTGCCAAAAGCAAACGCCTGTCCTCACACAGAGCCAAACTGTGTGTTTGGGGAGGGTGTGTTTATTTGAATATCTGTAAGTTAAAAGCATTTTTACATTTCATAACTTGTATATAGTTGTTGGGCCCAAAGAGGAAACATTTCCATGAAAGAGTTTGGAATTTCTGGGGCTTATTTAATCTTCTTTTGTGACGTTTCCTGATAGACTCTCATTCTCTCCCAGGGTTCCATCCCATAATAATAAACCGACTTCAGGCCAGCTTCGACAGCTCGGGAACCACTCCAAAGTCCCCAACATACCAAACAATATTGATTTTTTTCCTTTTGATTTAAAGTTAATTAAAAGGACATAGTACATCAGCAGGCTGGTAGAGAACCCTCTCCTGCCAAAATCTAATTCAGGAGTCTGATGAGCAAAAATTGTGATAGTATGGAAAAGGTCATCACGGGGTTGGATGTTTTAAAAAATCACCTTGAAAGAAATTATCTAAGTGCCCGGGAGCCTCCTGCTGTGGTTTTTAAGGGCTACATCAGTCATTACTAAACAGAGCTAAAGAAAATCAGAAGGGGGGCAGCATGGATGCTCAAAGCTTTCAACTGCATTGATAATTATGGGTTCATCTAGAAGAAAGAAGCCCAGTTGTGGTTGGTTGTTTTCTTGCAAGGCTGACAGATGTACAGCACCAGGTCTTCTCCTGTGCTGTGGGCCCCAATGAAAGCGGGGACCTCTTTTTCCAAGTGAGGACCCCAGCCACTGTTACCTCTGCTACATACGGAGCACTTGAGGTCGTGAGCCAATTGGTGGACAGAATGGCTTCCAAGTCCCCATAGCTTCTACAGGTCAAAAGGCATTCCGCCTCAGTAGGATTTGTGGTCCTTAGAGGGGAACCCAAAGCCTCTGGTTCCTGAGAAAATTGTACCCCTTTTCATCAAGGCAGTCTGCCAGAACCTTGAGACAGCTGTCCCTAGTGCTACAGATTGGGGCACAATGCTCTTACAACAGAGGGAGGCGGGTGACCAGAGAGCACTGTGCCCTGGGAATCTTTCTGTTAAGATTTAGATTTAGACATGGGGAGCCTGGTCAATGCTCGTGTTTCCCTACAAACCACGCCTTCCTGGTACCGTCTTAGAACCAAGGTATTCACCATTGATCGAAGCATCAAAGATGCTTATCGTTTAAAACACAGAGTTGCTGTCTGCCACGTTCAGTATTTGCATTTTTGTTTGTAGAGGCACCTTTACTTTGAAAGTTCACAATATCTCATGCTAGAATGGCTGCTTTGCCATGGCAGGTGGCATATTATTACTGCCAAGCCTCCTTTAAATTAAAACATACCTTCTTACAGGCTTCCCCGGGCAGACCCATGCCAGAGGGATTTTGATGCTTGGTGCATGGACTGGTGCCATACTGGCTGCTCACCTGAGATTTCCCTGCTCTTGTCTGTCTGTCTTGCCTCCTCCAAACGGAGAAGACCTTCAAGCATGAGATTCAGGTTTCCCACCACCTCCCTCCATATTTCCTTACCAGAAAGTCACTAAACAACACGCATGTGTGGCCGGGTTGGAAACCAAGCATTTGCATTTTAATTTCAGCCCCTAATTGAACTCTGGCCCCGGCCAGAGACCATGATGTGCTGGAGGATGGACACTTGGGTCAGCGTGTGTTATGGGGAACCAGTTGGACGCTGGCTTCTTCCGGGTCCTGCTTCATGCTGCATCCAGGGTATATTTGCTGTTCCTCAGGCGATCTCAGGAGCTTTCTGAAGCACCCTGAGTGGTCACAGCTGCTGGTGGCAGAGGGGCCAGGTGGGAGGATCAAGAGCTGAAGGGCGCAGGTTTGGGTAGAGGGGGACCAGACGCCAGGACTGTCTGCAGAAAGGCAGGGGCTTGGTGAGAAGGAACATGGTTCACTATTGGGGACGGTGCTTCTGTGCCTGTCCTTGGTGTGGGTCTAGGACCGTCCCGGGTGGCTCCTCATGTCCAGCTGCCCCAGCCTCTCTGGTTTCCATTCCAAGCAAGGGAACCCTTTGCTGACTGAACACCACTTGGTGATGCTGCCTGTCACAGCTTCACAGAGACAGGACACAGAGCGAAGCTGGTACCAGGCAGGACATCGGGCTGTCACTGGGTCCCTGGTGCCTCTGGGAAGCAGAAAAGCAAAGATCCAAGAACCAAAGTGTGTATTCTGCATAGCCGGCTCACTTGATGGTTGCATTATTGCTGGCCTTCCCAGTGTCGAAGCTGCGGATGGCACCAATTCTCCCTGGAGAGTCCAGTCTTTCCGTGAACCATCCTGGTGCGGACACAGGTCTTACTGCTGGGACACAAGAGGATTCTTTAGTCCTTTGCTTCAGGATGGATCTGGATGCCCGGGAGCCTGGTGCTACTGAGAGCAAGGTGACCAGAGGCCGGGGGCACCACACATGCTCTGTTTCCCCTCCTCTGTACACTCTGTACACTGTTCTTCAAGCTGCCTCTGGCTTTCTGCTCCCCTCCCTTTCCCCTGGAGGATCTCGTGATGTTAGCCAGACAGTGCTTCTAGGAAAGGGAAAATGTATGTTTCATTGAAAGAAAAGAGCCATGGCCCATCCGTTCACAGAAGAGCATCCTGGCACTAATCACAAACTTTTTAAAGTTTTTTAAATTTCTTCAACAAAAGAGAAAATCTCCCAAAGTGGAAATAGTTGTTCCATGAATCATATTCCTTTGCTTAATTTTTTTTTAAATCATGTGAATGGGAATAGCTAGCGAGCAGCTCGAACCTTCTCCAGGCAGAAGGTGCCTCTCCCGGAATAAACCTCTCATTCTTCGTGGCCACAGCTCTGCCCGGCAGTGGCAGTGCCACCTGCGTCCCAGTGATCTCACAGCTCGGCTCCAAGGCACCGCACACCCTTGGCCGACCAGCTCAGTTACAGACTCCACGTGGGAGGTTGGAATAAAGTTTCTGTGTTTTCTCTATTTGTCCTGCTGGGTTTTAAAATGTACCCCTGCTCTTGAAAGTGTCTTGGCTCTGTGTGCTTGGGTCGCACGCGTTTTGAGGATAGACAGTGGCGTTCTCTCGCCTCTCCTGTCTCGTCTCGCCCTCTGCCTCGCTTGTCTCTTTCTCTCTCCCGTGGATCTCTCAGTCTCTTTCTCCTCTCTCTGTCTCTCTCCTCTGTCTCTCTCTTCCCTCCATCTCTGTGTCTCTGTTTTTGCCTCTCTCCTTTCTCTGTCTCTCTCCTCTGTTTCTCTCCTCTGTCTGTCTCACTCCACTCTCTCTCTTTCTCTCTCTCCCCTACCTCTCTCTCTCCTTTCTCTGTATCTCTCTCCTCTATCTCTGTCTCTCTGTGGCTCCCTCTCCTTCCTCCTCCTGTCTCTCTCTCACTCTTGCCTCTGTGTCAGTCTGTTTCTCCTCTCTCTCTCTCTCTCTCTCTCTCTCTCTCTCTCTCTCTCTCTCTCCCCCTCTCCCCCTCTCCTGTCTTTGTCACTGTCTCTCTGTGTTGCTTCTTTCTGTATGGTTCTTTCTCTCTGTTTCATTCTCTTTTCTCTCCTGTTTCTGTCTCTCCTGTCTTTGACTCTGTCTCTCTATGTCTGTTTCTTTCTCTCTCTGTTTCTCTCTCTCTCTCCTCACCCTGCCCCCCCCCTTTCCAGGGCAGGCGGGTGGCAGAGTGTCCAGACTTGCTGCACGTTACTCACACACAGGTGCCCACAGCCGTGATGTGCCGCCCTGAGGTCCCCGCCTCGGATGCAGTGAGACCTCCCATCTCAGGCTCCTTGCTGTTCTCCCTGCATCACTCCCAGGCCTCTGAGCTCAGCCCCTGCCTGCCCCGACTGCACCTCACCGGAGCGCACAAAAAGTCTGCTGAGTGCTTGCATGTCCCAGGCACTCTGTGGACTTCACGCCACCCAAAGTGCCTCCGGGGTCCTCCCAGAACTTCCTGGCGAGTTTCCATTGGCTGGGGCAGCATGTGCTTGATGCTTCCAGGAAGGAGGAGAAGGCGCCTTCGAGGGGCAGGTCACTGCCACCCGTGCCCGCTCAGTGTCCATCTTGTAAGCTGAATACTTCTCTCCCTGGACCATTAGCTTCCTGAGGACCAGGAATAAGATATGATATAATGAATATAACATAATCCCTCTTATAACGCCCCCCAGAGAGCTGTGCACATGCTACGGTCTTCAACAAACACTTTAAAAACTGAGTTCTTCTACAGGGTAAATGGTAAAATGTGCACTGGTGTGTACGTAATAGTAGACTGTGTATTTGTTCCTATTTGCTAGTGACTTGGATACCTTCTCCCTCCCCAGTAAAAAGAGCAGATACAAAATGAAGCATAATTAATCCACAAAGCCTCGTGGGTAAAATGGAGACAAGTGCTCCTTGGAAAGATGCCTCCTCCTCTTCCCTCTTCCCATTCACACACGGAATGAAACACAATCTCCATCCTTTGTCCCACGTCCTAAGGAGCCTGCTCATCCTCCAGAGAATCTATAAACGGGGGACATCCGGTCAGGCTTTGGGGGGTGGCTGCTGAACTCCAGTCAAGTGCACATGATCTGAGGTCTTTTGCCAACTCTCTCCCCCCATTCCAAGTTAAAAGCCAGCCTAAACTGTGCAGCCAGGCCTCTGAGGGAGTCTGAGAATGTGTCTGGGCTCACATTGTCACATTGTGTCCCTGGGATAGTGCTTTGTTTGCTGTGACCAAAAGCACACCCCCCTGGTCACCACTGTCTGTGGCCAGCTCTGTTTCACACTCTGGACACCTTCTAAGTCCACCTCCTCTCCTCACCTGGCTGTTCTATACTAATTTAATATTAGACATCAGAAATGAAGACCCGTAATAGGAAGTACTTGGTTTCTTTCCCTCTTCCTCTTTATATATCTACATATTCATCTCACTGCTGTTTAAAGCTGGATCACATAATTCCCACTGGAAGTGGCAGGACAATCTCCAGCATTCTAAGAGCTGACTGTGACTGCCACCCACAGTGGACCTTGTCACATTTGCCGAGATGGCAGCACATTGAGGTCTTGGAGCTAAACCTTAAGAAGCTTGAGTTCCTTCCAAGGATCTCATCCTGTATCTTCTCCGTGTGTGTGTGTGTGTGTGTGTGTGTGTGTGTGTGTGTGAGAGAGAGAGAGAGAGAGAGAGAGAGAGAGAGAGAGAGAGAGAGGAGATTGAACCCAGGGTCTTCACACTGAGCTATATCCCCAACCTTTTTATGTATCTATTTTTTAAAATTTTGAGATAGGATCTTGCTACATTTCTAAGTTGCCTATGCTAAGCTCACTTGGCGATCCTCCTGTTTTAGCCTCCCAGAGTGCTGGATTAAAGGTGTGTACCACCATGCCCAGTAGGGTTTGTGCATTTTTAAACACTGTGACTCCAGAGGAGCTAGGAGGAGGTATCAGGGCCAGCCTTGCCCCTCTGGGCTCGTGTCCCCTCTCTCTGTCCCTGGGCTGAGGACAGTGCATCCATGTGACTTCCAGGAGGGACAGGGAAGCTTCAGGGCTGAAGCTTTAACTCTGCCACACCTGGAGGATGCACTGTCTTCTCCACGCTATCCCTTCCACTTGGTATGCTCCATTTCCCCCACCATCACCCACAGCCTCCTCTGTCTCAGCGGCTCTCCAGCTCTAGAAGGAAGAACGGGCTGGGCGTCAGTTTCCTCTCTGACAGTGACACATCCTCCTTGTGAAGGGGAAGTTGAAGTCTTCTTTCTGTGACGCCTGGGCTCTGGGGATAGCACTCTGGAATCTTTGTCTCTCTTTGGAGCACTTAGCTGGCAGCTGCTGGAGCAGACAGGCATTGTTCTCCCTCATGCTGTCCTTGCTCCATCCCCCTGTCAGAATTTTGGACCATGGAGAAGAAGATAAACATTGCTGTCCTGGTAAAGGAGATGCCAGGCCCCGTGGGATCTAATCTCTCCCAGAGCGGCCAGGCTCTGTCCTCTGCATCCCCTGGCCCCAAGGGCCTGTCCTGGCTATAAGTCTAGTGCCTCTGCCATCATGATCTGCCCTCTGATGACTTCTGGTTTTGCCTGTGACCAGAGTGTGCAAGGGATACAGAAATGTGCAAGAGAGAGGAAAGCACTCTTGTGCAGCATGTGTTTCAGGGAAGAGTAAGCCTGGCTTCCTTTCTCTTCCATCTGATTTTCACATTTCCTTCCTCACTTCCAAGGCCTTCCCCTTCCCTGGGTTTATTCTGCTTTGCATAAAGACTTGGGGTTAAAAGAAGCAGCACGAGGGAGAACTGTTTATCAGTTCTTGTTTATCTAACTCATCTGATCCAGGGAAATCTGACTTTGTGTGATAGTGGAATGCAGGCCCATTTTGTTATTTTCTTAAATTACAGATACACACTTGCCCTTCATCCAACTGATCACAGTACCGAGTATGGTATCCTGAGGTGGGGACCACGCGGGTCCCAGGGGGGCTGTGCCTGGCTGTGTATGAGCACCTACCAGCCTGGGCCCTGGGGAGGGGTGTGCTCGGCCTGTCCCTCACCCTGCAGAGGTGCTGTCTCCACTCTCTGGGGTGCAGTGTCCTCGATGTGATGATACATGTGGTCCTGCCATGTGCAGCAAAGTGAGAAACAGCCAGAGAAGTCTAACTGGAGAATTTTCCACCTAAGCAGAATGTGCATTTTGTGAGAATTTTTCTCTCGTTTCAGATTTGTTTTCACATCAGACCTTTGGGAACAGAATCACTTCCAGACTCCCATATCCTGGGAGCAGCCACACCCAGGTTCAAGGGGACAGGAGCTCAGCTTTGAGGGGTGATGTACCCCAGCCACAGCCCCGCCTCTACTGTCCCCACCCTGGGTCCCTCTGCAGGACACCCCTGTGTGCAGACAGCAGCGCCTCAGCCTGCAAGGATCTTTTCTTTCCCTTTTAACTCAGTGCCTTCCTTCTGACTCCACGCCAACAGGGGGCAGCAGAGGCCCAGCCTCAGCCAGCCAGAGGTGGGGTGTCAAACTCCGGATATAGGTACAGGGCTCCCCAGGGTCTGGGTGCTTGCTCTGCACTCATAGAATCACCGGTTTTAATTTCTCCAGGATACTCCGGGAAAAGGGTAGAAGACATCTGACGGTGAGAATGAGTCAGTGTGCCGTGAGGCTGATTTTAGGTGCCCCGGAGAGCAAGGTTTTCTGGCCCAGGGCTGACGCCTGGGAACCCAGAGCCCAGCTTGGCAGGGTTACAGCAGGGCAGACGTCCAGGGCTCCGGGCTTCAAGACCCGCACTTCCTGCCTCTGTAGGGGCTTCCTCCTCTTTCCCTGAGCAAATCCATGGGCCTTCATTTTGCGTTCGGTGTGCATGAGGAGGCACTGAGTCCGGAAGCCTGCATCTTCCTCTGGGCTGAGCTCCTGCCTCAGTCCCCAGTCACCTGCCCGCCCTGTGCAGGACCGAGCTCCTGCTGGATTAGCTCCTCTGGAACCCTGGGCACAGTCACTTCCGGTGTCAGCCCCGCCACGGAAAGCCTCAGGCTTAGACGTCTCATTGTCCTAAGCCCAGGGCACATCATCTTATATCATAAAAGGATTTAAGCTCAAACCACAAATCACCAGTGTCATAGTCAAGAGCTAGAAAAACTGTACCATGGCTTTGTAGATAAAACCCAAGAATATAACTCTTTTTTACTGAGTTTTCAACCATTCTCGCTTCTTATGTGGCATCTGTGTCTTATCCCATGGCTCTGAGTTTCCCTTCTTTGAGCTCTTCCTTAGATAAAAATAGGCAATATATAAGAGTAGCGTATTTATCAAGACTTTTCCTTTACATACATTCCCTTTTAACTACCAAGCTCCATTCCTGTGGCTAGGTCACTAGATGAATTGGTCACTAAAAGAGAAATTGTATATTCCATTATATCACAATATTCAGAACAAAGAAGTGGTCAGAGGAAACTCCTACTTGAAATCTTTGCTTCTATTTGCATAACTTTTACATGCAGTACTGTAATGTGTAACAGAACTTAAAACTATAGGACATACTATGCAATGCAATCAGCAAAATGACAGTGCTGTATAAACGAGTGTACAGTACAGAAAAGACATTGAGCCCTTATCAACAAGATGTACAGAATTCTACAAAAATAAAAGATGGGTTGTAAGTCCAACCAGTGGGTTGTAAGTTCAAACAGTTGTCAAACAGGTAGATCATTAAATGAGGAACATCTGTCATTGGAACTGATTTCATAATATCCCAGGCAAGTGGAAAAACTGTTCCCTTTGTGGGGTTCTTACCCAGGAAGTGGCTCAAATTTGGGAAGGCTCTTGCTAGTGGGATGTTCTCAGTCTTGGCTGAACACTGACATCTCCTAGGGTCTCAAAAACATGGGAGCCTGGGCCACACCCAACCAGCCAAATCAGAGTCCCTGCTGGTTGGTGTCAGGGTGATTCAGAGTTCCTGAGGTGACTCACACACAGGCTTCTGATCTGAGAGGAGACTTTCCCCACCTCTCCTGAGAGAGCGAGTGTGCTGGTGTGGACCGCTGCACAATCACAGAATCTTAGCTTGCGCTTCCTCTCCTTGCTGAGTCTAACTGGTGGAGATTAAGCTTGACCGACGCCCTTTCTTTGTTGCAATCTTTGTATCACCTCCATGTTGTCTTTTTTAAACATGGAAGTAGATGAAGGCTAAGATATCCAGCTTGCAGTAAAGGCCAGGACCCCGGACCTTCCCCAGCTCAGCTCTGCCCAGTTTGAATCTCAGCTCATGTGGGTACTTGTACCATCTCTGCTCACTGCATCTAGAAATTGACTTTCTCTCTGCTGGGCTGGTGCCTGTGGTTGTGAGCCGACCTCGTGACACTCAGGGCCCGGGTTGTGATGGTGAATTTCCAAGCCAGCATCAGGACATAAATACCCTCGCTCCCACTGGGATCTGGAACTGACTCAGGGAGGACTTCCCCAGCGGCAGATTCCCTCCTGACCCACACTCTTCCCCTCCCTCCTCCTCGAGGGATCCACCTCTGGGAGGCCTGGGGCTGGGCTTGGAGTGCAGCTCTGTTTGTAGCCTGACGCAGGCGAGCTGAGGCTGGGGATTGCTGGCTTCGTGGGCTGCTAATTGGGCCTACAGCAATCTCTCCCTTTGCATCTCCTCGGACAATGTTGAGAAAGGCACACGATGCCTCCCATATCAAACACTGTGAGTACCGGTCACCCGCAGCCCATTTAGAGAGGAGCTCTGGGTCGCTCATCCAGTCTGCTCTTATTGCATGGTAGCAGCACTGAGGGTCACCTGTGTTCACAGGCCCTCAAAGCTTGGGCCAAGAGGCGTTTCACTCAGTGCCGCAGAAGGACGGCTCCCATGACAGTGCAATGATGAGCAGCTGCTTAGGACCTTATTACTGTATTGTTGCCGTCAGTTGCCCTCTATGTTGATATATTGGGAGACCATTTTGTATTTACTTCTCGAAGCCCAGTTTCTCCACAGATGTACATGAAAAACTAGTTCACTGGCCTGAAAAAGTCATAATCAGCATTTTTAATAAATTAAAAGTATGAACCACTCTGCCACCATAATTGAAATATGGAAACATATAGTATAAGCCAGAAGAAAATGTGATACTATAAAGAAGTGCACACAAAGGAATAAGCATTTAGGCTAGTAAGCAAAGAAGTCAGAGCTTGTGTGCCAGCTTAAGATGGGACATGCTGTTTTGACCCTGTGGAGCTGCCCATCAATCAGGTGTCCCTCCTTCCGGGCGAGGGACAGTCCCCTCCTGCCTCAGCCACACGGTGTGCTCACTGGAGGGGCTCTGTCTCCCAGACTGGATTGCCACTGGCTCCCTTGGCCCCAGAGGAGCTTGACCTGCCTCTGTCATGAGCCACTGAAGCCTACAGAAAGCAAGTCAGTAAGCAGCTGGAGGTTTATCGAGAAGAGGCAGGAAGTTTTTAAAAAAATCATCATTTTAGAGAAGGTAACTTGTGTTGTTAAGTAACTCTGACTGAAGAAAGAGTTGACTTTGAGAAGAATGTAAACTGGACAATCCCGAGACTGACCTAATGAGTTCTGTTGTTTTCGAGGAAGGATATCTTCAAACTCAGCATCTTTATGTGACCCGATTCTGATAAAAATCCAAATACGGTTCACTCTAAAATTAGCCTGATGAGTAAGACTCAATCAGTCTGTCCAATAGGAATATGATGTGAGTTGCAGAATTACCTAGGTGATATCACACATTCCAGTAAAGATGAAATGTGTTTCAGAAGGAAACAAATAAGACTGATTTTACCAACACAGCTACCTATGCTGAAATATGAGAAAGTTCCCAGGGAACCAGGACAGAGTGACTAGTGAGCCCTGTGACATTCTCTTTCTCAAGGCATCACCCTCCTTGGTGTGCACACGCGGAGCTCGGCTGCAGATGACGCAGAGAACAAGGAATCCTCGCTCAGTTCTACCAAGGATTTTGCTCTGTGTGGGTCTAGGAAGGTTTGATTTTTTTAAAAGTTAACTTTAACTGTACAGAGGGTTCAGTTTAGTGGTTAAGAGGACATGGTCAGAAATTAGATGGTCAGGTTTCAAGTCTAACAGTCTGTCATTTATAAACTGAGTGACTTCGGGCGAGTCACTTGGCATCTCAGTGCCCAGCTTTGCCATCTGTAGAAGTGGTATTATCAAGCATTACTTAGCCTCGAGGACTAAATGCCACAACACATGCCCAGTACTTGTGCTCAGTCCCTGTCATAGATCCTTCTCCACACATCTTCCTTCTCTGCAGACATGAAGGTTGGCCCAGCAGAAAACAAGAGTAAGTTTTCTTGCTAAGTGTGATGCCTGTTTTGAGAAAGCTCCAAAAGGCTGAGTGAACATGGCAGTGCAGAGGGATTGCCCTGGCAGCCAGCTGATGTCCAGCCTTGAGCTGGGACATGGCCCTGCTTAAATCTCCAGGACACTGGATTCCAGAGTCAGCCTGGTGTATTGGGGTTGCACAGCCAGAGTGTTGGGGTCACACAAGGTCTCCCTGCCATATTGGGGCCACATTATTTATTTATGATTTAATTACATTATTTATATATATTTTTTAAAAAAACCAAGTTCCCCAACTAGCTGCAAGCTAAGGCTGGATTCCAGAGCCCAGGCAAGCCCTGAAGATCACCTCCTCAGTTATTCTCACTTTGCAAGGGAAACCGTCACCCTGTTTCCCATCTTTAGAAGCAGAGTGTTTACATTTTTAAACAGATTGAAAGGAAAACATTAGGACTGACCCTGGCTGACTAAGGAATATTTGCCCAGTTCTTCCCAAGATTTTGCTCTATCTGGGTCTTTAAATTTTTTTTAAAGTTAACCTTAATTGTTCTGAGGGCTGAGTCTGGGAGTTAAGAGCACATGGTCAGAACTGAGATGGTCAGGATTCCAGTCTAATATTCTGCAACTTATAAACTAAGTGGCCTTTGTTTCTTCAACTCACCTACCACAGAGGGACTGTGCAGGCCTCGGTCCAGTAGTTTTCACTAAGACACTAAGACATTCAACAAGGATTACAAAAGCTAACGCACCAGGCGTAGTCTAGTCAATGCTTTCAGAATGTTTAAACTCCAATACTGTTTTGATAAACCAAGAAGTCTTAACCATTTTAGAATTATCTGAATATTTTAAAGAAATTAAATAATGTGACAAAACCCAAATAAAAGCAATGGTTATATTGGGTTCAAAGTGTGTGTGCGTGTGTGTGCGTGTGTGTGTGTACACAGGTATGTCTCTGTGTCCTCATTTCTCCTGTGATAACAGCAGGATGGGAAACAGAATTCGGCCAAGCTTGTTTGTTACTGGTCCTCACTCACTGTCCTGCAGGTGACTGGCCCTGAAGGGGTTGCCCTGCCCTGCCCTGCAGCAGCTCCTAAAGCCAGCCTGTGTTGGGGGGTTTGGGAGTTGGGGCCAGTGTTGGCCACGAATGATGTCTTCTCTGCAGAGAGTGTTGTGCTGATTCTGTGCCCACGAGAGGCAGGCGTGCTCTAGCCCAAATTCACACTAGACTTGTTGCCATCTCACTTCTAAAGTAAAATCCCAAGGCCAGACAGCCCCATAAATATCTTCTAATGGGTTTTTGGTCTTCTTTTTATCCACTTATTAGAAACCATCAGAAACTTGGTATCTATATCACTTCTTTTAAAAGGATACATCTGTTTTCATTGGATTTGGAATGACCCAAATGGTCTCCACGTTTTAGTAATGACGTTGTCTCAGAAGAGCCATTGGCTGTTTGTGCAAGAGAATGTTTCTCTGTGTGAACCACAGTATATTCACTAAGGCTGGATTTTCTAAAGAACAAAGAGCCCAGGATTGATGTTTTGAGAGCCTGAGAAACCAGCCTGGAAAGGAGAAAACCCTGCAGGTGAAAGGAGCTGGTCTAGAAGCCTGTCCCACTGTATGCCAGCTATGTGTCCAAGAGCTACTGAGCCCCACCAAGCAGGGAACAGGGACAGTGACACCACTGTGAGGACTGGCAGAGATATGGACCCATGCATCTCATCAGAGATTTCTTCTAAATCCTCACTCTTGGTAGCTGTTCTTATTTGAGCATTTCTTAATACGAAGATTCCTTTTTGTTTCCAATTCAAATTTTGTGTTATTGCCTGCATTTGAACTGCACTGTGAATTTTTACTTTCCAGCAAGTTTTACTTCATTACATGTAATGTGTGTATTGGCTTCCCTAAAACAAATCAATTCCACTGTCAGACAGGAAGAAAGGAAAAATTTGGGGAAGGGGAATCTAAATACCAGAAAAGTGTGCTATCATTCTAAATGGTAGTGAGTCTGGCAGTGTGTGTGCATATGTGTGTGTGCATTCCCGTGAACTCCAGTGACAAGAAACCACACCAATATAACTGCACCATGTCATGAAAGAATGATGCAAATAAATGCATGCAAGAAAAAGAGAATGGTTAACATTTGTTAGGCTGTCTACAAGCACGGTGTCCCAGGAGTGACACCAGAGCGCAAGGTTTGACTTCTGGGGAGGCCCGGAGGCTCAGGAAGAGCCCGTCCCATAGAGCTAAGGCGCATACACACACTTGGAAGCAAAGAATTTCGTGTTTCGTTTTTCCTCCCACAGAGCTGCTAAAATTGGCATGAATGTGGTTAGTAGTTGGAAAAAGTTGAATTAATGTTCCAAAGGAATTGTCCTTTTCTTTGGAGAGCCTGGTTTCCCATGTGAACCTGGGAAATGGGATCTATCAGAAACATCCTTCCTCTGGGATTCTTTGCCTTTATTTTTTATTTCCATTAATTACTTATTTATTTTGCAGTACCAGAAATTGAACCCAAGTCCTTCACATGGAGCTCCATCCCCAGCCCCCCCTTTTTAAATTTTTTTTTGTTTTTTTGAGACAGGTTCCTTGCAAGTTGATAAATCACCCAGGCTGGGCTCAACTTTGCAATCTTCCTACCTTCCAGGGTGCTGGGATTACAGGCATGTGACCCCAAACCTGGTTTGATGCCAGCATTATTTCCCCGCGGCACTGGTTCTGACGTGGCCTTAGCTAATCTCACAGATGTGAGATGGGGTTGGACCTGCTCGGGTTGCATCTCTGGGATGCAGGTGCAGGCTGAAGTCCCCAGTCTATTGGTCATGTGGTCACAGCAGGCTGTGTCTCAGGCCCTGAGCTCCCCTCTGAGCCATGTGCCCTTTGCGGGGTCTCTGCAGAGGAGCCTGAGACAGTGGCATAGTCCAGTTTCCTCCACCTGACTTCATTCTCTCATCTTTATTAAAACACAAGCCTTAGGTTGAAAGCACCACACCCATAACAAACATGAGAGACAGCCTGTCCCAGGGCTGGCCACATGCTGAGTGCAGACGTAGGTGCAAGGCCTCCACTGAGACATAGGGAAGCTGTCCTGACTGGTGAGGACGTGAGAGAAAGTCCCAGTCCCAATAATGGCTTCTCCTTCCTCTCTTGCACAGGGAAGGTCACGTGGAGGCTGCTGCCAAGGTCAAGGTGCAGGTGCGGCACATGCTCGGCCGGATCTGGCCCCACCCTCGCTGATGTTTGAGGAATCCTCCAGTGTGGTATGTTCACTCCAGCAGAGCTTATCATTGTCTTAGGAACAGTACCTGAAAGCAAGTGGAACTCGGGGTGCAGGCACAGCTGATTCGAAATGAGGCCAATTGAGTCAAAGCCCTTTTCTGCCACTTACTCATCTTTGCTTTTGATTTTAGATGTTTCAATTTGATGTCATTGTTAGTCATGAAATATACATGCAAAATGTGTACATTAGCTGGGACTTCTGCTTCTCTCTTTACACCAATGAAAGCACTGTTCATAATCCAAATATTTCAAAAACCAAATGAAGCAGAGAACATTATCTGAAAATGCATTTATGTATTTTGCATGGTGTTTTGGATTTCTTTTTCTGTTCCTTCTACTAACATGGTACCTGGAGGTTTGGGGTTACTTCCATTCCTGTCCTTGAGGCCAGTGTCGGGGGTGAGGTCCTCCGGGCATGGCTGGGGTCCTGCCCTCCTCTGACACGGACACGAGGCCAACCTGCCCCTACTCTGGGCTCTGCTACACCTGCTGAGCTGGGGGAGCTGAAACCTACATTCTTATGAAGATGCATGTAATTCTGGCAAGACTGTCGGGAAGGAATTAATCCCTGGGCCTGATGTTCTATGTCTACTATAAAATCAATTTCTAATTGTTCAAGAAAATCTCACCTTTCAGACATTATATCATTATTCTCTTTTACCTTTGGGGTCAACATTATCAGCAACTTATCCTCTAAATACTGTCATTTGCCTTAATGTCAAATTACCAGAGTGATAGGGTTTTTTTTTTAACATTTGTTTTCTTTACATAATTAGCATATGGAAAAGTTGAAATATTTGAATAATATATGTAATAATAAACTACTGAAAATTCCCAAATTCAGTAGTGACCACCATTAATTTAAAAGAGTTTAAAACTCCTTGTGATTGCTTTCTTTGGATGTATAGTTTTTTAACACTTTTATGTTTCTTAGTACATGTTTGCTATTATTTTTATTACCACATGTTGCTGAAAATGCACTAACACACCTTAATTTTTGATTTCACATCCTCTCACCCTCCCCTCTCTCTCCTCTTCTTCCAAGTTCACTTTGTCTTCCCATCTGGAGAGGATCTATCTCACTGTTTCCTGTTATCTATTTTCCTGCTTATTTCTACTCTGGGTTTCTCATATAATAGAAAACATGTGGTATTTAAACTTGTGTGTCTGATTTAACATTGTGGTCTCGAGGTCATCCATTTTCCTACAAATAACTCCTTTATCCTTCTTTGGGGCAGAGTAGTACTCCATGGTGTGTAAATACCACATTTTCTTTATCCATTCATCCATTAATGGACATATAGGCTGCTTCACAGATTTAGCTATTATGAGTTGTGCTGCTGTAAACATGGGTGTGCATGGATCACTGTGATATGTTGACTTTAACTCCATTGGGACAATACTCTGAGGTGTTATAGCTGGGTTAGATGAAATTTCTATTTTTTCATTTTTTGAGGAATCACCATACTGATTTCTGTAGTGGTTGTACTAGTTTACATTCCCACCAACAGTGTAGAAGGGCTCCTTTTCCCCTGCTATCTCACCAAGATTTATGATTATTTGATTTCCTGAAGATAGAAATTCTTTCTGGAATGAGGTGGAATCTCAGTGTTTTAATTTGTATTCCCTCATGGCCAGAGATGTTGATCATTTCTTCTTGTATTTATTGGCCATTTACACTGCTTCTTCTGAGAAGTGTCTGTTCATTTCACTTGCCCATTTTTGAGTGGGTCTTTTATAAGGGGGCTCTCATTTTAAAGTCCTCTATGTATTTTAGATATTAGTCCTCTGTCTGAGGAGTAGTTAGCAAAATTCTTTTCCCATTCTGTAGTTTTTCTCTTCATTCTCTCTGCAATTTTAAATTAAACCAGGTCAAATTGTACATTTTATCCTTTATACCTTTTTCTCTTTATGCATCATACATAGCTTTCTGTATCATTGAATATATCTCCAGAAAATCATTTTTACATGATGTATGATATTCCATATTGTTGGCTTTTTAAAGTTTTGCTTATTATACTTATTCTCCAACCTAGAACTTCACATGGTGTTGATTATTTCCTGAAGGTGAGTTCACAGGGGAGTCTGTGTCCACCGTGGGTTGAGAAGGGATGTCCTCTCCAAAGCTCCATGTCCCATCGTGGTCCTGGCTCTGTGTGTGACACACGGTGTTCTCACTATAACACAGCGATCACGGGGTTCTTGATGCCTAATCAGAGAACTGCACCAGCCCATCCAAGCACCGAGTTCACTGTTCTGCATCCAGAGTATGCTCTAGGGACACGTCTGCCCCAGGCTGCTGCCCCTGAATGGTAGCTTGGTCATCTCCCTTTCATTATTTCCAAGAATGGAAAGGGTTCCACTCAACAAGGAGCCCATTCCACCCCCAGAATTGCACTAACAGCTGAATTTTAGTCCATTTATGCCAAGTGCCCATCACTCTGCACTTAGCCTCTGAAGAGATATAGAATAAGACCGGGTCAGCCCAGTGGGCACCTGGTACAGATCTGCGTTCTGGGTGTGATCTGGTCTCCAGAGCGCATCTCCATTTCACCTGAAGGCATTTCAGGATCTGGCGGCCATTGTCAGGTTCCCTGAATACACAAGTGAAGCCATTCACCCATTCAAGGTGCTGAGCCACCCGGAGACCGAGCCTGCTGAATTCCTATGAAGGCCCCAGGGCTGGCCTTAGACCCTGACCACATGGAGAAGAGGCAGGAGGACACAGGCTCACACCCAGTCACCTTGGCATGGAATGCCAAGAATTGCACTAATGAGAAAACAGAAGCCACCAGCCCCAGGAGACCAGGAGTTTAGTAGCAGCTGTGATGCAGAGGGCCTCAGTGGTTGTGTAACTGGTGTGAAGGACACACTGGACTGGGAGACTGAGGAACCTGCTGGGCCCCTGCCATGCTGCTCCCTTTGGCCAATGCTGGTGTCCCTAGACATCAGTCCCATCAAGGGAGAGGTGAAGGTGTGGGGATCTCCAGGGGGCCATACTTGCAGGCCCTGGGCTGGGGTCTGAGCTTTGGATCACAGCCCTCTGTGCCTCCCAGATGTATGTGGCTTGTCTGCTGGAAGATTCCTCTCCACCTCCCGATGGCATCTCACGATGTACCACAAGTGCAAGCTCGGACCCCATATGCTTGTGTGGAGACCGAGTCCTTTGGCGGACACAAATTAACTGAGTTAATCCTTAAAATAACACTAAGAGCTGGGTGCGGTGATGCACATCTGTGATCTCAGCACTCTGGGAGGCTGAGGCAGGAGGATCACACATTTGAGCCCAGGCTGGGCAACTTAGTGACTTACCAAGAACATGTTTCAAAATAAAAATTTAAAAAAAATTTTTTTTAAAAAAATGAAGAAGAGCCAGGGATGTAGCTCAATGCAAAGGCCCTGGGTTTAATCCCCAGTGCGGAAAAACAGTGATAGTGTTAAAATACAAAGTAGTACCTCTGCATTTCACAGAGGAGGAAACCAAGGCAGACAGAGGGTCCTGTCTCATGCTCAGGGCAGAACCCAGCTAAAGGGGCTCTGAGTTTCTCAGCCCTGCATTGTGCTGAGTGGAGATACAAGTTTACCGCTCCACGTCTTAAACCAGAAATACTTTTATCAACCACATGGCTGTCAGAGCTCAATGCTTCCTTACCACCTTTCACATGCATAAAAAAATAGAAATATCAGCACATCACCAATGACAGAACCTTGTGAGTTGTACAACCAGACAGGTAAAGGAGGCATAGCTGATTGACTAAAATGCCAAATCAGAGCAGATGAGCAGGCCGGGACCCTCCTAAGAAGAGATTTGAACATCGCTTTTTGTGTTAGCCCATGCGTGCATTTAGTTGCTTGTGCAAATTTCTAGGTCTTCTGCTGATAGATAGCATCAGTTGTCTATTTCTTCATTTCTTCCTTCTCTGATACCTGTGTTGAGTCCTTCTCTTCTCCTCCCTCTTGCTTCCCTTATGTTGGGTCCTTGAATCAGGACAACAATACTTTCCGTATGGAAGATGGAATTTTTCTGTCTGTACTTCAGACCATAGTTACATTTAGGAGTTGCTCTGAAATGTGGATTGGAACTGCTTTTAGCCCACAAGTCTCTGACCAGGACACCAGGGAGTAGTGGCCAGCGGAGTCACAGAGCGGCTGAAAGAAACCGAGCCACTAAGGAGATGTCCTCTGCCTTTGCATCCATCTCTCCTCCCAGAGCTCTTTGCTTGGGGTACACAGTGTCCCCTCATTTCCTCCAGCCTCCTTTGTTCCCCTTTACATGAAACACAGGCATTAATGTACAGCCAGCAAAAAATGTGCCTACATTATATTTACTCCTAAAATTTAAAGTACCAACTGTTTAAAATATCTACGTGGTATTAAAGAATTATTGTTGATCCAGGTATGGTGGGACATGCCTGTGATCCCAGCACTCTGGGAGGCTGAGCCAGGAGGATGGCAAATTTGAGTCCAGCCTAGGCAATTCAGTGACTTAGGGAGACCCTGTCCCAAAAAATGAAAAGGGCTGGGAATGGACCTCAATGTGAAGAAACAGGGTTCAATTCCCAGTACTGCAAAATGATAGGAATTATTAGTTTTTAGATATGCTAATAACATTTATCATGTGAGGTTTAAAGGTAGAACTCTTTGTATCATAGGGTTACACACTGAGAAATTTCTAGATCTGGTTCTGTGGCATCTGTAGCTTCGTTCAGTGTTGAAATGGTGATGGAGACAAACAGCTGTGGCCTGGCAACACTGTCAAAGTTGACTGGTGGGTGTGGGGGCTTATTAGGCTCCCCTGTTTGGCTTTGTGTCTGCCTGAAGTTTGCAGAAACATCAAAAAGTTTCTTGTTTTAAATTTTTATTAATCCATGTTGCAGTACATAATGTCTATACGCCTCGTGGGAGAGTTGCTACATGTACATAACACATCTTAATTCCACTTTTCGTGCCCTGCCCCTCCCCTCCCCCCACCATCCCTAGATCTTCTTCCCATTTGTAAAAGATCTATCTCCCTGATTCCTATTATCCTTTTTTTAATTTTTTGCTTTAATTTATTTATACTTTGGGTTTCTCGTATAAGAGGAACCATGCTGTATTTCAGCTTGTGTGTTGGTTTTATTTCACTTAACGTTGTGGTCAAAGTGCATCCATTTTCCTACAAATGACTCCAATTATCCTTCTTTATGGCAGAGTAGTACTCCACGTTTTCCGTATCCATTCATTTATTGATGCACATACGGGCTTTTTCCAAGACTTGGCTCTTATGAGTTGTGCTGCTAGAGACATGGATGTGCATAGATCACTGTGACATGGTGTTTTTAACTGAATGGGAACCCTCCTGACAGTAGCTGAAGGGGTGTCTGATAGTTCCAGGTCGCCTTGGAAACCTGGGATCAATGTCCTGTCTGTGCCTCAGTTTCCTCATCTGTACAACAAGGAGAATAATAGTATGAACTTCATTGGACCCTGGTATAGGCTGAGGTGTTGTTACATGTAGCACATTACAGGTACATGTTACATACAAACCATTCATGGCCCTACATATGGTCATTACCACTAGCTTTCCTAGAGACGGGAAGTTGTGTTTTCGTTTCCTCCCTGGATTTCTTAGATTTGCAATTGATATACAGAAAGCTATCCTTAATTTTGTACATGAAAAGCATGTTAGAATTAATAGTTATCTTTTCTATTTTAAAATAAATGACAGAATGAACTTGATAATGACCTTGCTGTCACTTGTTATATTGGGTGGATTTCTGCAGATATTTAATGAAATGATTTTAAAAATAAGTTTCTAAAATTTGCTAAGGATATATTGTGGGTTTTTTCCTTCCAGGTAAGTTAGGTTCATTGATTAGACAGCTTAGCCATAACACTGACTGAACCTTGGGTATTTAATTTTTTTCTGTCACAAGGGCCATAAAGCTGCATTTTTCCCCATAATTACAGTTATCATGAAACTGCATCCTCTTACATAGCCCTGGTAGGTGGAGATTTCACGTAGTTTCCTCCCTTCCTCTCCTCTTTTCTTTTCTTCTTTCTTTCTTTCTTTCTTTCTTTTTTCTTTATTTCCAGTACAAGGAATTGAACCCAGAGTCTTCCCCCTAAGCTACATCCCCAGTCGTTTTTTTATGTTTTACTTTCAGACACCATCTCAGTGAGTCACAAAGTTGCCCAGACTGGGCTGGAACTTGCCATCCTCCTGCCTCAGCCTCCCAGAATGCTGGGGCTCATGGTTTCTTAATGCTGCAATTTTTCTTTTCTGCACTGCTACATCCTAACTCATAGTTTTCCTATGGAAGGAACCAGTGCTGGGGATTTCCACAGGATATTTACCAAGGAATGCACACCCATGGTCCACAAAGCCAGGGTTTCAGAGCCTGGGGGAATGTTAGCTATTTTCTGCACAGTCCCTGCCCTCTCTCTGTGCAGTCAGCTCTCCCCTCTCCCGTATGGGTCACCTACACGATCCTGGGGTCACAGAGCGGAAGGGTCCCCACAGGGCTTATCTTTGAGAACCACTTGTGAAAGGTGAAAGATGGGTACAGACCTTGGGCTCTGGAAAATTAATCAGAATCTGGTGGGGAGCCAGGTTAACACACACAGCAGACTCATGGTGCTGACTTTGTCCTTGAGCCCCCAGGAAGGGGAGGGGGGCTGATTTGATGGACCCCCCTGAGGGCGTCCCTGGAAGGTGCAGATGGAGCAGACTCTGACATCTAATGTGGAGGAGAGAAACAGGAAGAGGAGGCAAAACTGGGCAAAATATGAAATGGAAATCACGCTCCTGTATACAGAGAGGGTGAGACTCAACGAACTGTCAGTCTTCCATCGGTGAACAAGGATGATGTCAGATTCAGCCTTCCCAAACTTCTGTTGGCTCCATAGGTCACGCCATCACTGTCACAAAAGCCCAGCGTTAGGGCCATTGGGAACAGGAAGAGGCTCAGATGACCAAGGGGAAGTGGAAATTACCAAGCAACCGATAATGGGCATCTCCCGTCACTGGTCCCACTGCCCAGTCTCTGAGCCTCAGATTTGTGAGCTTGTTCCCCCTACAGTTGGAAAGGACTTTGTCAATGAACTACCATATTTTTAAGATTCAGAAAGCTGCCTGTGCTGGCTGAGCTTGTAATCCCAGCACTCTGGGAAGCTGAGGCAGGATTCTGAGATCAACCCCAACCTAGGCAATTTAGCAACTTGGTGAGACCCTGTCTAAAATTAAAAATTAAAAAAAGGCTGGGGGTGGAGCTTAGTGCAAAGGCCCAGGGCTCAGTCCCCTGGGATGCATCGGGTGTGGGAGAGCCCCAGGCACGGAGCCCAGAACAGATGAGCAGGGAGCCCACCGCAGGTGGCACAGTGAAAAGCATGGGCCTTGTGACACGTAGGGTGGCAGGCACTGCAGGGGACCAGTGTCATAGGAGAAAGTGGTTGGGATTTCCTGACATAGGACAGTGGCTGGAACTCTCTGTTCTAGAAAATGAGTGCAATAGCTGGTATGGTGGGTGTGTTGACCGCACGTTGAGGACTGATATAGAAAGGCCTGGGACTGGATGAGTGCTGGAAGCCATTGTCCCATGGGTGACATGCTAGGGTTTATCTTGCAGGTGTCATGGAGCATAGAAAGTGTGCCAGCTGCAAGTGTGTGTGGTGCATGTGAGGATCGAGAGGAGCCCGCTGGTTGGGGGTGGCTCTGAGCAGGGGTAGGTGTATTAGTGATCTGGAGTAGGCTGAAGCATGCTAGTGCAAGCTCCAGCTCACCTGGCTCTGCAGCCCTGAGGAAAGCACATCCCCTCTCCCAGCTGTGGGGTGCTTACCCTAATAGCATCCGAATGGCCCCTATTGTGTGCTGAGCTTTGGAGCATGATATAGGTGGAAAGTCAATGGGGCACCCCCAGTGCTAAAGCCAGGGGTACAGTGCAGAGTGGAAAGGAGTTGGATCCATCCTCTGAGTCTCCTCCAGGGCTCCAAAGTAGAGTCCCTGCAGTGTGGCCTGGGCGGCCTGCTGTCCAGACACAGCTTGCCCTTATGTGTGTGCTAGAACATGCACATGCTCATGCATGAACACACACACATGCCTGTATTAGATCCATTCATACACACTCCTTTCCAAATACATTCACTGGGCCCTCCTGGATAGAGCTCACATGTCCACCTGTGGGGACACCAGCCCTTGATACCCCTGGTCTGGCCCCTAGATTGAGCAGACTTGGGTCAGGCTCTGCTGGGGGACTTACTATGCAGCCTCTCTGGTCTCATGATGGTGACCGAGAGGGACACCAGACCACCCCTGGGCAAGGTCTGTGGGTGACACATCCAAAGGGATGGATCTAAAACATTCCATCCTGCACCCACATGGCTAATGTTTGTACTGACTGCTTCCTTTAACAATATCTTTTAGGGGGGCCGGGGATTTAGCTCAGTGGTTCCACCGCATGCCCCGCAAGGGCAAGGTCCCGAGTTCGATCCCCAATACCAAAAAAGACAATGCTTTAGGGCCAGAGGTTTAGCTCAGTGGTGCCAGTGCCTACCTGGCAAGCACAAGGTCCTGAGTTTGATCCCCAGTTCTGAAACAAACAAACAAACAAAAAAGCTTTAATTACACTAGACCTTCTTTCTCAGATGATTCTCAATTATTTCAGAAAAAGAAATGAAGCCCAAATTTGCTAGAACAAAATGCTTACTATCCTGAAAATAGAAGCTATGAATTTTCACTTATTAACAGTAATTAAGAATGTCCCTTTCCCTAGTCTCCTAAATTTTTGGAAGAAAACTGAATTGAGATTGCACAGAAATTCCAGAGACATGTGAGTACTTCAGATGCATTAGCCCGGCCTCCCTCCTGCCTCCTTCCCTTTTCCTTCCTCCTTCCATCCTCCTCCTTCATGCCTAGCATTCATTTTCCTGTATACAAGCCAATGAGAGGTATGTATTTGAGTTTCAGGTCCTTATATTCACTTCTTAATTATTTGTTTAGTGTTCTTGGATGGCTTTATATCATACTTCTTAATTTTAATGAGAAGTAAAAAGAACACAACTTTTCATTTTCACCCACAATACTACTTTCCGTGGGTGGACAGAAAGGGGCACTTTTACATAACTCTCACCTCCTGAGGTGCACAGAGCGGTGCAGCCATTGTCCTCATGATGTTTTCCTTCTTATAACCGTGGTGATCTGGAGCTTGAGCATGGTGACCTCGGCAGCTTGGTACCACACTGGGCAGCTGTGCAGCTGCCATGGGCCCAGCTGCGTGACCCCTTCCTGGAGCAGGTGCCTCAAGGGTCCTGAGCTCTCTGCGTCCTTTCCACCTCCCCCAGGAACTGGCTCAACTCTGTCTGAGGACTCCCGTGGGGACCACTTTCTAGGGAGGAAAACAATTTTAGTCCTGCTGGTATGATGCTTTGAAAAAGCTACAAAAATGATAGTTTTGAATCCTATAGGAGGACTACATGGGCTGATCAAAAAATACAGTGAATGTTTAACTTTTTAAAAATTATTACAGTTAAAGACCTATCACCTGAATCCACCTCAAAATAACTCCCTTGTTTTGAAGACACTCATCCCATTGTCCTTGCCACTTTCTGCAGCAGTTCAGGGAGTCTTTCTGAATGTCTTTACCAGGCGGGATCAAAAATACTGTACTGCGGCTGAGCGCCATCCAACAGAAAGGGAAGCTCATAAAAACATGACACTGTGTCTTCATCCTTGTTCAACCTTAGTCACCAGATCTGCACCATGTGACTCCTGGCTCTTTCCCGAAGTCAAAATGACCATGAAAGTGAGACATTTTGAATCCATTCAGGACATCGAGGCAGCCAGGACAGCACAGCTAAAGACCCTCGGGGAAGAGGACTCCAGAGCCGCCACGGGAAGTGGCAAGGACAGTGGGATAACGATTCCAAATAGGGGAGAGGATTTTGAGGGGGGTTAATAGTGATGTGTCTTTTACTGTAATAAATTTTTTTAAACTTAAATACAAATTTGAAACATAAAATATGATCACCCCTCATAGATTGGGATTTGGGGAGGTTCCCACTTAAACATTTTATTTATCAGTGGTCAGCTAAGTATGTTTTTAACCCTTATGCAGAATCTCTCTTCATATTGGTTTTGATTATCCTGTCATCCACTATTTCTTTCTCAATGGTTGAACATTATCAATTTTATATTATTGATTCCTGTGCTCAAAAAATTAAGGCTTGCATCTTAAACTCCATGAACACTGTAGGAAATTCTTGCCTGTAAAGAAAAAACATCTTGTCCATGTGCATGTTTAAGAGGGCAAACAATAAAGAGACAAATTAATTAAGATGTTTTGTATGAGATAAAGCTGTGAAGAAAAATTAGGCAGGACAGAGGAAAAGTAGCACAGAGGCAGGGAGGTGGCAAGGTGCTGTTGTAAGTGTCATGGATTGGGGGGAGGTCTAGCTGAATGAAAGACTGCAAAGTCCAGGAGATGAGGAGCGAGTGAGCTTTGTAGGTGTGGGGAAGGTGCCATGCAAAGGTCCTGAGGCCGCAGAATGCTTAATAAACAGTCAGTTGGCCACTGATGCTAAGGCAGAATAGAGACAGCGGTGGAGAGGGGCTGGAAATATAGCGGGGGGAGTGCAGAAAATCTAGGGGACACCAGAAGGGCTTTCCCTCACACTAGTGAGACAGGAAGCCATGTCCAGTTCCAGGCGGGTGGGCAACCTAGTGTCCTGGGTCCTTGCAGAGGAGATCGAGGGCCTGGCAGATGGAAATGGCACTGGCTTGGACGGGGGTGGGAGTGGTAGGGAAGGCAGATGGGGTCCGAGCGCTCAGGATGGGAGACAGTGGGTGCCTCCGAGCAGAGAGAGCCATCAAGGGACCAAGAGCGTGCTCACCACACTGCAGGGGCTAGGGGGACTTTGGGACACTGACAGGCACCAGGTGACGGGCAGTGAGCTAGGGGCACGCTGCCAGCTGTCCCCGGGGACGTGGGCATGGGCAGAGCACAGCCAGCCCTGACCACAGCAGGGGTGGTGGGGACAGAGTGGCCCAGCGAGCGATCCCCGGGAAGGCCTGGGTGGCAGGGAGTGGGAACTCCTGTCGAGAGTGGAACGGGTGACCGGCTGTGGCTGGAAGCAGACTCGGGCTCCCAGGGGATTTGCTTTTACTTCTGTTTCCTTGAGAAGGGAAATAGCAGCACCCAGGAGCTTGGGATGGGAAGGGTGCAGTGGAGATGGGAATTCATGATGCAGCAGATGGGGGGGACCAGGGCCAGTGCTGGATGGTGGCATTGATTCCTTAGGGACCAGAAGCCCAGGTGCTCCTGGGAACAGGAATAGGGACAGAGTGGAGGGCAGGGACAACTTTGGGGATGGGGAGAGTGAAAAGGCAACAGCTGGGGCAGGGGTCTGCCCTTGAGAACGTGCTGGTGACAGGTGTAAGCTGTGGCATTTGAGCGTGGACAGGAAGAACGAGGAACAGCACATTGCAGAAGTGTGAGGAGCAGAACGGAGACAGTGACTGGACGCATGCACAGACAGCAGCCACGGGCCAGCCAGGGTTGGGGACAGAGGAGGGGATGGGCACCATCAGGACCAGAGGACCAGGGTCTGGAACCCAGGAAGCACTGGGAGAATCGGGGCGATGGGTTCCTTGGCAGTCTTTGGCGTTGGGGCCAGAATTTCAGCCTTAATGTGGGGCTGCCTCGCTGTGACCGTGCAGCATTCACCGGGTGCCACGTGTGCTGTGAGTTTGTAAGTGTGGCAGAAGAGACTCTTGTTTCCCCCTCTGAACTTTTCTGGGTTTTGATCTCTTTGTTTGAAGTCCTGTCTGTGTACCACCCATGGGTACAGCACTTCTGTGAGGAACTAAGCCCCAAGGTCCATGCATAAAGGCCTGTGGCCCAGTGTGACTGCACTGTGCTGGAGATGGGCTTGTAAGGGGGGATTCAGGTAGAATGAGGCCCCAGGGATGGGCGGGAACTTCGTCTGGTGGCAGAAACCAGGACATGATGCCTGCCACATGAGGACACAGCGAAGGGGGCCCGGGCCACAGCCTCACCAAAAACCAAATTTCTTGGCATCAACACTGATATTCATGAACCTCAGGTTATGAAAACAAGAAATGGTCTTTTGTCCACTGGGATAAGGGAGCCAGGAGAGCTCCCCAGGGCCATTCCCAGTGGGTGCTCCTGGGCTGTGTGGATGACTAACTTCTAGTGGGGTTCCTCAGGGATCTGACATCAAAATCCATGTTCTCAGCACTGCATTCACTTGTGACCCGGTCCAAACTGTTGAACCAAAATGAAACAAAAGTCACTGGTCAGTCCTTGCTCAGATTCTTCCCATGAGACAGAATGCTATGATGGTGAGAATCTGTAACCGGACATACACACACACACAGACGTGGAATCAGCGAGGGATAGGAAGCCAGGATGCATGACCCACATGCAGACAGGAGTCTGTAAGGGGTCAGAAGTGGCATCCATGCACACGCATGCAGAATGGGATCCTTGAGGACACGGCCACCTCTCCATCAGACCCCACCACACTGGCTCTGTGGCTCAGCATTGTCTAATAAAGCAGGACAGGGCAGAAAAGCTTGAGACCCTTGCCAACATCAGGAACTTGTGTATTCTGTCATAATAAAGTCAACTGAACTATAACAAGGGAGGCAGAAGGAGCAGGGCACGCTAAGGAGGAAGGTGGTGAGGGACAGGACCTGGGCGTTTGCTCCCCTCCCTCAGTCTGCAGCCCTGAGCTGACAGAGCAGGGGGAGCCTGGGGACACCAGGAGGCCCAGGGCCAAGTGCACTTTCTTTATTAAGTACTTTGGTCTGATTGCATTTTGTCCTCACTGCGCTTTATGACTGTACTTAAAAATTCCTGCGTAAGTTGAGTAGCAATTAGGGAGATTGGTTGTAATTTTTTCTCAGCTCATCTGTCATTTTTTTGGGCAAGCCTCAAGTTGGACTTGGGTCTACAACTTAAGTGACACATCGTCCCTTTCCCTTCCTCCCCCAATACCTGGCACACAGTGGGGTCTCAAAAAACACAGCTGCAAAGAGGATGCGTAATTTTGTGTGAGTGGGTAAAGGCTAACAACTGACCAGATGTGACTAGGGAAATACCAAGCTTGCCATCAATAGCGGTCAGTAAACACTGCATTCGTCAGCACAGGCTGCATAACAAGACTCCATATACCAGGGGACTTGAAGAGTGGGCATCTGTTTCTCTTGGGCTCAGAGAAGTCCAAGCTTAATGCCAGTGCACCTGGTGTCCAGTGAAGGTTCCCTTCCAGTTTGCAGAGAGCTGCCTTCTCATTGTGTTTTCAAGTGGGAGAGGGAGAGAGCTAGCACTTTCTTGCTTTGTAAAAGGCCACTGATCCCCCACCAGGGGCTCCATCCCTATAACCTTCTTACCCCCCAAAGGCCACATCTCCCCACACCACCACATTACAGCTTTGAGATATGAATTTTGGAGGAAGACCAACATTCACTCCGCAGCATACACACACACATACACATGCACATGTACATAGAGGAAGATTTCTAACACACATATATGTGTGTGTATGCATTATTATATGATTTTTGATAGTAGATTGGAGGTCATAAATATCTTTGGGACCAGAAATAAAGGACTACATGATTTGGGCATAGCAAAAGCTCATTCTATCAAGGCCTAAAGAGGATGGAACTATACAGAAGGACCCACTGAGATTCTGCCTTGTTGGTCAGAGGAAGAACACATAAGTCAAAGATACTGCAGAGAATAGAAAGACCTGAGCAGATCAAAAGCAACAGATGTTCCTCAGTTTGCTGGAGCTGGGGTGGGAGAGCTGGGGACACTGGGCTCAGCTGCAGGAGCTCCTTGTGGTGGATGCGCCAGGGGTTGCTTGTGGTTACCCAGCTCAGGTGTGGCATGATGGTGCTCAGCTTCAGCAAGGTGACTCTGCAGAGGCTCAGAGACAAATGCAGCTATGAGGAGTCTTAGCAGGAAGGAACTGGTGATGGCACTGACCTACAATCTGCCTGCACATAATAGTCACAACTATCATCTCATTTCCCCTTCACGCCTGCTGAGCGATGCGGTTTGGTCCTCCTTGTTTGTAGGACCAAAGAGACTGTGAGAAGCTACTAAGGTGGTGCTTAGCATGGGCTATGCAGCTGGAGCAGGGCCACAGACTCTTCTTCCCCACCCTGCCCCATGCACAGCAGGAAGCACATGTTTAGAAACTTCCAGAGCAGTTGTCATTGAGGCAGCATTCAAGGGCATGATCATTTGAAACAACTACTTTTATTGTACTTTATAAAACAATTGGCCTGAAATAATTACACTGGAATTTTTTTTCAAAATCTCGTGCCCTACCAACACATGATTTAGGACCTGAGACTCCATGACACCAGCAAAGAAACCGGGGCTGGGACACTGTGACCCAGGAGTTAATCAAATTGTTCTTTCTATTAGCTTTGTAGGTAGTTGTTTGTTTTTTCCCCCTTCCCTACAGATTTATCTACATAATTGTATTTTACTCAGACTAATAATTAAATGAGTCTGAAATCCCTGAACATATAATCCTCGCCTTTGAGCAGGGTGTTGTTAAGATCCTGGAAAGGGAAAGCCAGCCCAGATTAACACCCAGCTCGGGTTACTTCCAAGCCAGAAAGAAGCATCACTAAGAGCAGATTGTCATGTATTGGAAATTAATGGAAAATAGAATTCCCCTTGAAGATTCTCTGCTATTGTTTCCCAAGTGAACCTGATTGGCATTGATTTGTCAATTTATTATCCACCGCAGCGGTTTCCAAACTTTCCCCCCCAAGTTGTTTAACATGAATGCTCTACAGTGATTTTGGTTATACCTCCAGCTATTTTTCAAAACAAAAAATTCATGAATAATTTTCATAAGGTATGGCTTGATCTAAATGTGGGCAATTTGACCTTAAAAGAATAAATTTTTTATTTCAATCAAAGGTGTTTGTGTCCCGTTCCCCTCTGTTCTTTCTTATTGGCTACATCCCTATCAGAAAATTGGTAACTTTATGTTCAAATTCACAAATAATTATTCTACTCATCTCACTAACTTGTATCCTAGAATGGGTGGAAAATAAACTTCTGTAATTGGGAGGTGGATTATTTTATTATTTCCATACTTTTTTTCATTACTCTTCATTCATAGTTAACGACAGGAAACTTTGATTATTTGGAGTTCAGAAAATAAACTCCTTCCATCCAAAGTAGGTATATACCTGAATAGAATATGTATGGATTTATTGGAAAGTGAAAAATGACCTTAATTTAAACTCTACACTACATCTTATGTCTTTTTCTACCATCTTGAAATCCCCTTATGATAGTCCCTTTTAATTCTCATCCTTTATTGAAATTCATTAGAAAAGTAAATGAATTGTAAATGAATTTTTTAAGGTAGATATTCAGGGCAAGTATTGAATTTATAGACTTGCAAGGATTGGATGGCAGGGGTTTAGGATGCTATTCCCAATCCTTTGTCCTTGGTCTTTGTCCCAAGTCACACATTTGCTGGAAGGATGCTGTCCACCCTCGACCTTACCTCTCGTATTTGCAGCTCAATTGCATCTCCCTGACTGTAGCTGTCTAGAACGCCCCTGTGTGGACGCTGCTTCCTGGGTTCCCTGTGGGTAGCTGGAGCCACTCACAGCATCACGCCACCTGATCTCTTCTTCCTGCTGGGGTCACAGTGGTTGGGTGGTTCCACCCTCCTCCTGCATGTCAAGTGCAGAATGCAGGCCACCTCCGCTGCCCCTGCACCCTTTCCCTGACTGCACAGTCATGCCCGCGATCCCAGATCTTCTGTTAGTGATTTTACCCTCTGTGCCTTCATGACACTGTGCCCTCCTGGTTTCTGGCAATAAGGTCCGTGATCACATCTGCTTCTTACATGGTTTCTGGTTTTGCTTGTCCAACCATCTGCAGCACACACTCAGAGCCACCCTGGTTGGTGAAATTCGGCTCTGCTCTCTACCTGGCTGGAGGCCTTGGGAATTTGCTTAACCTCTCTTGGTGTCCCTGTCCCCATCTAACACCATAGAAAGGACAATAATGTGCAGGCTTCCGGTGAGTATGACTCACTCTGGAGGGAGGAGCACCTGGCAAGTGTCTCATCAGCAAGGGACACCAAAGTCACAGCGAATATGGTTTTTATCCTGGGTATCGCACCCCTCAGCAGACTCTTTCCTATTTTATATTTCACAAAACTGCCACCCCTGGCAAAAGCTGTGCCCCCTCTACCACACAATCTGCACAGGGTCACACTCCCTATACCATTCTGGGTGCCCAGCTAGGTTCTTCCTTGCTCCAACCCTGCCTGACTCTATGTCTCCTAGTACCTGTGGCCTCAGCCCCAGGAACCTAGGACACAGAGCCACAGTTAGTGGCGGGCCCTGCCCCAGCTCCCTGATCTTTGCTCTTACCACTGCACCTTTGATGCATCCAGGCAGAATGCAGGAAGGGCCCGCTAGGAGCACCTCTGTCCACCCTCACTGCTCAGCTGGGGTCAAAGCTGGGGTCCTGATGGAGACACCCTGGCTTCCTGTTGTGCATGGAGCAAATGTTCCCACTAGGAGCAGAGAACAGAGCAGTGAGAGAGAGCTGCATTGAAAGCCTTTCTCCTCCCTGTGTTATCTCTGAGCTTTGTTGAGTTATATAACTCTATTTATCTGTAGTTGGGGTGGAACCAATTTCTAACTGATAGAGCCATGGTGAAGACTGAATGAGCTGATGCTTGTGAGGTCCCTGGAAGTCGAGCTGAACGACTTGGGCTGGTGAGCTCGTGTGTGTGTGTGTGTGTGTGTGTGTGTGTGTGTGTGTGTAGCTGCTCACCCCAGCAGGTCGGTGCCTGGGGCTGTATGCTGAATTTCTCCCTTCTCTTCACCCAGCCTGCTCTCTCTACTGCTCACTAGGGATGGTGGAGGCCACCACACATCCCCAGTGTGGACCCCCATAGACTTCCATTTTGGGTTCCTCTATCCATCATGCCTCATTAAGTTCTTAGACCCCACCTCTTGCAGTGGTCTTCCCTTCCTTCCTGGCATCACTGTCAGAAGTTAAGTGCTCTTGTTCCTGCCACAGCTGTGGGGATTATATGCCCCGACTCTCAGCAAGACAAAGGATCTGCATCAGGCTCCACAGCACCAGAACCCAAACTCTCACAGGACTGAATTCTCCCGGGCTGCCCTGGTCTCACCACTTTCTCATCACTGAGACACAATATCTGACCCATAACTCTAAGGAGGAGAGGCAAACTGTGGCTCACCGTTTGTAGAGGTTTCAGTCTATAGTCGGCTGGTGCCAAGGCAGAGCAGCATGGCAGAGGGGCCAGGCAGAAGAGAGATGCTCATGGTATGGTGGATAGGAAGCAGGGAGAAATTAAGGGAGGAGGGAGGGGGATAGACCCTTCAAGGCCACACCCCCTGTGACCCATTTCCTTCCCCAACACTTCACCTCCAACACTGCATTTAGCTATAGACTCAGCAGTGGACTAAGCCATGATCCAATCACTTTCCAGAGCCCACCTATGAGCACATGAGGATTTGGGGGAACATCTAGATGTAAACCACTATACCAGGGTTATGGTTTAGATCAAAGACATCCCCTAAAGTCTCATCTGTTCAGAGATAGGATTTTGGAAAATGAGTGGATCAGGAGGGCTCTAAGTTCATCATTGGATTAATGCACTGATGAGATCAAAATTTAATGGCATTACTAGGAGGAGATAAAAACAGGAGATGGTGCCCAGATGAAGGGCTGCATCATGGGGGCACGACCTTGGGGAGTCTATCTGGTCCCTGGCTCCTTCCTGTCTGGCTTCAGCTCTCTGTGCTTCCTGCCTTCCATGAGGTAAGCAAATTTTCTCTGTCACGCCCCTGCCTGGCTCGCCTGTTTTCTCCAGTTCTACTAGAGCCCAGGGTCTCTCTCTTGCTCAAACAGTAAGAGCTGCCATGTATTGCACCATCTTTGGACCTACCATACAATGTTCTAAATGTTTCAGTTACCTGATCTCATAACTGATGGCAATTTTAGAAGGTAGATCCCCACTTCTCACCAAACAACAAACAAAAAACTGAACTTTAGCCACCCAAGATTTTTCAGAGTGATAAAGCAAGAATTGGAACCCAAGTCTGCCTACCTCCCAATTGGATGCTTCTACCTCATTCTCTCCTCATCTATAAGTGCCCTTGAGCATTTACTCTGCTATCTTGTACATTAGAAGTGCTTTTAAAAAAACAAGGTGGCCAAATTGATCCAGTGGCCCTGGGACTTGCTATTCTGCAATCTCTCACCCTGGAAGGAGTGTCCAGTGTTCCCAGACAGTGCTGTGAGCCACCACTCTGAATTCAGTTTCAGCTCTGACCTTTCAGTATCATCGAAGTCCTGGGTGAGCCACCAAGGCTGCATGGTCCCCCAGGAGCTGTCTGGGTTCACACATCACAGGACACTCAAATTCCTCAGTAGGTGGCATAAAGAGCCTGGAACTCAACCTGTCACAGTCACCCATGCCAGAACCAATGTGTTATTGCTCTCTTGGGTTGTAAGGATGCTTGGCTATTATATTCATCAGCTTTCTCATTGCTGAGACACAATACCTGACATCCAGAAGTCAAGGGAGGAGAGGCTTAATTTGCTTATAGTTTCAAAGGATTTAGTCCATGGTTGGCTGCTCTAAGTCAGAAACATCATGGTAGAAAGACAGAGCAGAGGAAAGCTGCTCACCTCATGGCAGCCAGGAAGCAGAGAGAAGGGAGGAGTTGGTGAGGGAAATATACCCTTCAAAGGCTCTTCCTCCAGTGACCCACCTCTTCCAATCAGGCCCCACCTCCTACAATACACTCAGCTATAAGCTCCTCATGTATGAATCACTATCAGCACAGCATCTCCATGATCCAGTCACCTTCCAAAGCCCCAGCTCTGAACACAGGAGACTTTGGGGGAACACTCTAGATCTAAACCATAACAGCTATGGTCTCATTTTTCCAACTCCCATTCTTTTATAAAGTAACTTACAAAGCACAGTTCTTGTGAGTTTGCAAATCACTGGGGGTTTTAGAGGAGGAGGGTGAGAGGTTCAGAGCACCATATTTCTGATGTCGCAGGGCACCATGTGGATGTGAAGAAAAGAAAAGGTATTACCAACATATTTCAGGGCTCCAGCCTGGGTTGGGGATTCATGAAAGCAGAGACATTAGATCTCAAGAGAGCACAGTAGTTCCCACCCAAGCTGACCTGACATTAGAATCTGGAAACAGAGGAAGTGAGCTGTGCTGAAACTCCAGCTCACCTCAGATGAGGCTCCGGGATGGGCATGAGCTTCAGTCATAAGCATGGTGTTAAGTTCTGGCCCTGCTGCCCCAGGTCATTGGCCAGCAAGCTAACTGTGCTCAGCCCCAATGCTTCCAAGTGGTACAACACTGTAGAATTGTTGCAGGGATTACGTGACAGGAGCATATGCAGTGCATAGATAGCATCAGGCTGGATGTGGCGCAGAACATGCAGAAATCCTCCCTGCAAAGCCTGGCTTCCTGGAGGCCAGCACCAAGTCCCCTTTTCCTGCAGACTTGAACTCCAAGCCTGAGTCCCAGAGCTGGGAGGTGAGGGGGCCCAGGTGCTTTGCCTGCAAATAAAACTCTTCCAGCCTTCCATTCTCAGAGCGATTTTAAACACATGATTTTCTTAAATGCTGGAGGACCGTTCCGGAATGGTAATCAGTTAATTAGTCAAAAAGGGAAGCTACATTTGGTCATTCAGGGAAGAGTTTAATTTTACTACCTCCTCCAAGGGCAATGATAGTGCTCATTTAAATGTTATTAGTTTCAATGTGTTTTATATTTTAAATATTTGCTTGTGGCTTTTATACTGCCTTTTGGGGAAAAAGAGCATTTTATTTGTTTACTTTGTGCTATTTTTTTCCTTCCTTTCGAGAGGTAGATTGTTCAGTACCTGGAATGTACATATTTGTGTCTCCCAAATGGGTAGCACATCAAAAATCCTTCCTAACACTCAGAAAACTGACAAGAACTCTGCCCATAACATACCCCGGGAAGGGAAAATACCACATGTTGAAAAGTGACTTTAGTTAGACTTGGACTAATTTAATTGAACATTAAATTAGCAGCAAAGATGTTTAGACAAGGTTTTTTATTTTTATTTCCGGTACCAGGGATCGAACTCAGGACCTTGCACTTGCGAGGTAGGTGCAGCACCACTGAGCTACAACCCGGCCAAGAATCAAATTTTATAGTTTCAGTTCCTGTGACAATTCTGAAAACTGTTTTGCTTAGCAGGATAGTACAGCACAATTGGAAAGTCTAAGGAATTTCAGGAAGTTCGAGGATTTGGGAAATATAGGAATCACAGCAGCTATCTATTCATGATTTTGCACCAAAGGTAATGTTCAGTTATTTATTTCACAATATTTATTTAGTGTCTACTATGAGCCGAACACTTTCTAGGTGTTGTGATTCAATAGTGAGGAAATTAAAAGTGTGCAGAAACCCTAGCCCCTTGGAGAGAGAATCCCATCCATGGATCATGGAATTTCCATGACTGTAATTGGAGTTGTCTCTGTTTTATCATGTTCTGTTTTTATTGAAAACCACCCGTTATGGAACCATTAACTATTAAAGTTTTATCTAATTTCACTAGTGATTTTCTAAATCATATTTACCCTGTTAAGGGGTGAAGGACACCCTCTGTCCTGGGTGGCCGTGGGTGGTCTCCCTCAGATGTCCTGAGGTGGGGTATGCTCTGTCTTCTCTCACCAAAGCCCACATTCACTAAGCTGCTCCCCAAACCTTGAATGGTCCAGCAGTTACTCTAAATTTGTTAATTTTTAAATTGTGGAAGTTGTTTTGATATCTGCACAACTGTCTTATTTATTTATTTCTACTGACTTGTGTCATAATATGTTATATATCCCATTTTGTTGTCTGTCTGTTTGGCCAAATCTGAAAATCTTATGCCAACTCGCCACTGATAGAAGTTTTGAGGATTTAGCAATGGAAGATAATTCTATTTCATATCTAGATGGGAGAGAGGACTAATTCAAAACTCTCTTGGGGACTTCTTAATTATCTTCTAAGTTCCATTCAAATGATTCTGTTTCTGCTTAACATGGGGGGTTGATATAGTTATGTTCCTAATTCATAATATTCCTTCTTCATTTCCGATTTGTCTGAAAGACTGTAATCAGGTTTATAATGCAAATGAGCAGAAATAGCAGAAAACGTGTGTAAGTCCATTAGAAATATGGTTTTCTGTTTTGCTTTGATGTTTCCACGAAAAACACAATGAGAAGAAATTGTCCAATAATGGGGGAGATTCTGTTGAAGATGTGTATTTAGGGGACACACACACACACACACACACACACGCACACTCAAGGGTCCATCTGGGAAGAAGGGCAATAAACCAAGTTGCATACAGGTCAGGGATGGATGCCAGTATTGCCTGATGAGATTTTCCAAGATGAGATGTCGGGGCACTCAGCTTGTCTGAGTGACCTAAATATAAAAAGCCAAGAAATCAACTTAGTCTTAGAATAAGAGACTGAAATTTCAGAAAAGAGCATTTTAACTAAATGTGAAGGAAAGGCTCCCGACAGCAGTGTATTTTAGATGTCAGAAGAATTTCCAAGGAGAAATGGCAGGAACACTGTCCCAGAACATACTAAAATAATAAAAGGGAGCAAATAATGATCCTTTCTCATTGGACCAAAAAGCAGATCTGGTACCAGCTCAGGGTCGGAATCTGAAGATCCCATACAGGGGCCATGGTAGATACATTGGGAAATGCATACCTGTTATAAGCTAGGACTGTTAGCAGAAAGAAAAACTTGCCTAGATGCATCTCTTTTGGGAAATGTAAATAAATCAGTATCTGGGTAAAATGTAATAAAAATAATTCTCCAGGAAGTTAGCTTCTGTAAGATAGAAAGAAATGTGTAAGACAGGTAGAAAGGATGAAATTCCAAAATACCTCCACCCAAGACACAAGACTTGGCTTAGAGAGAGGATGAGACCATTCAGTCATCAGTCATTTGAAATTAGAAGCCTAAATGATTCTGGAACATGTGAGCTAATAAGAGATCGTAATCATCACATTCAATTTCTGGTTAGATGATATGACTGTTCAATAAAATTCATCATTTTTATTTGAGATGCAGTACAAATTCTGAGCTCTTAGATGGTAGGTCTTGCTGAAGTCTGTCTATCCCTCTATTTTTTCAATCTTTTATCCACGACTTCACTGGCTCACTGGTGGAAGTTGGAGGAGTTCTATTACTCTGATACCTACATCGTGGATGAGATCACTGAGGTACAGATACAGTGAACCAGTGATTTTCCAGGATGACATGTCCATGAAGGAGGAACATGTGTGAAAGTGGACCACTTGCTATCAATCTTGTGCTTTTTGATAATACAGCCTGCATGCTCATCCTGTGGACTTGGACATATTAGGGAAGGGGGGTGCTCTGGTCTTGTTGGCAGACAGTCGAGGCAGAAGCATATATGTGAAGTGCAGCCCACAGTCCTTGTTTGCAGAAAAACCCTTGTCACGGCACAGTCTCGTGTTCCCCAAACACGTTTTACATACATGAGGTCATCCCATCTGCTTAGTACCCCAAGTCAGGGTTGTTAGAAGCAACTAGATCTCAAGAAGCTTCAGGAACTGGGCCCAGTGCATCCCACGGTGCACAAAGGGAACCTGGATGCACATTCCCCACCCCAAACCTACCCTGCCCTTAAAGACGCCCCACTTGCCTGAGTGGGTCAAGGCCAGCCCTGTTTGCTCTATGATGAACAATGTCATTGATCTTAAAGATAAAGCAGTTCTCAAGTCATAATTTTCTCCTTTCTCCCCCACCAGTTCTGTTGGGGTCTAATGGACTCGTAGAAATTTTACATATTCAAGAGCTGCGATGTGGCCATTTGATACGGGTTCACACTGGGCGAGGATCACCATGATCAAGCCCACAAGCACGGTCACTACTGAAGAGTTCCCTTCGTCTTTCACTTTTCACGATGAGCATGTGTGGGTCTACCCTTAGCAAGTTTCAGGTGCACGGTGCGGTGTTAGGAACTATCGTCCCATGCCGTGCCTGGCTCGCAGCACTTACTCTCCCTGACTAACTGGAATCTGGTGTCTTTTGAGAGACATCTCTCTCCATTTCCCCTGCCTCACCATCTTCTACTCATTGTTCTGCTTTCAGTCCCTCCCACTTGGGCCTTTTTCCCTTTCATGTGTAAGATCATCTGGACTCTGGCGTTCTGTACCTGGCTTACGTTCTTAAGTCACCCAAAGGACAGGACTCCCTTCCTTTGTAAGGTAGGATGATAATTCCTTGGGTGTTTGCACCATATCTTCTTACCTGTTCAGCTATTGGTGGACACTGACATTGTCACATGAGGTCACATGATACGTACAACCTAAATGTGTGTCTCCCCAGTTCTCACTGTCCTCAGTAAGACCCTTCAGAATGAGCCATAGTAAGACTGTGTAACGTTTATTTATTCACTACAATTGGTACTGGGGATTGAACCCAGGGCCTCTGCACTGAGCTACATCCCCAACCCTTTCGGATCTTAGTTTTTTAGCCCTGAGTTGCTAAGATGCCCAGGCTGCGCTAGAACTTGCCATCCTGCTGCCTCAGCCTCCCAGAGTGCTGGGATTACAGGTGTGTGTCACCACAACTGGCTTGTAATTTTTGACGTATTAGAGCTGAGGTGAAACTGCTTCTGATGTCCAATCCAGCCTCATTTCCCGAGAAGGATGAGTAAGGTCAAACTCAGGCCCTAGCTTCTGCCTCTCCTCCCTGCATTGTGCTGAGGCCTGAGGAGCCTGGGGAGAGGTGGAAAGGGATGAGCGGACCTCCTGGCCTGCGGCCACAGGAGGACTTCCTCTTGGGAAAATGAACTGCCCCTTTACCTTGCCATGTTGTCCCCCTACAGCCCGGGTCTCAGCAGTGCAGCACAGGTCCAGGGAGGAAAGGCGTGACTTTAGCAGGAATTGATGACACCCTTTCCGGGCTTCGAGGTGTCCCCTCTGCTATGGTGGTGGGTGTGACTGGGCAAAACCATCTTCTATACCTGTCACATCGCTCCCATGTGGGCACACACTGCCAAGAGAGAAACACTGTGAAACGGACCCACCCTTAGCTCTGCAGCTCTTTCAGGCCCAAAAGATTCACATTTTTAAAAACTAGAATTCTTAATGAAAACTTTTTGCAAACCTAGTTGCAAATGGGAGCTGATTTAATGACTGTTCCCAAAGTGGTTTGAGTTTCCAGTGGGAAGAGTAGAATCCTCAGCTCAGTGGTTCTGAGGCCAACAGCTTCTGGGGCAAAGGTTACACTGTTTCTTGAGGCTGAGCCCAAAACGGGGCTTGCGGTTAAAAATATCCCACCCTCCGACCCACACCCCCCCACACCCCCCCGCCACATGCTGTTGAGGACAGTGTGCTCTGGGCTAATCGGCAGTGGGCGTGGGTGGGATTTAGAGGGGAAAGATCTCTCCACAAAAAAGGGCAGCCCAGGAGGAGGAGCCATCCCAAGGACCAGAAATGAAGGGCGGTGAAATGATCCCTCTCTCTCTGATCTTTTATTATTAATTATGAATGGTTCACATGCTTGTTGTTTTCAGTATTTTCAAGTCTTTCTTGGAGGTAGAAGTTATAATAATAGTAATAACTAAATTGGAAACACTGAAGTAGGAAAGGACGTGATATGTGCAGATTGTAGAAGTGGAAGAAGTAGCCGTGGGTGGGTCATTTCCTGTTGTGACGATCTAGGAAGGAGGAAGAGAAAGTAGCAGAGCAGCTGATGATGTGAATGAGTCAGGGGAGGCGTCCCTTTGGCCAAGAGGGCCGAGCTGGGACTCCCAGGACTGTGACTGAGTCTCCATTAAGTAGAATTGAAACAGGGAATGCAAAAGGCATTTTCATCCAGAGGAAGTAAACCTTTCCGTCGCCATGCTGCTAACTTGGTGACTGTGTCTGCGCCACCTTGTGCGGTGTTTACAGCTAACTGTTCCAGTCCTGACAGCAATTCCAGCCAGTACTCAGGGACGCGAGTGCCTCGTGGGCTCTCAGAAATGCGCATGCGTCAACTCACTTCCTCTTCACAGCCAACACTGGGCAGATGAGGAAACTGAGGCAGGGGCAGACCCAGGCCACGGGGCTCCAGAATCAGACCTCTCAGCAGCAGCTCCATGCCCAGGATTTGCCCCCACGTCCCTGTGGTATCACAGCAGCAGGGATGCAGCAGTGAGCCCCCACAGCCTCTGGCACACGGCCCCAAGCGACAGGGTTGGGCCCTGACACTGTGGTGCGGCTCCACACTGCTGTAAATTATTGAAGCTTTCTCCCAAATGGTGTTGACTGAATCTGCTACAAAAATCTGTTTGTCTAGTCCTATGTGCATTTGAACCAAAATAAGCAAAATCTTATGTGTAGGTCAAAAATTTAGCAAGCAGTTTCACACACTCAGGGATGTAGACAACACCAAGTGTGGACCCTGAGAGCCCAGCCCCAGGCCAGACTCCTGCTAGCCTCTCTTTTAATTGTGTGTATCACAGTACTGGGGGGGGCGGTGTCCTGTGTGTGTGTCCTCTGTTGTTTGGGAACTGTTCCCCTGGACTGTGATCTTTTTAAATGCCTTAAACAAGACTTAGGTGGAAGTGAATTTACAGCCTGACTCAGGGAAGTGCTAGGGGGTGGCACTGGGTAGAACAATTATTCAATTATTGGCGTCAAGTCCTGACCAGTTCTAATGTTCTGCTTCCTTTCCATGGTGCTGAATTCCTTCTCTCCTGAGGTTGTAGCTTCTGATTCATGCTCTCTCGCCATCTTCAGCCTCTTCATTCACACTTTCTGGCACTATTTTTAACTAATGAGTTCCAAGTCCTTCTCTTAATTGTACCCCCTTTTCCCCTATTGAGCACTAGCTAGGACGGCATTATCGCTGGCCATGCTGGGTGACACCATTATAGAGAGATGCCCCACTGCATAATGCTCTGTTTTGACAATTACTCAGAAATTTCATATGTTGACTCAGCCAAAGCCAAAGAAGTAAGAGAGTACTTTAGGTGTCTTTATCACCTCCAGAGCTATGCTTCCTGTCGGGTGACCATGTCACCACCCTACCTTCTGGGGTCTGAGGTGGCCATCCTCAGAACTGAAGGTCCAGCTGGGACTTGGACAGTGGGATGAGGCTCCTTCTATGGGGCCAGGGTCCTCACAGTCTCTCTCTCTCTCTCTCTCTCTCCCCACCCACCCCAATTTCCCCATCTCCTCCACTCCCTCTCTCTCTGTCCCTCTCGCTTTCAGCAGGGCTTTGATAGCACATGCCAAGATATTTTTATATATCCACCTCTTTGCCTTTAAAATAGTGTAGAAAGAGTCGTCTAAGAATTTCACTGAAAATGAAGGATTTGAGGTAATGGATAGGAATTTGGTTTTGTTTTTAAAGTTCCATTCCCTTGACTACACATGTAAATGAGGATTTAGGATAGATCCCTTAAAAAATGTGTTCTGAAGGCGAGAATCATCTGGTTTAGACATTTGTGGGCCTCTGAATGTTCTAGAAAGATTCAGATAGAGAAGAGAAAAATGAAGGGGAAGGTGGAAAGCATTTTGGAAGAAATGGGGTGCTCCCAGAGTACCTCAGATGAGGTCAGGAATATTTCCCATGCCAAGCAAACAGCCACCTCCCTCTCCCCTCCATCTCCCATCCAGCCCCCAGCAAAACTCCTCCATATGGCAGTTGCCCTTATATTTAATAATTTAGGAACCAGTTTTTAAATTGCCATGAGAGTCCTACTGTTTCCCAGTGGCTTCTGCATTGGCCCCTTGCAGAGATGTCTCTGTGATCCTCCCAGGTTGCAGAATGCAGAGACACATGTGTCCCAAAGGAGACCACATGTGCTCTGCACAGATGGTCCCGTGCAGGACAGACACATTCAAAGCTACAGCCCAGGCTGCAAGGTGGGTCAGTGCTGCAAGGGCCCAGAGCAGAGGTGAATCTCCCCACATGTCTGAGCATCCAAGAGTTAGTGGGAAACTTGGGCTTAACCATGAGCTGGACAGGGAAAGGGTAACAGAGGAGCCCTGATCAGACTGTCTGGGAAAACCACATGGATGAGGAAGCCAGAAAGGTAAACTGAGGCTCAGTGGATGGCAGCTCCATCTCCCTCCCAACCATTTGAACACTTGACAAAAGGAATAAAGCATTTATTAGCAAGGAGAGCTGAGTTTTAGTTTAATTTTCCCCCTGACTAAAAATGGGGGGCTTTTAGTCAAATCCCATTTGGCTTTGATATTCAGCAAGTGCCCACTTAGTACACGATTGCAGAGGGGGCATTTCTTCCTTTCTGCTCCCACACTGACCCTGCCCAAGTTCAAAGCTCCAGACAGCCCCTGAACAGGTCAGGGCTGAATTTCGGTGAGCAAAGCTTTCTTGAAAAAGGTCTGTCTGTGACTTGGGTCGCTACGGAGGACCTCATGGTGAGGCAGCTGGTGGTCCGAGTGAACTAGCGATCCTTGCACTCGTCCCACATGAATGAAAACAGTGTGCTTTGCCTGCTGGCCAACTCCTCCTCCTGCATCGTTCCTTGTAATAACAACTTTGTAAGGAAGGTGGAGAAGGTGCTTGTCTGGGGTGGGTGCTGGGTTTGGGCACCCAGCTTCCCCTGAGGTTGGAGATGTAAGGCACAGAGGCGAGAGGAGGAGCTTTTTCAGATGACAGCCTGCGGCTGGAGACAGTGGACTCTTCTGTGCACTTGCAGCTTTCTGCTGCTGAGGGTCACCAGGGCACGTCACAGAGCTCACAACGCAGATTCTCACTGTCATCTCTCCTGCTAGCTCTGCTTCAAATGCCCAGCTCCCACCGGAGAAGCCAGTACTGGGCAGAGGAGGCTGGAGAGGGTGGTGAGGTACCATGGTTCCTGCATGGATTCACTGCAGCTGCAACAGGGCCCACACGCCGGTGCCCAGAGTGTGTGATGCACTGTCTTACCGCTCTCCAGGCTGGAAGTCGGAAAGGCAGCTCCCTGGGTTCACACTACAGTTGTGGCAGCAGCGTCTCCCAATCTCTCTCCAATTCCCCAGCCTCCTCAACCCACACAGACCCCTGTGACTGTGCCAGGCCTAGGTGATCAGGAAGCTGTCCCCATCTGATGACCTTGGCTTTAGATGCCTGTCTGAAAGGGGTTCTTTCTGTTCAGAGGTTCTGGGGACCTCCTTGCGGCTATGATTCTGCCCACCCCAGGCCCTGTCATCTTTCAGGCTCCAGTGACCACTTAAGCATGTGTTAGAAAGACATTTTCAAGTAAGAAGATGACATCAACTAATTAAAATCAAGGGCTCAAAGTTAAATTCATATTACTCTTTTATATAAGCTTTTTATATTCATCTTAGTGGGTCTTTATCTTCCTTGTTTCCAGAGATTTTTTTTTTGACAGAGAAATGGTCAAATCCATTGACACATTTAACAGTCCTTCCATACTAAGCAAATTGGTGGGAACTAAAATGGTTTATCTCTCTGGGTTTGGCTCTGATTCGTTGACATCTGTGGGCAGCCAATCACATGAGAATGAGTCCTTGGCATCTTCCCATTTCCTACTGTTCTGATTAAAATTGTTCTCTGAAATGTCTGTCAGTCGAAATCTGCAGATGACACCTGGAATTGTGGGCTTTTGCTTCTGCATTTACAGTTGGTTCAGCACAATCTCTTCCTGACATCACTACAGTACAGCAGCTCACATTGAGCACTCTCCTCCAGGGTCCGAATTAGGGATTGATACCTCTTACTTTTATAGAAGGTTACCCTGTTATGGAGAAACTGAGGCATGTGAGAGCAAAAGAGAGCAAAAGTGCTTCCCTCAATCTCATTATTCAGAAAATCTCTGTCTGCCTTGAGTTAAGAAGAAACTTCACATCACGTGGGAGACTCTAGGGTTTTCTCCTGACTTCATGCTTTGAGCTAGCTGTAGAAATAACACAAAGATACATAATAGCATTAGTAGATACAACTCCCCACTGGGTGGTTGGTGAGGATAGATATTTTCCAATGGGTGTGAGTATTTCTTCACTGAACACCAACTTCACAGTCACTATTGTTTCATGGGCTGAGATGTGTAAGACTCAGACTTCACTATGTTACTGCAGCTCCCACCAGAATCCAAAAATGAAACCCCAAAAAGAAGGAAAAAGAAAAAGAAACAATACAATAAAGTTGTCCAGCTAATTCACATGTATTCTACCATAGGAGTCCTGTGCGTTCCTATAAACTACAACCCTGGGTCCATGGAACATGTGGCACACCGGGTACTTGTGTTTACTTGAAATTAGGCATGAAATCAAGATCAACTGCTCTGTATGTTACATGATGTATAAGTGCCTCCCGGGGGTGTTCGTGAGGTTGTGTGAGACCTTTCTACAACTAGCTTTCAATTTTTTGGTAGGGTCTGTTAGACTATATTTCTCTTTTGAAGGAGTCCTTAAATCCATACTAAAGAATATTCCACGAGAGGCCGTGGTGTGATTTAAGCAAGCCAGGGGAAGATAAGTTTGCATAGCAGATTGTTTATTTTACAAAAGAATTGTTCTATTTGCAAAAGACTTCGGAAGAACATGTTTGGATTGTAAGCTCTCTTAGGGTTTTTAAATAGGATTTTCCTGTCTAGAGCTTGGTCCTAGCACTCAGGAAACTGGGATAAAGTGTATTTTCACTTAGCACAACTTTATTTTTTCAACATCCACATTACTGTCTTGTTTTTATTTTCCTACTTCTGGTGGGCCCCCTCTTCATGAATTCTCTTGCCTGGCTCCCCCTCTGCTCAGCCCTTCATTCACCAGTGGCCACACACAGCCCACCCTGCAGCACCATCTTCCCCAGCACCCAGCCCTCCCCTGTCCACCTCTGCATCCCAAGAACTTGGCCACCGTGAGATCTCAGGAGCTGGCTGGGGTTCCTTACCATCGGCTGCCATGAGCCCTCTATAATCACTTTCTGCTTTATGTCGTACACATTTTTGACCATAATGGGTATTGAACCCAGGACCTTTGTGCTGAGCTACGTGACCAGGTGTTTTTTAAAAATTTCGTTTTAATTTTTATTTTTTGAGACAGTGTCCCACTAAGTGACTAGCTACCCAGACTGGATTTGTCCTGCCTCAGCCTCCCAAAGTACTAAGGTTACAGGTGTGTGTGACCACCCTGGCTCATATTGTGATTTAAGTACTTGCTCCACCTATTAGACCAAAAACTAAAGACACTGATGCTTCTTGAAATGAGTCTCCCTCCTCCATTATCTAGCCTTATGCCTTCATGGGCATACAGTGCCCCCCTTCCCCACGGGGATACCTTCCAAGACCCTAAGGGGATAGATGAAACCATAGAATATCAAGCCCTGTATAGACCATGTTTTCCCCACATATATCTACCCATGATAAAGTTTATTTTATAAATTAAACACAGTAAAGGGGAAAGGGAAGAAGGGAAAGAAAAAATTATGAGAAAGAAAAAAAATGGAAACAAAGTCTATGTAAATAGGGAAGGGTGGAGGGGGTGAAGGGCACACAGGGAATGGGGAAAAAATAAGAACCAAGATACATCATGTACAGGTACAAGCACTCAATGATAAATGTAAATGTATTGTTTACCTAAAATGTGCCAATAAATATATAAATTTAAAAAATTAAACACAGTGTAAGATTAGCAACAGTAACATCAAAAATAGAAAAATTATGATGGTATGCAGTGCTAAAAAGTTATGCAAAATATATTCATTGTTTATTTCTGTAATTTCCTGTTTTTCTTAACACACAACTCTTGTTATTCTTTTGTTTCACTTTTTTTTACTAGTGTACGCTTACAGTGATTGTACCCACCATGGGCAGTTGGTCCATGGACAGACATCTTAATCCTTTCTGCTTCCCCTTCTCCCTCCTCACCACTCCCTCCATCTCTCGGTCCTCCGTTCCCCATTTAATGTTTTCACACCAAGTTTGGCCATGTGGAAAGGGAAGTGAGGAGCTGGTTTGGCCTCCTGTGAATGATATCTGGGGAAGGACCCTGCCTTCTGCTTCGTGGGGTGCTCACAGGACTCCCTCGTGAACAGTGCTCCACACGAAAGCTTCGTGGGAGGACACAGGGATTTATTCTGGCAACTTTCCCTTAGGAAGCTCCTATGTTATATAAGCACTGTGCTGGACTATGTCATGTGAAAACCACATTCTAGGGAAAATACTCAATGAGGGAGAAAAAGATCTAAAAAGGATGTATCCTGGCTAAATCATCACATATTTTGCCTAATGTGTAGTGAAAATTTGTAGTGTATCTTTAGCCCCTGAGCTGCTAAGGATAAATGGCTCTACCAACTATTTCATTATATTTCTACCAATATGAATAATGTTGGCCTGGAAGATATGTTTGTTTTACTTTTTCATCCATTTGGGAGATTCTTCCCAGGCCTGGGCTCCTTTACAGGGTATCAGTAGGCAGATATTTACAAAAGTCACAGAAAGATCTTGTCTCGGTGCTCACGGAGTTATTCTTAGAAAAGTTTTGCTTACTTTAAGCTTCCTAGGAATGAACTCTAATCTGTTATTTTCCAAAGTGATGAAATCCCATTCTACTGACATTTTTAAAATTTCCCCTCCTCCCCTTATTTCTCCTTCCTTCCTCTCATCCATGCATTTATTCATTCCTTCATCCATGTATCCATTCATCTATCCATTATTCCTTCCACCCACCCAACCATCCATCCATCCATTATTCCATCCATCCACTGTCCACCCATCCAACTACCCATCCATCCACCCGCCCACCCATCCATCCAACCATCCCTCCATCATTCCATCCCTTCACCTGCCCACCCATCCATCCACCAATCAGTGTTTATTGAGCAGTCCACTAAACACGGTGAGGTACATAGCACAACATATGCATTTGAGTTAGTCCCTGGCCTCACAGGGCGGTGTATGAATGGGCAGCTTGGGCAGCGCAGGTGGACTGAAGGAAGAAATTAACACAACTAATGCCATAGTGTGGGAGAGGAGCAGAGAGGAAAGGCAGATACACCCCACAGGGCTTCCCAATTTTATCCTGCTCTTCCCCCTTTTCTGATTATTTCTGTGCTACTAAAATGATATATTTTACAAGAAGCTAAGCTATATTTAAAAATCTCTTTTAAGATAATACTTTTTCATGCATTGGCTATGCCAGGATAAAAGGAGGGGTAAGTTCAAATGAGGTTCACTGAAAAGTGTGCTATTATGGATATAAGAACGCTCACTGCCTGCAAAATTCAGAAATTCAAAGAAAATTTCCTTGGTAGCTTTCCAGTGTCAAACATCAAGAAGAAATAAAAGGAGTTCCCACATCACATTTTAGATAATGTTTTCCCTTGTTTCCCCTCTGTCTCTCCCACAAACATGTAGGGTGAACATCATACACCAGAAAGCTGAGCCCAAGTAGCAGGTACAAATTCATAAATGGGAAAGGGGGACGTTATTCTGGTTCTGGTCCTGACAAAAAGAAAAGAATGAAATTTCCCTAAATTCTTCCATCCAGAAATGACCATGTTGGAATCTAGCTGTCGACCTTTTCCATAATCATATACATTTTAAAAATTAAGAGTGTCACACCCAGTTTTTAGAGCAAAGAATTTTCTTTTTACTCAGGAAACATGGCACAGGGAAAATTTACATTTTATTTAATAGGACGATCAGTTGTCAGAGTGTAAGATGAGGCAGAATGGAGAGAAAAGAAGGGCAAGGATGAAAGTAAGAATGGCAAAAAGGGGCGGAAAACTCAGAAGAGACTGAGAACCAGGGCCCCTGCAGCTCCTGCTCTTCTGGGAGACTGCTCCCCGCATTCCACCCACTAACTTGCTAACTAGTTTAACTAGCTGGTTACTCCCCTGCCTTTCTCATCGATGTGGATGCTGTTGACCTGCAGCTGTGGCTTGGCTGTCTTTGGATACCCAAGCCAGCCCACAGCAGGAAAAGAGAAGATGCCCTTGGGCCAGGACAGCAGTGATGAACCAATTAGGAGCCAGATCAGAGGGAGCAGTTCTGCTGCTCGAAGTTTGGGGGTGCACAGCTCATTCTGGGTGACCCTCGGAAGGGCCTATGAAAGGCATCCCTTCCCTGAAGAACTCCTTTGTCAGTGCCCCACAGCACTTTGCAGATCTCTTTAAGGCTTTGAGTTTCTTTCAACCCACGAAGTTACATTAACTTCTTTGCATAAGAAATTGAAATGATGTCACCTGCTACCCGCCATGCAGACACTTCAGCAGTAAAGGAGAAGAAAAGGGAAGCATCCTCAGCGTTCACTGCTCCGGTTGTAATGGTTTGATGGCGGGTGTTGTCTGAGTGACACTTTGTCCTTCTTTGCCGCCTTGTCTGTATACATATATGCATGTGTGTGCCCACGCCCACATTCGACAGTCTTTTGTGGTCATGTGTTTCCTTACAGGGGCTTCACACTCTGTGGAGAGGAGCTAGGTGTGGGCTGTCTCCTAGAAATATTAACTTCCACTCACCTCCTACTCCTGAACTAACCTTGCTTTTACATACCCTCTCAGGTAGATGATTGCTAAAGTGGAAATGACTTTTATCACCATTTGTAGAGGTCAGGAACCAGGCACTGTGTGGCTAGCAGTGTGGTCAAGGTCACATGAGGGTCAGGAGGTGAAGTACCCATACATCACGCTCACTGGTATGCTGTGGCTCATGGTTGCTCCAGGTCCAGCAATGGAGACCGGAAGGACACAGCCAAGAGATAAGTGTGTCTCTAGGGGCAGCCTAGGAGAAGGCTTCCAGTGAAGTGGGGCTGGCTCTGTGCTTGTCCTGTAAAGATGAAGCCACTGTTCTTTCAATTGTGTTTGCAGAAAGCATTCACACCCAAGTGCATCTGCAAAGGTGCTGCTGTAGCTGAGCTCACTTCAGCTGTGCACTGCACCCAGGTTTCATCCTGAGGCTGAGGTTTGCTTGTGGACCCTTGTCCCAGATTGTGCCCTCTCTGGGGCATGCTCCTGGCAGTCAGGGGGACACAGGAGGGCTCAGCCACCTGGCAAAGAGCAACCTCCACACACTTCTGAAGAGAGGAAGTTTTCTCTCAAACACAGGTTCACAGAAGTCAAATCCACATCCTGGATGTAACTGAAATAGCCCCAGCTGTACCACCCTCCTCTGCCAAAGACAGGAGTGACTTCCTCAGAAGCCAGGGTGAAAGTTATTGATCCAGCCAAACACCCTCATTTTTCTAGTTAAGACGTTGAGATCCAGAGAGTGGGTGCTCCAGCAGGGACTCGAGCTCCTGAGCTCCAGGAAGGAGGCCTTTGGCAGCAGATGATGACCTTGCCTTTCCTTAGTTGTGCTAAGAACTGCAGTGCAGGCTTCCCCTGTGTCCCCAGGCTCTGAGAAAACCCTGAGGATCCAGGATGCTAAAGAATAATCCAGCAAGAACCCTGGAACATTCGTTCCCTTTCACCATGTGATGCTCTTATCCTTCACCTTACCTTTTTGTGGAGCAATCAGGACACCTCCTTTTGTCTCTAGGCCCCTAAGCACGAGAAATTCAAGGCTGTGAGGCTTTCTGGCCATTCTCCCCTCTGTGTGCGACCTGACACTACCTTTTCCATAGGTAGCAGGTGCAGTCGTGAGAAGTATAGGTGACCAACTGTCCCAGGCTGCCTGGCACTGTGGAATTTCTGGGCACCCTAAACATTAGGCAAAGAACCCAGATTTAAATGTCACCCCTGCCCCCCATACACACACAAATGATACAACTTCAGTTACTTAAGCTGCCTGTCCCCATCTTCAGAGGAAGGACATCCCCAATCCAGGTGCTGGAGTTGGTGTGGCTTCTGAGGAAGGGCCTGGCACCCCAAGACCCCTGCACAAGGGGTACAGGCACCCCTCACGCTCGGCAGGGGGGCTCATTCTCCTGACCTGTGGGTGTGCAGGACAGGACAGGCAGGGAGGGGACTCAAATCAGAACGAGGCTTGTGTGGGAGCAATTGGAAGCACTTCCAAGCAATGTGGGAGACCCTAAGATTCTGGATCCAGGTCGCTCCCTATATCACTCTATACCAACCACTGGTACTTCGAGGTGAGGACATTTGGATGCTTAATGCGCAAAGACAAGTCTTGGCGGTGCCTGGGTTTGACACTGGCTTAGGTGTGACAAAGCTGTAGGCTTGGCGGCATCGGACCAGGTGAGGTTCTGCCTGGGTCCTCAAGGTTGTACCAAGTGTCACGGCTACTTGTTACCGGATATGCCACACTTTCGAAACCTTTTGATGCAACAAGGCAAGAAGGGCAGGAGGGGCAGGAGTGGGGCAGGGAGGAGAGGGAGGAGGATCCAGAAAGGAGGGTGCGGGATGAGAGTGTTCAAGTTTCTCCTTCAAAAATATCCATCTTGTTAAAGAAAGGAACAGCAAGGAGTACTCAGCAATCTGCGGCAGGCTACGGAGATTGGAACTTTCCAGTGTGATGGGATGGGCTGCATCTCAGACTGAATTCCTGGGCTCCTGGAAGGATGAGAAGTGTAATGATACACTGTATCTGTTTGCTATCTACAAATTCAAATGCAATGCAAATAGAACCATTGATCTTTCAATAAAGAATAGATTTTCTGTGCCTCTTGCCGGCTAGCAGTAAAATCCATTCACAGCCAAGTTTCCCAACCCTGTAGAAATATTTTAATTAAGAATGAAGGGAGGACAGGGGATGGGGTCTACATTATAAAAATATAGAATGAAATGGCATGAGTGTCCAACTTGACCACGGAAATCAGCCAGCTGTCTGAGGTCTTAGTGGGAGGGCAAAGCGGTGATGGGTCTAGGGTGCAACATATAGGGACTGGGAGGGGCTGGAGCTTACATTAGCCAATCAGAATGCGAGATAGAAGACAAACAAACCCAAAGGCCAGAGGAAGGAAGACACAAGTTTCTCTTGAAGAACTAATCAAAAGTTAGTACCCAGGACAACAAGACTAAGAGTTGGGAGACATGGGGAAAAGGGTGACAAGGGCTAGGTGAGGAATGGGGTCCAGGGAAGGGACAGGACTGCAGGCAAAGGGATCAGAAAAATGAACAGGGACAGGAACATCACCAGATGGAATGAAGCTGAACTATCACCTTACTTTCGTATACAAACAACAAATTCAAACAAAGCCTGCTCTAAAAATAATAGTCTAAATCAATTCGGTCATGGCCGTCCTTCCCAGTAATCCCAGCACTCTGGGAGGCTGGCACAGAAAGACCACAAGTACAACCCCAGCCTGAGCAACTAAGTGATTTAGTGAAATCCTGTCTCAAAATAAAAAATTAAAATAAAAAGAAGGCTGGGGTGTAGCTCAGTAAGAAGACCTTGGGATAAATCTCTAGTACAGCAACACCAAAAAATAAAGAAAAATATCTTTAAGTCCAGCTCATTCCCTGGAGCCCTCCAGACCCCTAGCCCCAGTGAGGAAGCATAGCTCCACATTCTCATAGCAGGCTTGGAATCAGAGGCCGCTCTGTGATGCCAGCCAGGACCTTCTGCAACCCTCTTCCATTGCTGCTTCCTAAAAAGTCCCCATTGCAGAGGATTTTAGGTAAAGCAGACCCTCAAGGTGAGGTGCTGTTCATTTGTAGAGACAGCTAAGCAACAGTATGAGCTTTGTCTACCCAGCTTCCTGGCTTTCTCCTTATCTGAAATCTTTTCATCTCTAGCATTAGTAACCGGCAGATGCATATGTGATATCTCCAAAAATAACCTCTCTAACTTTCAAGATCTGCCTCCACTGTCAAGGCACCGTACAGAGCATGTGGTGCAACAGCAGAGACCTGGATTCAGGACGTGCGAATGCCCTATCCAGTGTCCTCAGGCTGCAGACCCTCATGGGGGTCCCTGTCTTCCTTTACGGCCTTCAGCGCAGTGAGCCAAGACAAGTATGGCACGATGAGCTCAACCAACACTAAGTTTTAATTGAAATGACCTAGAAAGCAGCCACATGTGTGAATTATATCCTCTTCCCCTGCTCTGTGCTTAATTCTCACATGTCCAGGGCAGGATGATGAGGGCACACTCCGGAGCGATGCACTCTTGCACTTCACAAATGCAGCTTCTAGCCTGGTACGTGGAGGAGAGTTGCCATTTCAAACTCACAGAAGAGGCTCTCCGTGTCGACTGATTTCACATGAGACAAGTGTGGACCTGTGTGGGAGCTAGAAGTCCAGCTTCCTGTGTCCCTCTGACCTACATGGCCTTGTACAAAAGAGAAGCCAGTAAATAAACCGAAACTCTCCACCATGGAAATAGTTCCAGGCAGTGGCTGTTGGCCCTGTGACCCCAGGACCTGGCCATGGCAAAGTCCAAGTCGCCAGCACAATGTGAGGGCCGGGCTCCCCTTGGTGGACCACTGCAGGCCTCCAGGCACAGCATGGTTACCAAGATGGAGCCACACCTGACCCCAAGGCAGCGGCTCCCGGGGTCCAAGTTTCATCTGTGCACCTGGGGCCCTGTTCTGCTCTTTCCTAAATCCCTCCGGGGCAGGGAGGGTCAGAGCCAAGGTTCCAAGGCGCTTCCTCTGTCTAGGATGCCAGACATCCTACTTTTTCTCCTTTCCAAGCCATGGACACCTTGATGATGGTCCCAGGCTCCGGGCTCACCCACACCAAACCAACATAGGACACAGCCCAGTGACATGGGGAGGGGCCCCAGGGCTGCTGGGGCATCCTGCCTCCTCCACCCCTTGGGTAAGGATGCCCCAGCAGGCTGGGATCTCCAGCACCCAGGAGGACAGAGCAGGCTGAGCCTCCGCTTTTCCATGGCTGCTGAATTGGGCCCCACTCTATCATATGGTCTGTCCCCTGAATAGGGGACCCCCACCCAGCTTTTGCTCCAGTGGGACTGAGAGGTGGCAGGGAGGGAGCTGATCCTACACTCAGCATGGCCCCACCCAGGTACAATCCAGTCCTTCTATTTTCCTAGGTTTTTAAATTTTTCATTTTTTTTCTATTGACAAATTTTAATCTTACATATTTGTGAGGCACAAAATGATGTTTTGATTTTTGATACAACATAGAATGATGCAATCAAGCTAATTCCATCATCATCACCAAATATTTAACTTGTTCATGTTGAGAGTGTTAGAAATGTACTCTTAGCAAAGTTGAAATGTGCAGCACTCTGTTATTTGCAATAGGTGCTGTGATGTGCAATTGACCTAACAGAATTCAAGTGAAATGTAGCTGCAGCTTTGTACACTTGCAAGATTGTCTCCATCTGTCCCCAACCCCATCCCCATCCCCAACCTCCAGTAACCACTTTTCTACTTTGCTTCTGAGTTGAATTGCTTTTGATTTCACATTGACTTAGTACACTTCTTGTTGCTATAGCAAAATACCTGAGGAGGAGACTTTATGAAGAAAAGAGGTATTCTGAGCTCATGATTTGGGGGTTGCAAGTCAAAGATGAGGCAACCTTGAATGCTCATCCTCTGCTGAGAACTTCATGGCAGAAGCCTCACAGTGGGAGTGGATGGAGCAATCACACAGCAGGGCAGGGTGAAGAGAGACTCAGGGACCATGAAATCTTTTTATAGCAACCTAGTCCCCTGGGAAGTAGCCACAATCCTGCAAGAACTAAGAGGCATAGTTGACAAATACAGGAAAGTTTAAACTTCAAGAGACAATTTACAGTAAAAGATACATTGCCATGAGTTCCCCCTCAAAGTCCTTCCTCTCACTTCAAGCACACTCATCCCACCATCCTTGCTACTTTCTGAAGTGGCTCTGGAGTCCTTTTTCCTGAGTGTCTTTATGAGGTGAGATAAAAAATGTGGTGAATGAAAACAAACAAAAAAAAATATGGTGAATGCTGCTGCCAAGCACCATCCAACAGAAAGGCAGTCTATGAAAACATGAGGCCATGTCCTCATCCACCTTTCACCAGATCTGACACTGTGTGACTTCTGACTCTTCCCTTAAGTCAAAATGATCATGAAAGGGAGACGTTTTGAATCCATTCAGGACATCGAGGCAGCCAAGACAGAGCAGCTAAAGACCTTCAGGAAAGAGGAGTCCAGAGCTGCTGCAGGAAGTGGCAAGGATGTTGAGATAAGGGCGCTTGAAGCAAGAAAGAGGATTTAGAGGGGAATCAATGGCAATGTTTCTTTTACAGTAATTTATTGTTTAATTTAAACATTGAGCAGACCTTTTAGCTAAGTATGAGGTGAGGGGAGTGGTTATAGCAGATAAATGGAAACCCAGTGGCTGGGTCCTTAAACCAGGTTTCCTGCTTTGCATCTGTTTTTACTGCTTTTTCCCAACAAGACTTGGATATCCTAGGTGGTGACTCATTCCTCCTGCAGATGTTTATGAATTAGTCAGCAGTAGATAGACAGACCAGAAACGGGTGGGTGAAGGTACAAATGAACTGATGATCTCTCTCCCACTCTTCCACGACATGGCACATTTGTTTCATGCTTGAGTGCTTAGCTGCTAGCATTTTCTCCATCTGACTCCCTACTTTGAGTACCACTGAAGTAAAAACCAGGGGATGCTACATCTGTATTTGTAGTGGAGACGGAATAGGAATAGGACCTCCACAACCTCATGCACTAGCTCTGTGCATTTGAGAAGTTCCTTGGCTGTTCCCTGTTCCTGGCAAGACTGGGGCAATTTCTCTGACAGGTGCACAGGTGGTGGTGGCCCTGGGTGGTGCCTGCATGTCTCCCAAAATGATGTTCCATGAAGCCTGACTCCCATCTGGCAGAAGTCCCTGATCCCCTCCCCTCAAGAGTACAGGGAGACCCTGGGAGGTGTTTGCCAGATGCCTGCTCCTCCCACATCAGGACTACATGCAGGGACCAAGGATCAAAGGTGTGTCAGAGAAAGTGGCTTCAAGTGACTTCCCTGAGCTCAGCGTGCAGCCTGCACCCCGACAGCCACAGGCAATGTCAGGTTGTCAGGCCAGTTCACTGCCCAGCTGCTGCTGGGGGGGTATCTCCACAGTGTGACATCTAGACAGGGAGCTGGCTGCTACCATTACATGTCACCTTGAAGGCATGCAGCTGCCTGGTGGCAGTTGATGTGCACAGGGAATTTTTCCGCATGCTCTCACAACTCAGCAAGACCCAGAAATCATCCCTCAAAGAGAATTCTGTTTCATATATACTGAGATTCATAGTTCTGATTTCAATGCCTCAAAAAATGCACAAGGAAAGGGCAACATATTTTATTTAAATGCATTCTAATGAATTACTTTCAGAAATCAGAGCTGGAGGGTAAATCCCTGCCAGCCAAAATAAAACTGTATCTTCAAAGTGCTAAGGAATGGAAAGATCTTGGTTCCAAAGCAAGAGCCTATTTAGCACCTTGTAAGTTGCTTCTCCCCGCCACACACACACACACACACACACACACACACACACACACACCCTGGTATCATAGACTGATCTCACACAACCCTGATTTCCTTATCATTTCTCTAAGTATGTTGTTTAGTTGTGAAACAAACTCAACTTGCTGATTTTCCATGTTGAGAAATCACCGTTTGCCTTATAAAAGGTTGTCAAGTGGGGTCACCAGGCTCCATCTACTGACAAGTTGCTGTAGAATTTGAGTGCAGTTGAAGTGCAGGGAAAGAGGAATTGATTTGTATTCAGAGCTATGTTAGGCAAATAAACAGTTAAAAATAAACCTAAAGAGGTTGTCAGGTATGATTTCCTGCTTAATCATGGAAGGACTTCAAAACAAGTTGATTTTTTTTTACCCCAGAGGGATTTATAAATTATAATTTGTAAACATGATTTCCATTTCAACTTTGAGAAGGCAGCACATTTGTGGTTGAGAGGACAAAATCTTTGCAGATATGCATGGCTCTGATTCTGATTCTTCCACAACTGTGTGTGACTTCAATACATTATGGGATGGTGACATGTGCTCTCTTGGGATGGTATGAGGTTCACAGATGATCCCCATAATGTTAGTCATTTATAGACCACCGGTTACCTAAGTATCAAAACACCAAACTTTTCTGCTTGTGGGGGTTTAAGTAGCCGCAGCCTTCTGAGTTGCAGGTCGGCAAGGTCACCCTTGTGACCCAGCAGTTGCATGGGCAGACACCCATCCTGCAGACACACCTGCAAAAGTACTCAAGGATGCCCAGAAAAGAATGTCCATTGTGCTGCATTTGCAGTAATAAAACCATGAAAATCCTTACATTTCAAATATATGGGAGAGGATGATAAATATTTATTCATATATACACTGGGATTCTATGAATTTTCAAGGGAAGAATAACACAGATCCGTGAAAGCCCATGAAGATATCAGACCCATGATCTATGATCTGTAGATGAAGAACTCATTTCAAACTTGTTGAATATGATTTCATTTGCATAAAACAGTCATATTAGTTATTTTTACATACTTAGATGTATGAAAAGTCTAATATACATATAAACATGTCTAGATATACTTGTATATTTTATGTATGTAAACATTCTTGGGAAAGCATATGAGACATATACCTGGGTCCCCAGTGGGCTATTTCTTGAAGACAGATAGGGACAAAGATCCCAAAGAGGGGCCAGGGATTTAGCTCAGTGTTGCTCCTGCCTGCCTACCAAGTGCAAGGTCCCAAGTTTGATCCCTGATACCAAAAAAAACAAAAGAAAAGAAAAAGATCCCAAAGACTTCTCTACTGCCCGAATTTCTTGTAGTTGGCTTACACTTGTCCTATATAGTTTTTTTAAATCTACTCCATTTTATAGATGAAACAATAGTAATTAAGTTGTCCTGTCACCTAGCTCATAGCAACCAGTAAACACTCAGAATTACATACAAGTTTGTTGACGCTCACACTTCCATATAAGAGTTAAGAACAAAATAACCACCGCCAATATCATCAGTACAGTTAACATTCATGTAAAAATACGAAGCAAAGGTGGATGTTCTGAGACTTATTCTACATCAGATTGAGATTATTGAATTAGGTAGTTTAGTCTCATAATTACTTAAGACCAAATATATGGAACAGTCCATAAGAATCTCAAATCATCAAAGAAGAGTGATGTGTTTAAATTTTGTGAAAAAGCTTATCATGATGATTTAACTAGGGTCACAGTTAATTTTCCCAGAATTAGATTTTCAACACTGTCAGATAGCAAAGAAACTCTGTATCATCCAATGAATAACTTCCCTAAATAATGCTAGCATTTTCAAATTAGGTTGCTATTTCTTACCCAAATCACAAACATATAGAACTTCCTTCCCATTGATAAGGTAAAGCTAAGAGGATGCATCTTTTAGAATATCTGAAAAATTGGGCAGGGGATTTAACTCAGTAGTTTCTCCATCTGCTGCACAAGTGCAAGGAGTTCAATCTCCAGTACCAAAAAAAAAAAAAAGAAGAATATCTGAAGAAGAAAATGAACCTATATGTAGATCAGAGAGCACAGGGTCTGACCAGCAGTAGGTGGTCAACAAATATTAATTCCCATACCATTTTGCTTCCTACATTTTATAAATGAGCACAAAACCATCATTAAACTAAAGTTGTTTTTGGTAACCTAATAAAATACTTTTTAAGCAATATGTGATGCATGAGTTTTAATTTTATGAGTAACAGCATGAAAATTATTTGTGCTAGTTTTAAAACAATGGTGTGGGTTATATTACAAATCTTATCCCCCAAATAAGTCTTTCCTAGCTCAAACAAATAGACATGGAGTTACTTAGGACACAGCTTTCTACGTTAATCCATGCTGGGCCAGAAGCACTGGCTGGTGGTGACAGCAGGTAGCCCTTACCAATGGCACTATTCTATAGCCCATCCCCAGTGGACCCCAATGGTCCAACATCCTGCTGGCTCACCCAGCAGAGCAGGGGTGCAGGTTTGTGGGAGACACATAGAATTCCACTGTGGGCTGCTAAAAGCTGGTTCTGCTAATTAGATACCTCAGTGGAGGTTGAATCCATGAATCTAAAGTTCAGAGGTGAGTTCCATCCACAAATATGCCTTTGAGAGCCATCTATGTAGAGATAGTGTTTAATACAATGAAACCAAGTCAGATAAAACAAGTAGAGACAGGAAAGACAGAGCCTGAGGGCTGGGACCTCCAGCACTCCAGATTTGGGCCAAAGTGGGAATTAGAAAAAATTCCAGGGAAGAAGATTAACATCTAGAATATATAAAGAACTAAAAAAACTTAGACCCCCAAATAAAAGATCTGATCAAAAACTGGACAAGTGCTTCTCAGAAGAAGTACACACGGCAATAAACACATGTGAAAATGTTCAACATTGCTGGCCACTAGAGAAATGGAAATTAAAACAACGTTGAGATTCTATCTTACCACAAAAAGAATGGCCATCATCAAGAAGTCAAATAATAACAGATGCTGGTGAGGTAAAAGAAACCCTTCTACATTGCTGGTGGAAATAGTAAAACCACTTTGGAAAGCAGAATGGAAATTCCTCAAAAGAATAAAACTAGAAATTCCATTTGACCCAGTTATTCTCCTCCTAGGTATCTTCCCAAAGGAGTTAAAGACATCATATTGCAGTGATCCATGTACACCATGTACATGTACATCCATGTACATGTTTATAGCAGCACAATTTATAATAGCTAAATCTTGGAATTAGCCTGTATGTCTATAAACAGATGAATGAAGAAAGAAAATGTGGTATTTATATGCAGTGGAGTACTACTCTACAATAAAGAAGGATAAACTTGAATCATCTCTAGGAAAACGGATGCACCTTGGGACCATAATGTTAAATGAAATAAATCAGACACACAAACTTAAATATCACATGGTTTCTCTTATATGAGAAATCAAAAGCATAAATAAATTTAAGAGCAAAAAAAAAGGTAGATAATAAGAAAAAGGGAAAAAGATCTTCTGCAAATGAGAAGGGGACCAAAAAGATGGAGGCAGAGGGAGGAAGGGAAGGGGAGGTAAACAAGAATTAAAATGTGTTGTGTGCATGCACCAGCTCCCCATGGTGGATGTCATCATTATATGCTCCAAACATGGACTAATACAAATAAAAGTTTTTTAAAATTCTGGGAAAGAGCTATAGCTGCAGATAGAAGCTAAACAGGGAAGAAGTGGCCCCTAGAAACCAAGAGAAGAAGGTGTGTCATGGAGGAATGAGAGGTTTTCCCAGGCCATGTGCTGGCAGGGAAAACAATATGTGCATGGAGAAATGTCCATCATTTAGAAATCTCTCCAAGTCAAAGCACAGTTTCAGTGTCCCCGCGAGAGAACAAGTGTATAATCAGCTTGTTTATCAAATATGGGAGATGTGCGTGCGCTCTGTGCTGTGAGGGGGAAGCAAGGGGTCACCTTAGCCTGGAAAAGATGTCAGGGTGACCAGTGGCAAAATAGATTCAGTGACACACAGAGGACAGCTTTAGCTGAGAAGTGCTGAGTGCACCCCGGCTGGCCCCTAAGACAGGTTAGGTGCAAAGCAGGACAATGGCCCAGGCAGTTGGGGATCGCATCAGGGTATGAAAGCCCCCACCAGAGGCTGGCATTCCCCTGTGTGTGGACCTCCTGAGGCAGGGAGGCCCAGGCAGAGTGGGGTGCATGCAGGGTGTCAGGACCAGGAAGTAACAACATGGCTTGGTGATCTGAAGTCCAGCTGTCCACCATGATTGATGGGCACTACGGGGTGCAGGTAGACTTCCTTCCACCTCTTTTTACTTATTTTGTTCATTCCTTGTTATTTATGATATTAAGAAGTGCTGAGGATATTCCAGATTTTCACAAGTGATCAACGACCACACTCTGGCATATGGCCACACCCCCTGATCTTTTTTATATTTGTTTTATTTTTGAGACAGGACCTCACTAAGTTGCTCAAACTGGGATTCAACTTGTGATTCTCCTGCCTCAGCCTCCCAAGTGCTGGGATTACTGGCACATGCCACCATTTTGGGCCTCTCATGCATGTTATTATTTAGTTTAGATTTTTTTTAAAAAAATTTTCATATACCTAGTTAGCACAGACTGATCAGACAACCTTGTCTGATTTTTGCTTTGCAAAAGTGATATAAAATTGAAAAGAATATCTTAGCTCCCAGAGAGCAGAGCTGAGCAGAATCTATGCTGGCATGCTGGGATATGTGGAGAGATCATAACTTTAATAGCATCTGTGCTTCAATAATAGAAAACTAACTGAAGAAGGGAAAGCTGTGGTCACAAGATCAGTGTCAAGATTCTTAGACTAATTCTGACCGGAAGTTATGATGCCCTGGCCTAGGGTAGCTTCAGTGGCAAAATCACAGAATAAAAGTTGGAGACTGAGTCACAGGTGGTTTTCAGTCAGGGCAATGTGGGCCTCACTTCTGCAGCAAGTGAGAGGTGGAGTTGCCCGGGCCCTCCCTGCACTCAGCCAAACACTCACAGTGAAGGCAGCTCCTGACTCGGTTGCCAGCTACTGATGTTGCAGTTTTGTAGAAACTAGGAAAGTCTTGAGCACTGACCGGTCCAGGTAGGGTGGGGAAGTTTGAGGCAGGAAGAGATTCCTCAGTACTGAATGAGCTTACTCACAAGAAAAGGCCGGGCTTGGTGGTGGAAGATTTCCACTTTCACACGCAATCCTCCTTGTTTGCAGTGCTTTTACTTAAAACTCTTTAGTAAACTTAGAAGGTGACCAAAAGATGGAGAGAGGGTGTAAGGAGGGGAGGGGAAGGGAATATAAAAGAATTAAGATGTGTTATGTACATGAACCAACTCCCCACAATGTGAACAGATTTTTCACCTGAACTATCTCCTGTTTCTTCATTGACTCCAATCAGTCTTATGTTATTCTTCTTTGCATCGTCTAGCAGCTGCTGGATTGATTTCTCATGGTCCCTTGCTATTTTTAAGAAATCTTCCTTTTCCTGGTCACTAATCACAATCCTGTCTTCTATATCTGATATTCTGTCCTCACATTGGCTCATTCTGATACGTAAACTTTCAAAGGAGTTTTTAATCTCCTGGATATCTGTTTGAATCTGTTTTATGGATTCCATTTCCTTCCTATGCTGGGATCCCATCATGTTCCTGAACTCCTCTATTTTTTTATCTGTATCTGCTCTGGAGTTATTAATCATGTCTTTAACTATGGACACCATCTGTTATTATCTGAGAAGTTATTTCTGATTTTATTTTTTCCAGATCCTCTTTTGTTGCCAATTCAGGGAGTCCAGGTGGTTGAGTTTCAGACTGTTTCATCTCATTGCCCCTTGGAGTTGCCTTTGGTGATCTTTGGGTTTGAGTCTTGTTTAGTTGTTTAGTTGTCTTCCCATTTCTCTTTTTTGTTGTTGTTGTTCGTGTTATTGATGTTTTTGGTTTAATTCCTGTGTTGCTGCTTGTAAAATGCTTAATGTATCTTTGTTAGCATTTGGAACCCTTAGGGAATGGCTACTTCTTGGATTGTCTTCCAGGTTTAGTTGGCCTCTGAGATTTGAGTCTATAATGCCCCTTAGGCAATCTCAGTCTTGGTATACCAGGAAGGAAAACCGACTAGGACAATCATATCATCATGGCCAAAGTAATACAATCAGCATCAACAATAGCATCAAACACAGCCTACAAAATGACAAACTGTGGTAACTATTACTCTACCACCTTTGACTGCATGAACCGGACTTGTGGTTATATATCAAAACCTAGAAACAACCAGAAATAGTTTTGCAGTGAATAAGCCCTTCAGTATAGCGAATTTGCCCTCTGGGGAGATATAGGAGTTGGGGGATAGAGAAGAAGAAGGAGAGGGAAAGGTTTGAAGTAAGGTTAGAGGACACAGGAAAATCACTGGGAAAAACTTTGGGAAACTGGTGAAGACAGGAGGAAAAGAGAGAAGGAAAGAACAAAAACAAGAACAGAACAAACTGACAGCAACAGAAAAAACAGAAACTGGTTTTTGCTCCTATAAGAATAAGAGCAATTGAGAAAAACAGGACAAAAACAGGAAAAAGAAAAGCAAGAATGAAGGAGAAAAGAAGAAAAAAATGTCCCATTCAAGGCGAGTCTCTGTTGTCCCTGGTGGTCAATATGGGTAGAGTAAAGATCTGTGTCAACTGATCTCAGTGAGCCAGCCATAATCCACGGAAGTTCAGGCTGGTTTCTGGCTGTGAGGCTGGAATTGAGCTTTCTGAGCTCCTTCTGGTTTAAACTCTGCACAGTTCTACTGCGGGTTCGAGCTGCCCTTCCCCACAGAAATTCTGATTCCAGTAGGAGATGTTGACTCCAACAACTCACAACCACTGCAGTCTGTTGCACCTTTATTGAGGTGACTCTTTGCTTTTCCACTGGGCTTCAATTCTCAACAAGGCTGGGAGAGGCCTTCTCTCTACTGCTCACTACTATGCCAATTCCTGAGCTCAGAATGATGGCCTACTGGATCCCCACCCTGTGCTGCTGTCCCAAGAGGCCTCTGGCTGGGGCCTACACACACTTACAGATGGTGTCCAGGCAGGCCTCTGGCTGGGGCCTGTGTGCCCACGCTGTTATTGTCTGGGAGGGCTCTGGCTGGAACCTGCACAACTTACTGATGGCATCGTGATATTTGGGTGGACCTCTCAACTCCTCACAATGAATATGATCATTATATACTGCAAACATGGAGTCACGAAAATAAATAAATAAATAAATAAATAAATAAAACAAAATCATAGCAAAAAAGAAAATAACAAGTGCTTTAAAATAAAAATGAAATTAGAAAGTATGCTAGGTAGATCGCTTCCCCATCTGAAAAGATAAACAGACTTGGATTTTCAACTTTTAGCTATTGTGTTGAATCTAGTTTTATAAAAACAAAATTAGACCACAAAGTTTTGTAAAAATATACCAAAGAAAACAGTCAAATATGTGAATGAATACTGTCACAAGTCCCTGTGATCTACACGCCAGCTATTTTAAAGATGCCTGATATCACATATCAGTATGGCACTGGCCAAGAACTGGATCTTAGTTTTTAAAGCAATAAAACATGGAATGTTCAAAAAAAGTGAAGTGTATAAATCTAATTTCATTTGTTATAAATCCAGCTGTGCTGGGGCTCCCTCTCGGTCCAGAGGGAGTAGCTGTCATCAGGAGTTCAACTGGTAATGGATGTTGATGGGGCTGTGGGGAAGGGAGAGCCCTTCTGCACCATTGGTGGGGGTGTTGGACTGGTGCAGCCACCGTGGGGGTCAATGTGCAGCTTCCTCACAGGACTGGGGCTGGAGGTTTCGTTTGTCCCACCTGTTTCCCTTCTTGGTATATTCCAAGGGGAGTTGGGAGCATCATGCCATAGTGACATATGCATGCCCATGTTTGTGGTGGCTGGGTCTTGGGGTTGGCCCAGATGCCTGTCGGTTGATGAATGGATGGAGAGGATGTGAGTTTTTTTTTTATATGCTAGAGTACTACTCTGCCGTAAAGAAGGATGGGCTCGAGACATTTCTGGCCAGATGGATGCACCTTGGGACCATATTCTTAGGTGAGATAAATCAGACATACATGTTTCACTAGCACAATGATTCTCTGGTATGAGACTCTGAAAATGCAAATAAGGACCAAAATGTGTAATAGATACTGGGAAATGGGAAGAAAATGTTCAGATGAGAAGGGGAGGTTGGAGATTTAGCTCAGTGGTGCAAGGTCCAGAGTTCTATCCCCGGTACCAAAAAAAAAATGAGAAAGGAAACAAAGGAGGGGGAGGGAGAAAGGAAAGAAAGGACAAGAAAAAAAGAATGGAAGGAAAAAATGGAAAGAAAGCTTTTGTAGATAAGGGAGGAGGGGTCAAAGGGAGGCAAGAGGAATGGGAAAAAGCAAGATATATCTTATACAGATACAAATTCCCTATGATGAAGGTTATCATTATGTATATCTAAAATGTACCAATAAATATTTTGCTTCAATAAAAAAAGATCAGAACTTTTTAAAAAAATTTTTAAAAAAATAAATAAATCCAGCTGTGACACATGTACTGTAAATGCACTTAAATTACTTTTCAAGTCATCTTAGAGGACACATATTGGTATGAAAAGGATTGGGGGCACAGACTGGCTGGTGTTGTTCCCTTTATTTTAATACTGTCATAATGCTCCTTTCTGCTTGTCTTGAGTTAGAATGCAGTCAGCCCCAGTCTGAGTTTCAGGGGTAGCCCACCCTGGGTGCAGGACCACCCCAGGGCCGACAGTCACCTTCCCAGGGCTCCACCCTGCTGGATGGGAGGTGTGCTGCGAGGTGCACTAACTTCGAAGACAGCCCATGAGCGGCCATTCCCATGTGTATTTCCATCACCGTTCACAAGGCAGGAAAAATGTGACTTTTTGGATATACAGAAAGAGTCTTCTTCCAGTTTGGGATCTCATTATGGTGCTATTTTTACTCTGCGTATTTTACAATAATTTCCAATATCATTTTAAAGGTACCAATTGTAAGAATTTTTTGAAAGTTCTGATGTTTTACTTTCTCTTGTCAATATATCACATTAAGATTTCATCATGAACATCTTAACATTTTTACTTTAAAATGTAAGTAGATAGCCCAAAGTTTAAAATGTACTCCTCTCAAGGAGGCGAGGGAGTATTTCAAAATGTTGGGCCTGAGGTAGTCCAATTGTATAGACTGTCTGTCTTATTATCTCTTTTGATTGGCTTGATAAAGCCAAAAGGGAACCAGGCAACATTATAATCCTCACGTACAAACACATACTTCTCAATACTTAGCCCCTATAATGTTCAAAATCATTTAGAAATTTAAGGAATTATGAAATACTCAAAATTTCCTAAAAAGATACTGAATTCTTTGTCACTGAGTATCAGTACCTTAAAATATATTTCATATATAATAGATTCTTTGTATAATATCATATTATATATTAAAAAGCATTATGTAAATACTATATGTTATAAAAGATAAATGAGTAGATCATATAAATATAATAATACAATATTTTCAATATAATTATACAAAATATAATAATACAATATAATATACAATATAATTATACAAAATATAATAATACAATAGCCCCCAATCCAACAGACTTTGAAGTACAATGGGAAAGAAGTTTGGTTCTATATATACACACATAATAAAAATAATTCAGTACCCAAGGTAAAGTGAGAAAAGGCAGCTGAGAATTTAGCTGGTGGCTTCAGACAAGAGTGAGCCATCGGGCCATCCCTTCCAGGTGGCCAGCATCGACCTCTGCACACCTGAGGACAAGGCTTTGGCAGGAAGTTCTGCAGCATTGCCCTAGAAGTTCCTATACCTGTGTCTTCAGATATCTGCTCCTAGAAACTAAACGCTTCTCCAGCTTTGAAATTTCTTCTAAAACTGAACACTGCAAAGGTCTTCCTGCGTAAGCTTTGTTTGTGGCTTAGGCAGGGGAGACCTCATTCAAGATCAGGTGAGAATACGGCATGCAGCTCTAAAGGTGGTGCTAGGACCTCAGAGGGGCAGCCCCGTTCCAAGCACATAGAGGGTGAGGGACTGTGGTCACCCCTGCTCCACACCTTCCCACTCAATCATGACTCTGTAATCCTCTGATGTTTCCATTCCCACTCTGCCTTGTCTTAAATGACATCACAAAGTGGCTGCAAGTGGTGGCCCTGTGAAGTCCCCATGCACAGACTCAGATGTGCTCTGTACCCACAGCAGCTCTGAACAGACTCCACCTCTGCCCTGATCCCATACCGGGAGCCACTCCTTGGTGACAGTCTTCATCCTGACCTTACTTAGCTGGAGAAAGTCAGTAGGCTCAGACCCCTGACTCACCATCAAAGAGACCCAAACACCAAACCAGGGCAGCCATGCCCAGCCCACCCTCCTGGGAGTGGGAAGGCTCAGTGCCAGGGCCTCTGGACAGCATTCTCTGGAGAGGCTGTCATGTTTCATCACCCCAAGATGCAGTGGGACCAGCTGTTGGCTCCATGACCAGCTTCACATAAACCTCCCCTCCAGGACTCAAGGAAGAAAAGAATGCAGAGGAACAGCCCAAAGACAGAGCTGGAAAACTGCTTTTCACTGCCCTTAGATGGCCTTGACCACCACTGTCACCAGTGTAACAGAATCTCCAGCTTCAAACTCCATCCTTTTATTGAAACAAAAACATAATTTCCATTTTAGCCAAATTTACCCATGCCAATGTGTTCCTTGTCCCTTATTCAAGATTTTATGCCTTTTATTTCAAATTATGCCACAAAAGGCTCTGACCCTTGGTCTTGAAATTTATTTGACCTTCCTCAGGAAGGAAGTGCTGGTGACACCAGTATGCTGGGACGTTGCCAGGATGCTGTGAGCTCAGCTTTAGCATCTGCTCCTCTTAGGTCTTTGAAGCTAAAAGAGGCACGACAGACCCTGGAGCAGAAGTTGAACTCTTGTTGTTCTAATAGCTCTGCTAACTTCTCATCAACACAGCAAAATCTCCACATGTGTGAAGCATTTAATTAAGTTCTGACATCTGTACACAGTACACAATAAACCCCACTTCATCACTCCACATCTCCTCCTGCTCTTTACAGCATTTTCCCCTGGGTCTTTCCTATTTCCATGCAGGCAGTCACTGACAACTTCCTGTCACTATGCATGAGTTGCTAGTTTTTAGGATTATATATACATTGTGTAACATGGTGGGTGTTCTTTCACTCAACATAAGTATTTTGAGATTCATTCATTCTGGATGCATCAATAGTGCATTAATTTTTATCATCAAATAGTATCCCATTGCGTGGTTGTTATCTGATTTGTTTAGCAACTCAAGTGGTAATGGGTATTCAAGTTGCTTACAATTTTTGGCTATCTGAAGTCGAGCTGAGGTGAAGCATTCATGTAAAATTCTTTGTAAAGACGGATGCTGTCATTTATTTCGGTGGGATACCTAAGAGTGAATGACAGGGTCATAGGACAGATGTTATGGACTACCAAACTGTGTTCCCTATTGATCCACTTCACATTCCCACCTGTGGTATATCAGCACCCTAATTTCTCCACATCTTCACCCAGACTCTGTTTGGGCAGCCTTTTTATTAATAGTGTTGTAACAGTTGTGTGAGATATCACATTGTGTTTTAATTTGCTATTTCTATAACATCCACTGATACTGAGCAACTTTTCTTGTGCTTATTGGCCAACTATACACCTTGTTTAGTGAAAGACCCATTCAAATTATTCACCATTTTTTAAAGTTGTGTTGCTTATTTTCTTGAGTTTTGAGAATTCTTTATGTATCCTAGAGACCCAGTCTTCTATGTGATGTGTGAACATTTTTCTCCAAAATTGGAGGCTCCTCTTCTCACCCTCTCAAGTGTGTCTTTTGAAGAGCAGGTATTTTTAATTTTAATGAAATCCGTATTTACAATATATTATCTCATGGATTGTGTGTCTGGTGTTATATTTTTTTAAAAAATATTTGTTAACTCTTGGTCAAAAAGTTCTTCTGTTTTCTTTATAGAAGTATCAATGCATTGTTTTATAGTTATATTTAGGATCCATTTTGAGTTAATTTGTATGTGGTACAAAGTGTCAGTCAAAGTTTATTATTTTTTGTCTTATGATTTTCCAGCTGTATTGGCACTATTTGTTGAAAGGAGACTCCTTTCCCCATTGATTTTCATTTTCACTTTTGTCAAAAATCAGTTGTGTGGTTCTGTTTCTGGACTCCCGATTCTTTGCTACTTCTCTGCTGTATCAGTCGGCTTTCTTGTTGCTGAGACACAATACTTGTAACACTCACAACTTAAAGGAGGAAAGGTTTATTTGGCTCATGGTTTGAAGGAATTCAGTCCATGGTTGGCTGCCCCAAGACAGGGACATTATGGCAAAAGAGCATGGTGGGACAAAGCTGCTCAGTTCATGGTGCCCAGGAAGCAGAGCAGGAGAACAGCACTAGAGAAAAAGAGGCCCTCCAGACACACCCAGAAGTGTGTTCCACCAGTCCTCTGGGTGGTTCCCAAAGGCAACCAAGTTGAAACTTCACTTTAACCACCATATCTACAATCTATTTTTATGTCAATACCATGCTGATTACTATAGCTTTATTAGAAATCCTAGAATCAGGTAATGTTTATTTTCCAACTTTGTTCTTTTGCACTGGGTCCTTTTCATGTGAATTTCAGAATGAATTTGTCAATTTCATTAGAAAATGATGCTAGATGTCAGTTGATACTGTAACAAAATTATAAATGTAGAGCTTTTTAGGATGAATTGTCATCATAAAACATGGCATTTTCTGATTGATAAACATGGTATATTTCTACCTTTACAAAGTTCTTCTTTAATTTTTCTAGCAGCAATTGTTGATGGTGTTTAGTTTTTACAATATAGGACTTGCACATTATTGACTCATTTCCACCTAGATATTTTTTCTTTTTTATTAGTACATGTTTGCTATAATGATCACATTCATCATGGTGAATTTGTACCTGTACACAATATATCTTATGTCTTTTTTTCCCATTCCCTTCCCTTTAACTCGTCTTCCATTCTCAATTTACAACAGCTCTGTTTCCATTTTTTCCTTCAGTTCACTCTTTTTTAAAATCACTTTTTCCTTTCCTTCTCTTCCACTTCCTTCTTCCCTTGTTCTCCTTCCTATTTAAACAAATTCTTCCTACTTCCTAATATCTATCCTCCACTTTGCTCCTTATTTACACTTTGGGCTTCTCACATAGGAAAAACAATGCAATATGCCTCATTTATTTCGCTTAAGATTATGGTCTTGACATGCATCCATTTGCCAAAAAATGCCTCAAGTTTATCCTTCTTTATGGCAGAGTGGTACTCCATTGTATATAAACATCACATTTTCTTTATCCATTCATCTGTTGATAGGCATGTGGACTGTTTCCAAGATTTAGCTATTATAAATCTGCTGCTATAAACATAGGTATGTATGTATCACTGTGCTATGATGACTTTAACTCTTTGAGGAAGATACCTAGGAGTGGGACAGCTGGGTCTAACAGAACCTTCAGTTTTAGTTTTTTGAGAAATCTCCTACTGATTTCCATAGTTGTTGTACCAATTTACACTCCTACCATCTATGGAGAAGAGTTCCTTTTTCCCCACAGCCTTGCCTAGGTATTTGATATTTTTATGGCATTTAAATTTTAACTTATGATTGTTTGTTGCTGGTATATAGAATTATTTAATTTTTATCTTATATCCTGCTACCTTGCCACATGCATTTATTAGTTCTTGTAGCTATTTTGCAGACTCCATCAGATTTTCTATACTTAATATCATGTCGTCAACTAAAGTTTTACTTCTTTGTCAGTCTGTATGCCTTTTATAATTTTTTTCTATCCTTATTGCACGGACTGAAATGTCCAAAGCAAAGTTGAACAGAAATGACAATGAAGAACATCTATCTTGTTCCTGATCTTGGGAATAAGTTATTTCTTAGATCTTGTGTAAATGTTCTTTTCAGGTTCCTTTCATTCTTAGTTTGTGGAGTGTTTTAATCAGCAATAGATGTTGGATATTGTCATATAACTTTTGGCATCTGTTGAGAAGATGATGTATATTTTTTTCTTTTTAATTCATCTGTGGTGAACTACATTGGTAAACTTTGAAATATTATACTAAATTTTATTAAGGCCTGATCAGTCATAGTGTACTATACATTTTACATGCTATTGGATTCACTTGGTTAAAATTCTGTTTAGAATTTTAGCATATATTTTATTATGGGTATTGTTCTGTATTATTTTATCTTGTAGCATCTTTATCTGATTTCACTATCAGTTATTAGTGCACACATGTTAAGATTGTTTTCTCTTCTTGCTTCATTTATCAAAATTTAAATGGCCCTCTTTATTCCTGATAATATTATTTGTTCTAAAAGCTACATTTATCTATTATTAATAGATCATCTTTTTATACTTATCCCACTTTTATCTTTATATATAAGATGTGTTTCTGAAGGAAACATATACTTGGGCCTTGCTTTTTATCTAATTCAAGAATTTCTGAGTGGAGGGGGTGAAGGGCGTATAGCTAATGGGGAAAAAAATAAGAACCAAGATACATCATGTACAGGTACAAGCACCCAATGATAAATGTAAATGTATTGTTTACCTAGAATGTACCAATAAAGGAATTTAAGGAAAAAAAAAAGAATTTCTAGCTTCTCGTTGTTGTGGTTAGACTATTTACATTTAATGTGAGCATTAGTACAGCTAAGTCCAAGACTACCATCTTTCTATATGTTTTATATTTATCCCAATTGTTCTGTTTGCATTTTCCTGATTTTCCTTGTTTTGAATCCTTTATCTGTGTATTAATTCTTTAGTTGGACTATTATCTGTAACTATTTTATAATTGCTGTTGTCATTTTATTTTATTTTTTCCCCTTTAGCTTATTGGTACATTTTAGGCATACAATACAGTTACATTCATTATTGGGATCTTGTACCTGTACATGATGTATCTTGGTTCTTATTTTTTCCCCCATTCCCCTGCCCTCCCTTCACCCCCTCCACCCTTCCCTATTTACAAAGACTTTGTTTCCATGTTTTTCCTTTTCTCATATTTTTTCTTTTCCCTTCTTTCCTTTCCCCTTCCTCTCACACTTCCCCTATTCCTTTTAACATTTTCTTCCTATTTTATAATATCAATTATACATTTTGATTCTTATTTACGCTTTCAGTTTTTCACACCAGAGAAACTATTCGGTATTTACACATGTGTGTCTTCAGGTATATAAGATATTTAAAGTTTACCATCAAATGATATTACACCACTTCATATGTGAGATGTGATCAAAATATATGGTGAATGTTTAAATTTTTAGAATATTTATTGCAGTAAAGGATGCATTCCCATTAATCTCCCTTGAATTTCTCTCCCTCACTTTGAACACACTTTCAAATTATTCTTGCCACTTTCCAAAGCAGCTCTGGAGTCCTCTTTCCTGGATGTCTTAATGAGTTATGATAAAAAACACAGTGAATGCTGCTGCTGAGTGTCATCCAAGGGAAAGGGGAGCTTGTAAAAACATGAAGATGTGTCTTTATTCATCTTATTTACCAGATCTGGCACTGTTTGACTTCTGGCTCTTCCCCGCAGTCAACATGAGCATGAAAGGCAAATGTTTTTAATCCATTCAAGACATCAAGGCAGCCAGGACAGCACAAAGACTCTCAGGAAAGAGGACTACAGAGCTGCTGCAGAAAGTGGCAAGAACCAAGGAATAAGTGTGTTCCAACCAGGGAGGAGTATTTTTAAGAGGAATAATGGCAGTGTGTCTTTCATTAATTTTTAAAATTTAAATTCCCATTATATTTTTCAATCACACCTCATATAATGTGAGAATTTTCCAGTATTATACCACTTCATATAAGAATTTTCCAATTGTATATTTCCAATTCTTTGTTCTTAGCTTTTGTTCTGTTATCATAACTTCATATGTATAATGCATAATATGCTACATTATTATTTTAACTTGCATTTATTTTGAATAAAACAAATACATGTTATATAATTATTATATACTTACCAATTCCAGTGTTCCCTGTTACATTGTGGCTACTTGCTTGAAGACTTCTTTTAACATTTCCTTTTAATTAAATTAATAATATATATTAATTGTAAGCATTAATGGATTTCACTGTGACATTCCCATACATGCATATATCATACATTGACATACTTTGATATCTTACAGAACTAATCTGCTGATAACATACATTATTTCAACTTTTCTCATGTCTGAAAACATCATTATTTTACTTCATTTTCAAGTGATGCTTTCTCTGAGTAAAGAATTTTAAGTTAACAAGATTCTTTCCTTCCAGTGCTTTAGTATCAGCACTGTACTCTCTTCTTGCTTGCATTTTTTTCTGATAACAAACATTACATTCCTTATCTTTTCTCTTCATATATAGCACCTATTTTCTTCTGTCTGCATTTAATATTTCCTGTTTAGCACTGGCATGAGCATATTTATTATTATGAACTGCATGTAATTTTATTCATGGTCTTTGTGATTTTTCTGAGGTTTTTTAGATCTTTGGGTTTGAAATATATATATTCTAGCTTATTGGAGTATATATATTAGGAGACATAGATATAGATGTTCCCTTGTCTTTCTCCTTTCTGTGATTCTGATTACATGCATATGAAAGTTATCTCAAAACTCACTGATGTTTTCTGCATGCTTTTAATCTTTTTTCCTCCATATTTCATCTAGATGATTTCTATTGTTTGTCTTCTAATTCACTAACCTGTCCTTTTGCAAAGTCTAATCTGTCATCAACCCATCCAGTGTTTCCAGTGTGTTTTTTGTCTCAGACATTGTTGCTTTCATTTGTTAAAAATGTGATTCAGATTTGTTAACTGCTTTTATCTCTGCTTAACTTTTTGAATATATGAGATATAATTACAATAATTATTTCCATGATCCTGTTTTATAATTCTGACATCTGTCTCAGTTCTGCAATCACTTGAGTTGATTGGTTTTTCTCCTTGCTGAGGATTTTATTTTCCTACTTCTTTCTATGTCTGGTAAATTTTGCTGGAATCTGAGACATTATAAATTTTCCGTTTTTGGGTGTTGGATAGATTTGCATTCCTAGAAATATTTTGGAGCTTTTCTCTAGGAAGCAGTAAAGTTACTTGAAAACCATTTGATCCATCACAGTCTAGTTTTTAAAATTTAATAGGCAACCAGGGTGGTGGCTCATGCCTGTAATTCCAGTATTTGAGAGGCTGAGGCAGGAGGATTGCCTTGAGATCACAGCCAGCCTGAGCTACATAACAAGACCCAGTCTCAAAACACAATGAATGAATGAATTAATTAATTAATTAACTTGACAGGAAGCGTCTGAGCACTCTCCAGTCTGTGACTATTTTCTGCTATTGAGTTAGACTCTTCTGAGTCCTCTCCCTGGAGCCCCACAACTTGTGGGTTTAACACCTTGGCTGGGAGACTCAGGTGTCCTTCAGGCCCCAGATGAGCACTATCTGCCACTGCTGTAGTTCCCATCCTGGAAACTGTCATGGTCTGATATCTGGTTACTTGAAAACCACAGCTTCTTATAATTTGCTCAGTTGGTTGTTTCTAGTGAGAAGGTAAATTTACTAGCTGTTACCCCATCTTGGTGGGAATTCACATCCACTTTTTCCTTAATTTCTGTTACAGCTCTTCAATCCCACTGAAGTCCACAATTGATGAGATCATAAAGCCCACTTTCCCACCCTGCCCTACACTTCTCGTCCATGTATATTTCTCCCTGTATCCTCTTCATGAAAGAGAGTGAAACTACCATCACCCTTAGAGCAGACAGACAGGAACACCAGCCCCAGATTTCTCTTCCTCAGGCCACACACCGTGTGACCTCAGACATGGAACACAGAGCAGCCTTACCAAGGCCTAGGGCTGAGGTTGGCAGAACTCCCAAACACCTGGAGGGGTGAAAGGAACATGAGCTCTTCAGGAGCCAAACCCAAGATCTTTGTGTTTCAGCATTTGTTGATATATATGTGACAACAATGCAACTCCGAGAACTTGGGACGTAAGCAAAACCATAACTATGAGAGCAGTTACCAGGGGAACTATGGCTAATGAAGACAACAGTGGATGATACAGAAGGTAGACCGTACTGGGCTGGGGATTTAGCTCAGTGGTTCCGGCGCCTGCCTTGCAAGCGCAAGGTCTGGAGTTCGATCTCCGGTACCAAAAACAAAAAACAAAAAAACAGAAGGTAGACAGTGAGGACAGAAAAGATGGACATGTGACATCCCTGAACCAGTATTACTAATTAACACTAACCCCATCTATGCAACTTCCAGACCTGTTACCTTTACCTTCCTGTGACCAGCTGATCCTGTTGTACGGAGCCCCTCACCTTGGAGAAATGGTCACACTGGTGGCCAAAAGTGAACCATCCCTATTTCAGGTGATTTAAAACATGGCAGCTCTAAGAAAAATATTCAAACTTCTTTGTGTTAAAATTAATATACTTATTTGTAATAACATTAATTTGTTTTCCTAAAATAAAATATATCCTCGGGTCTAGACGCCCTTCCCTCTTCTCTTGTCACCCCAGTGTCCTGCACAGTGTCTGGCAGATAAGTGAGCCCCACCCCAGGTTGCAGAGAGCTTGACATTGGAACCCTTGCTCTTCCTTTGGCTGTTGGCATCTTGCTCTGCATGGTTGCCTAAAGGATGCAGAAATTATATTGCAGTATTTTATAGTACTTTCTAATGAAATGAAACACTACTCTGAACATCATCTGTCTCACCCAGATACCTGCTTGTTACTGTGTAGCAAGTCTGGTAGAGTTCTCTTCAACACGAGATACATTGTTCCTTTACAAAAGAACACATGCCCCTAAATTGCTATTAACTGATGACAGTGGCTAAAGTAGTGTGGTCCCACCAGATATTGGTTTTTTTAATACATTTAATCTTGCTTCAAAGTAAAATTAAGCTGAAACAGTTTATGAAAATCACTTTTAAAAGAACTTGGTACTATGGAAAAAAGGATGCTTAGGAAAATTGTCATTGTTACATGACCTTTAAAGCTCTGCAAACTTAAAAACTCTGATCTGTATACTTTTAAAAATTGGAGTCAAAAATGAATAAGAAATTTTTTAAAGTTTCAAAATTGAAATTGAATCATTTCAAGAATTTTGAACGTATTTGAGATATATACACACCTACTGTACATTTATATTTATATTTGGTTTTCAAGAGCACCCAGTGACACTTGGGAAGGATGGGAATTGAGTAGATGAATTTCAGTACAGTTGGAGTTAGTTTATAGATAGAAATGAGAAGTAACTGTTGTGATTTTTATCAGACCAGCCAAGCTTCCTCTTTCTACTTTAGATAAATGTATTTTTGTGAGGTATCTGTCCAACTATGACAAGCCCTAAAAGCAAGTATCAATATAAATTGAACTTAGAAACAGAGATCAAACTTGGTCATTCACAAAGTGTCAGGCAAAACTTTAAAAAATAATGTTGCATTTGAAGATAGTTCCCACAGTCTAAAAATGTTCTTAATGTTCCTCAGAAATTTTGTGCTGTTCATAAATTCTACAGGTGCATACATCTGAGATATATGTGTGTGTATGTGCTTGAACATACATATCTATACAGGTACACACATATAAAAATTTATTTTTGAGTTCTTTTATATTCTAAATATCAGCCTCGAGCACTGGGTTCTTACTCTGGGGCCCACATGATCCCAGGACTCTGTGGATGTGTTTCAGGAAAGTCATTATTGTGGCTTGTATCTAAATGTCCCCACAAAGCCTCATGCGGTCATAAGAGGGGCTTTTGGAGAGTGGCTGGATCTGGAGTGCATAATGCTGGGGCTAAGGATCCCCTATCCTGGGTGTGGGTGGCACTGCCCAAAGGGCGGATAGCCTGGACCCAGTGCTCGAGGCTGAGGGTGCAGCATCTGACCCTACCACCACCAGTCCCTTCCACCTGCTCCCTCCCTTTGACATGTGTCACTGTCCACTCTGGCTGGATACCAGCTGAGCCCTCTCCATGTCCCGGGCAGTTGCTGTCTTCTTTTCATCAGGATTAAGCCAGTTGCACTGCCCGTGTACACCAAAGCGACTCCAGGTGCTGTAATTTGAGAGCTAATAAGAGGTACTAGGTACGGAGCATAGAGAGCAGAAGCATCACTCATGAGTGGCCCCAGAGCCCTCACAGATGGAGGACCAGGGCATGCAGCCTGAGAGGGCAGCAGACCTCAGAGGTGACAGAATCCGAGCTCTGCGCCTGCTTGGACCTGAGCATTTTTTTAAAAATCAACATTCCCAGTGAAAGGTGATGGTAAGACATTTTGCTCATAGGCTGTGGAGAGGGCTGCACGGGAAGAACAGGCAAACTGTCACCATGTTTCCACACAGCAGTGGGCCTGGCCTTACACTCTGTCAGTGTTCCACCCCGTCCAGGTGGGCTCTGTGTCCTGGGAGGGGAGCATAGATACTTCAGGCAGCCCTTTGCCTAGGAACTGAGCCTCAGTTTTAAATTTTTATTACTATATGTTTATAGTACTGATGTACTAATGTGTACATGCAAAATAGGGAGGAGGTACATGTCCTTATCACATCTTAATTTTGTAATTCCCCTTCCCCTCCTCTCCCTCCATCTCTAGATCTCCTTCCATTTGCAAAATCTCTATCTCCCTATTGTCTAACCTATAGCACGGGAAAAATTTTGGCTAGCTACAACTCTGACAGAGAACAGATAGCCTGGGTGAAATATAAAGGTGGGCTTGCTACTGCTGCTTCTGCTGCTTCACTGCTTGTCTGCTGAAGCTTCCTGCCAGCTCGGTGATGCCCCTTAGCCACACCATCCTGCCTTGGAGCTTCTAACTATAGATTGAAACCTCTACAAAATGTGAGCTGAGATAGACCTTTCTTCTTTTAACTTTGGGGTTGGGTATTGTGTCCCAGCAACAAGAAAAGTAAATGAGACAATCATTATCCTTCGGAACATTTGTGTAATGTTGCATGAGTTCCAGTGTTTATATATTCTTAGAAGAGATCGCGCGACCTTCCTCAGATCTTGAGAGAATCCATGATCCAAACTAGTCCCACTGTACAGTCTCCACAGTACTAGTCACCACTTGCTTACAGGATGGGAGTTCTACTATTCTAACCTCCATGGTGAACAAAACAGATGGTACATTGCTCTATTCTTTTAGAGTCAGTAAAATTAAACGGTTAGTAGGTACTGTACTTAAAATAGGTGTCAAGACATACTAAACATTGTATTACACTTATATGAACTGGAAGCGTGTAAGGCTGCCCTGGGGCTGGGGTTGTAGCTCAGTAGCAGAGCATTTACTCAGCATGCATGAGGCTCTGGGCTCAATCCCCAGTACTACAAAACAAACAAACCAAAAAAGACAAGGCTAGACTCAGGCTGTCAATTTCATGACATTTCAAACTGTTTTCTCTTAACCAGAGGACAGTGACGGGACAAAAAGAAGCATAAAACCTCTTTTTAATTGATGGGTTGGGTTGTTCCAGGAGATGACTTCATTATATTTTTGTTTTATAAACATAATTTAGATTTATAATCTATAATGCATAGTAATTGTGCTTTATAAGAACATTCAATGAATTCTGAACATCGCTGCTTGCAGGGGTAACAGGAAGTTAGGTTCCTATGAGCACTTCCGTAAACTGATATGTGAGCTTGTGTTTTGTGTTTCTGTTTAATGAAACTTTATTTAATTTATATTGTTGAGTTGTTAGCATTAAACTCACCTCACCATAGGGCCGGGGATTTAGCTCAGTAGTTCCGCTGCCTGCCTCGCAAGCACAAGGTCCCACGTTTGATCCCCGGTACCAAAACAAAAAAACTCACCTCACCACCAATGGTACTTTGTTCGGGTCGATGCTGACTAGAACAAAGCTTGTTTAATACACATTGTAGCCTTCTTGCTTTTGAGGATATTAGACAATACTTTGGCACTGTGCCTGTGGGCTACTGTCTCACACACACACACACACACACACACACACAAAGATAGAAAGAAAGAAAATTTAGCTCTAAATAGACTGCAAAAATGGCCCTTATCTGCAGCATGATGGCAAGTAGGCAAATTTATAAATACAGAAATGGCAAATCATGAGGACCAATCATATGTTCACTTTGGTGGCCTTATGGAGAATAGATTTCAGAAAGACAACCCTGCAGTAAGTTATTTGCATTTTTGTATTAAAGGATAAACTAAGCAATTCCTACTCTTCATATACTATATTGCTATGCTTGAATTTGAGTAGGTAATGAACGTCATATTGGGTAATGAAAATAGAAATATTCACAGACACAGCCTCATCCTGGTCACTTTCAGACCAGGCTTGGATGTATGCAAACCTAGACCAGTGCAGAAGCACTGAGTGAAGTGTGAGAAAAGTAGCATGAAGGTTTCATCAAGAGCACTTCCTGGTGGGCTACACTTGAAGGATGACTAAGACTTTTGCAAGGCAAACACCAAGACAGAAATAAACCAGTGAAAACAGATATTCAAAGACTTGAAGATATGAAACACTTAAAACATTTGGAAAAGTGAAAGGATTAAGATTGCCATAATGTGCAATGTTAAGCAGAAGAAAGGTGTTGATAACTGAGCATTGGTCACAACCAAACCAAAAGGCCCTGAGCTGATTGGTTAAAGATGTGTGGACTTTCATCTGTAGGTGAAGAGAAGAAGGCAAGGAGAAACAGCATTTGAAATGTGTTTGGAATGATACTCCTGGCAACATCAAGGAGCATGGTTCCCCGGAGGGAGCAATTCCAGGGTCCTGGACACCTGAAAACCAGCTCTGTTATTCTCCAAGGAAGCTTACAGGAGATGGAGAAATGAAGAGATATTTTTAAAAGAAATGATGCTGAAAGTAAAAGCAGTTAGTTGTTCCTCATGTGCATGGCTTCCATGTCCACAGATTCAACAGTGATTGAAAATCCTCAAAAACTTCATCTATACTGAACATGATAAATGAAGATCTCTTTTTCTTATATTTTCCTCCAAAACTACAGTACTACAAATATTAACATGACATTTTCCCTGTATTAAGTATTATAAGACTCTAGAGATGATTTAGCTATACAAGAGGATTTGTGTGTTATATGCAGATACTGCACAATTTTATATAAGACACTTGAGCACCCTTTGACATTGGTAACCCTGAGGGTCCTGGAACCAGTCTACTACAAATATTAAGGAAAGACAGCTATCTAAAATTCTGAGAATGAATATCATTCAGTTTAGATTCTCCCTTAAACATATTATGTGCATTATTTTGCATGCCCTTCAATCCTTTTCCCTCTTTTATTAAGAAAGATGGAATGACAACTTAGGAAATATTACTAACCTGTGTCTTAATAGAATCACAGGGAGTCAGTAAGTTAAGAACTGTCTAAGTTTCACATAGTATAAAAAGAATTAAAGATAATTTAACAACAAAACCCATTATTTTATATGATTGGTATGCCTCATTTATAAGGACATTTATTTTATTGATTAGCTCTCAATAAAAAACTGCATTTCTTGCTACTGCAAGAAAGATTAAGTGCCACTAAATATAAGACTGAGAAGGACTCTAGGAGGGTTTTAGGATCTTGAAACCCTGATAGGTAGATAATAGGAAGTAGGGAGATAGCTCTTTCTCAAATAGGAAAGGGACCAAATGATGGAGGGAGAGGGAGGGCAAAGAGGGGGGAAGGGATGAAAAAGAATTAAGATGTGTTATGTATATGCATCAACTTCAGAGAATAAAATTATTACATGCTGTAAACAAGTACTAATAAAAAATAAAAACAAATCTTAAAAGTTAATTTATTAGTAGTAAACTATGATTTTAGGACTTCAGCTCAGAATACCACTAAGAATTAGATATTAAAATCCTTACTACGTTTTAAAAGCCTAACCCTCAACGTAGGTTTTTAAATGATAGATTTGACCATTTTTAAATTGGAAAAGTAAGCTAGACCATGGGGAAGACAGGCTTTGTCTGGGCTCTTGGAGCAGCAGATGGAGCCGGACTCTTGACCCTCCATACAGACTCCAGTGATTATCTATGCGCATTGTTGCATCTTATGTATCTGCTTGATTTTCCCCTCAATACACGCTTTTACTGTCTGTTTCAAGTTAGAGGTCTTCAGCATTTTGGTTCATTTTGCCTCCTTTGGTAGCTGGTGTATCACATATTGTATAAAACACTCAACCTTTGGTCACTGGTAATGGGTCAGCTTCGTGCTCAACTTGTCATGTCTTACCAGTTAAATGTTAATGAGCTTCGTGTGTTCTTCCAAAACCTCACTTACATTGTGCCAACCAAGTGCTCGCAGGAATCTGATCTTGATGCACCAGCCAGAGCACCTCCTCACATGCTGCGCCTGAGTCCATGTGCCCTCGAACTTTCCTACACAGCTCCAGACCAAGAAGTGTGGGTTTACTAACACCCCTTGCCAGGCAGACATGCACCAGGGGCCTCTGAACACACTTTTCAGAAGAGGTGTCAGTGGAAAGTTTGGCCCACGATATCTCAGACTTCCTTCCAAGAACCACTTCCCATGGGCAAGGTGGACAGGGTGTAGTCCAGGGCTAATAGAGGCAGTGAATACCCTAGACTGGGTGACACAGAGATCTCGTGGAGCTGGCTATGTGAGGGATTTTGAGCTGAGAATGTGATCTGGGATTGTTGGGTGGGCCTGATACAATCACAAGAGTCCTTGGAAGAGAGAGGCAGAGGAATGTGGTTGAAAGAAATGTGGCTGTGGTGAGAGAGGCGTGGTTAGGGGCCAGGAGCCAAGTATGGTGGTGACCTCTGGACTCTGCATAAATTAGGGAATGGATTCTCTCCTAAGCCTTCCCAAAGGAACACAGCTTTGCCAACACCATGAGTTTGGACTTTTGCCTTCCAGAGCTGTAAGAGAATGAATTTCTGCTGTTTGCAACCATTAAGCTAATTCATTACTGGGATTCTGTGGCATTAGGAAGCTAATGTGATGCACATCCTGGGCCTCCTTGAACAGTCTCCGCCATCTATGAGTTGGTGATGGAGCTGCATCCACTCCCCACAGCACCCCATGGAAATCCAGTGGCACATCTGCAGAAAAGCATTTTATAAACTCCTATCCAGCATGGATGCCAGGGCCTTCCCTAAGTGAAGGCATGCATGGGAAGAAGGAGCAGCATTGTGATGTGTTTCTTTAGGTCAACTCAAGTACTCTATGCCAACACTGTGAGTGAAAGCTGGAACTACTCTGATCTGTGCTTTGCTCTCAGAAACACCCCCCAAGGGACCTGGTTGTACCCGGTCCTCTGGTGGGGAAACACAGTTGTCCCTCACCTACTCGTACATGGGAGGAAGGATGCAGCAAGCATGTGGTAGTCCTGCTAAAAAGGCCATGGTGAGAATAGAAAATGCACCAGAGGATGGAATGGATATTCTAAATAAAGAGGCTAAGGCAGGAGCGAAGACCCACCTTTCTAACACAACAAATATATTAGTCACTTTCCCATCACTGGGGAAAAAAATGCCCACATTCAGAAGTTAAAGGAAGAGCAGTTTATCTTAGCTTATGGTTTCAGAGGGTTCAGTCCCTGGTCAGCTACTCCAAGGCAGAAACATCATGGCAGAAGGGCATGATGAAGGAAAGATGCTCACCCCATGGCAGCCAGAAGCAGAAAGAGAAGGGAGGAGCTGGGATCAAGAACACATCCTTCCAAGTCACTCCCCAGTGACCACCTCCAACCAAGCCCCACCTCCTAACAGTATATTCAACCATGAATGGATCCATGGATGAATCCACTGATAAGTATAGCGCCCCATGATCCAATCACCTTCCAAAAGCCCCAGCTCTGAACATAAAATTTTTGGAGGACATTCTAGAATTCAACCATAGCACCAGATAACTGCTCAACACACCACCACCGATTTCTCACTGGATCACATGAACTCCTGGTTGGAAATGAGAAGTGTCTGCCCATGGCCACACAGAGGCCCACTCTCTTGTGTCACAGGCCCCACCATTTCCTTCTGATGCCATGGACAGAGAGGCAATAAAGGATCGTGGTCTGGAAGTGGGCACAAGAAGGGTGAAGGGCTCTGCCTTTCACATCTCCTTCACCTATCCCCAGGTTACAGGCTACAGCTGGTGTCACCTGGGGTACCCAGGGAGGAGAAGACGCTCTGAATGTCTCTACCCCACAGCGTTCTATGCATAGTTTTTCTGAAAACTCTTGTTTACTTTATAAATTGGCATTTCAAAATATCTCATCAAAAGTGTACAGTATTTGTTTCACAGAGCAAAGGATAAGCATTTTGTGAAATGTCTCTCTTCTTGGCTTTATTAGGGACATTGTTTCTCTCCATTTCCCATCCTTCCTGTGCCTACCCTTCCTTCCTTCCTTCCTCTTTCTTTCTCTCTTTCTTTTTCTTTCCTTTCTTCTTTTCTTTCTTTCTTATTTCCTCTTCCTTCCTTCCCCCCTTCCCTCCTTCCTCCCTTCCTTGCAGCCAGTTAAGAAGCCTCTCTGATCCTTTTGAAGACTAGGCGTCTCCTCATTCCCAGCTTGTCCTTCACTCATCTGGTCTATGATATTTTCTCTCTTGTGCCCTTTGTAAAGCCTTTCCTTCTCTGTTGTTTTGTAGGTAGTTCTACACAAACACCTGACTTTGGAAATGTGTGAGCTCAGGAAGCATACCTCTTCTTCGTGTAGCTCATGGTCCTGACTAAAGGGGCAATGCTGCATCCTTCTCTGGCCCCAGCTGGGTCACCAGTGCCCAGCCCTAACCATCCAGCAAGGCACCAGGGTCACCACAAACACCCATAACAATCCCTTACCCAGGCCCAACCAAGGTTAAACATCACGATCGCCAGTCTCAGGCCTACCCAGCAGTATTTTTTAAAGTTCCATGGATGGTTGATTTAGTTAGCCCTTATATTGGGTATACTTCTTTAGTCTTTTGTTCTCAATGTTTTTGCGTCCTTGTGTTTCAGCCATGGCTCTTGAAAACAGCATTTCACTGGGTGTGGATTTTAATCCAGAATGATGATTGCTGACTCTTAGGGTTTCTGTGTTCTACTTTCTCATTTCCATGTGATTGTTCATGGGCTGCATCCTCCAATTTAGTATTGCTTTCTGTTTTCCACCTTTTTAATGACTTTCTTACATTTATTTGGATTTAATATTTTGTATTATTCATTTTCTGCTGGTTAGCTTTGCTTGTTAGTTGTGCTTTCTTCACTGCTTATGAGTCACTCTGTGATTACTGTGTGCATTCTTGACTTATTAAAATTTAGGGTCAACTGTAGTTGGTCCATTTCCCAAAATGCAGTGACCTTACCAGTGCTTTACCTTCGGTTACCCTCCTCACTCCCATTTAGGTGCTGTTATGAGGGCGGGAATGCATATAACATGATATGGGAGTATCAATTACATATAATTATTTACTTTCAAATATATGAAATCCTGCCAGATATTGTTATGTGTTACCAGGGACTCCTTCTGTTCACCCACATGCTCACTGTCCAGTTTCTCTGCATCTCTTCACGCATCTCAAAGCTGCAATCATCATTTTCCTTCTGACCAGAGACTCTGTTAGTGTTTCTCTTATTCAAGACCTGCCCATGACAGTTCTTTCCCTTTTCATTTATCTGAAAATGTCCTTCCTCTCTGTGCATTATTGAGCACTTTTTCGCAGGCTTGAGAATACCTTTCTTTAAACATTTTTAACATAGAATCACACTGTCTTCCAGGCTACATCATTTTGGCTGGTGAATGGGCCTCAGCCGTTAGTGAGTGGTGAAGCCTTTCTCTCTCTGCTGGCTCCCGGCTGTGGGAAGAGCCTGAGGCTGCTTTTCCTCCCTGTTTACCTACTTGGGGCTCCCATTGCTGGTGGGACTTGGGGGTGGATGCCACGTTTGAAGAATTCTTAGCCTTTTGTCTTTTCAAACATTGTGCATGCTCTTCTTTGCTCTCTTTCTAGATTTCCTATTTTGCATTATGTTTTCTTTTCACTGTGCTTCATATGGATCTTAAACTCTTTTACATACTTCCCATCATTATATCTGTTTATTAATCTTATTGTTTTTTCTGGCCCATTTTACAGTTCACTGATTTTCTCTTTGTTTCATAAGCATAATCAGTTGTTAATCTGCCAACTGATTTCTTAATCTTTTGTATCATATTTTTCCGTTCTAAAATTTCCATTTTATTTTTAAGATAATTTTTATTGATTTCCTAAAGTTTAAAATTTTGTTAAATTCTGTACACATTTTGATAATTATATTCCTACAAGGTAATTTCAATGTATCTATTGGCTTTCCTTTTTTTTTTCTTGGGTTTTGATCAAATCTATCTGGTTATATGCCTTGTTTTATTTTGTTTGAGTTGCCAACATTGTAGAGGAACCTTGTCACTTTATTCTGAGGCTCTATACTGTGTGATCTCCCTCCAGGAAAGATTTATTTTTCCTTCTTTCTGGCATCCAGATTGGGACCAGGCACCTCAATGCAGACTTCAACACCTATCATGCTTCAAAGCTGTGGTTCAAGAGCTGAGAGGGTGGCACGGTTTCTGCTTTCTCTTCTTCCCAGGATACACCCCTGCAGGCAGCACCCCAAAGCCTCTGCAGTTTCCTAAGGGGCTTCCTTCCCAGCAGCTAGAGCCCAGTTCTTGATTCCCAGACCTGCAGTTTCAAACCCTCTGTTCAGATTATCAAATCACTGGTGCCAGTGGTTGTGTAAAGCAGGAAGATGGTGCTGAGTATGGGGTGAACCGCCTGGGCTGCTCTGCCTGGAGTCCTGGCTGTCCAAATCATCACTGTGTCCCAATGACCTAACAGGGCTTCATAGGGCCAAACCTGTATTCCTTTCACCAGCAGAAGGCTCCTGGAAACATGACTGTCTTCCAATACTTGCATAGCACCTCTCCCTTGTCCAGTCCACCAGGAGTGGCTCTGTGAGACAAGTAGCTATGTTTGAAAGCCACTCACTTGGATGGGTGATTTCCCAGACCCTCTGGTGCTAATACCAAGCAGTGTATATGAGAAGGGTGACATGACATTTCCTGTTATAGAGTACACTTGTCTCATCTTTAACCATCACTGGATTCTTACAGTGCTTGGTGAAGAACCCACAGGAGGGCCTGATGGGGCTGGAGCAGTCACTACACCAATGTGTGTTTCCTGGAGGGACAGACATGCTATGGCTTGCTCCTGCCACCCCTGACATGGGCCCAGGATGGCTGCCCACAGACCTCCCACAAGTGGCTCCTGCAGGCACAGTCCTGTCCTCCACTACAGCAGCAAAGAAGGCTTCAGCAGGCATGCTGCCAGCCCTTCCCCCACCCACAGCATCATGATCTGAGGATACAGTTGTGGAATTCAACTCCAGTGTAGTATAAAAGACTCTGAGGTCAGAGCATTTCTAGAATGTTCTAAAGAAGATATGGTAATTCATCTACAAACTTCATTAGCTTTCCCATTACTGGCACACATACCCAATACCCACAACTTAAAGGAGGCAAGGTTGTAACTGGTTCATGGTTTCAAGAGATTCAGTCCATGGTTAGCTGACTCCAAGCCAGGAACATCATGATGGAAGGAACATCACGTGGTGGAGCAAAGCTGCTTGGTTCATGGTGGGCAGGAAGCAGAACAGGGTAACAGAGCCAGAGAGGAAGGGGCCAGGGACCAGATACTGTCACACCTCCGTAACCCACCCATTTACACCTACTAGTGAGCTCCACCAATGCCCTGGGAGGCTTCCAAGCCAATCAAGTTGACATAACCAAGCTCAACTGTCACAAAAAATGACAATCATTGGGTGAATAATCTTACAGATCATTGTGTGAAAAACACAATTTAAATCAGAATCATGGTTTAGAGAACAAAAGCATTATTTTTATTAAACATCTTTTTATACATAGAGTACATTGAAGTAGTTTAAGTCTTAACTATGAGACACAACCTTGGACTGCTTAAATTTTGAGAAATTGCTCTAGTTCAAGCGTCACCCAGAGGAAGCACATTCACTCTCCTGATCTCTAAAAGCACCTCCACATGACCCAGGGTCCATGGTCTCCTTTTCTACAAATTGATCTGTTTGGGCCTGATAACTCTCCACATCTGATGAAGTTGCAGAATTAGGTGATGAGGCAGCAGAGTGCTAAGGAGTTATTTTTAATTCCTACAGGTTTGTCTTTTTATATAACTTGCCAAATGTGAGTAATATACCCAGCATTCTAATATAGACTGTGGGAGTCAAGTTCCAACCCTGCAGTGCATCCATAGCATGTTCCAAAGTTCCCCAGGTGGGAATACGGACAGCAGACCATACATCATTGCCTCATTTAATGAAGGTGAAAAACCAAATCTTGGAGCTGTAACTGACCATGAACAGTGACAAGACGAGGCCAGCATCTGACACCAAGGCCCGCTCCTTTACTGCCTCCATAAAAAAGGAGGCATTTTCCTGATTCTTAATTAGCAACACCTTTAGGAAAAGGTATTGCCTTCATCTTACAAACTCAGAGAGACAAAATGACTTTGAAATGCAGACACTGGACTAACACTCAAAGGTCCACCAAGTTCCAGCGTGGAACTGGGGGTTCAAACGTTACAGTGAGTATCTCCAAATCCACAGTGTCAGCACATCTTGGAGCCCCTTCGCCTTGGGGATTCCCAAGCCAAGGGGGCTCTTGCCTCCCTTAAGAGCAGGGCCACATTGCCATGGGCACACTCTTGGTGTTGTCCCAGGATGTGGCTGCACAGATCAGGAAGCCATCCAGCAGCGACCTTGCATGGAAAAACATGAAGCTAGCATGCTACGTGGAAGATGACAAAGAGAAGAGTACCAAAGGCCATCATTGGGATTTTGAGTCCTTAAAGTGTCGATATTATTTCCTGTTTCTTGTACTTGTTTAAAAAGACAGAGTAGGGCTGGGGATTTAGCTCAGTGGTTTCGCAGCCTGCTGCACAAGTGCAAGGACCCAAGTTCGATCCCTGGTACCAAAAAAAAAAAAAAAATTAAAAAAATAAAAAGACAGAGTAGAAGGCTTAGTTCTAGATTGTGCTCTGTAAGACCACACTCAAAGTGTATGCATTGCATTCATTTCCACTAAAATATCTTTAAAGTGTGAAGTGCTTCAGATCAGTTCTCTAATTCTAGAAATTGGATCTGCTGGGAAAGTTGTGGCAAAAGGTAAGGTGAAACTGGAGCCAAAAGTCAGTCCCAAGCTTCCCACCCAGATTGCGTCTGACCATGGAAATGACTCCAGGAAGTGTTGGATTTCTACTCATTACTGATGGGATAATAGGATAATTGGCATCTGCTTTCCTCTGGGGATTCCTACAATCATTGCATCTACATGAAAAAGCAGGTATCTGTTGCAGGGTGGGTCCTCGGGAATATTTAGGAAATGAACTGGGTGGTGATGGTGCCCCTTCCACCTTTGGGGTTGCTGAGTAACTCACCTCCTGAAACCTGAGCTCATCTGTGCCCTGCAGGACCTTGTCCCAGGGCATCTTGGCTTAGAGCATGAGACAGGGAAAATGAGATTTGGGAGAAATCAAGCTGAGAAGTCATGCATGAAGCCTCAGCATCTGCATCATCAGGGTCTTCCTGGGGCTCAATGAGAGCTGGGCTCCCTACATCTGTGGGTGGTCCAGGCCCCAAAGGGGTGCACCCTGCATTGACCTTGTCTGCCCAGGGCCTCTTCTCCTCTGGAAAAGAAAGCCGTGCAGTCTGCAGAAAGCTGGGACCACAGCTAGGGAGCAATGCATAGGGCAGCCTTGAGTTCAGTTGGCAGTTTGTTTGCTCAGTTAGATTTTTTTAAATCTCACCACATGCTCTCCCAGAGCTTCCATGCAGGACAGGACTGTGACATTTTCCTGGGGTCACAATGGTATTTACCTGGGGAACTCCGATCTGACCTGCTGACTGCACTGGTTCCTATGACCCGGCTCTGTATCACCTCCACCTTACTCAGGAGTCCTAGAGAAGCCAGATCCTTGGGTGCTTCCTGGAACCCCACCCTGTGCTGTGAGAGGCCACCCTTAGCTGCAGGGTCTGGCTTCTCAACATATGGCACACATTCCCCTTCCAGCTTCCAACAAGATCTCCCTGAACACTTGTCATGCAGGGAAGAACAGCTGCACGTGTCAGTGTGGACCCAGCAGCTTCCGGTCTTTCATTGAGGAGTTCTGTTCTGAGATACAACCACCTCTTATCTTGTCCCTCCATTGACTTTCTTGTCAGGCATTTACGGAGCACCTGTCATGTGCCAGGCACTGTACAGACATTTAGGGAATAAGGTCGACAATTTGTGGATTTCAGTGAACTTCCTATTAAAAAAGCGAAAAAAAATTAGAAGTTAAAAGTAGAGCTCCTCAATAAAGGAAAATTACAGGATAGTACAGAAAATGAGGTGCCAGTCCTTGCAATAGAGAGAAGTAACACTTAGGCATCCCAGGAAACACAACAAGGGCGAAGAAGGCCCTGGGCCCACAAAGCTGAGCACGTGTGGGGACCATGACCTCCACCCTGATCCTGTGGTCCTCAGGCACTTTGTTCCGAGGCCTTTTTGTAGTTTTATATTCAATTCCTCACAGGGACTTTGTTTTTGAGGATTATAGGATTTTTGTCTGTTTGTTTGTTTTTGGTACTGGGGATCGAACTTGGGACCTTGCACTTGCAAAGCAGGCGATGGAACCACTGAGCTAAATCCCCGGCCCTTCAGGATTATAGTTACAATCCCCCAAATTAAAACTGAAACAGTGAAAACACCTCTACTTGGCTAATTAATTGATTTAAAATAACTAAAAACCCATTACAAATTAATATAAATAATACAGATTTATTTTTAAAAATCACCACATTGTCCGTAGCAGGCAAAGTTTTGACAGTTGTCATTTCACATTTGGAAACCTTTCTAGTACTTGTCTCATCTACAAGGGCACTCAGCACATTTTGTATGATGTTTCACTGATGCCTCTGAAGAGAATCCAGCTTTGCAGGAAGTGTAGGTGACCACAAAAGACCTTGGGGACCCTTTGGGGGGGTGTCCTATGGGCAGGTGTGAGGCTAGGGCTTTCAGGTGCTGCTGTACCATAGGGAGCAGCTGAGGGTCTCCCATGGGACAGCACAGCACCCTGTGACTTCAGACACAGACCCTCAGGCTTCCGGGAGAGCGTGTGCAGAGGAGGAGAAAGGATGGACCCAGACCGGCCCAGAGGAAGTGGCCACACTTCTGCTGAGGTCCCACAGTGTCTCAGGCAGTAATGCTGCCCCTTGAAGCAGGTGTAAGAGCCCAAGAAGAGAGGAGGGGTCCCAGATGTCCCTCCAAGTGAGGGCAGGACAGAGCTTCTGACCTTTCATTTTTTCTTGGAGATAGATTCAAAATTCGTCATACACAGCCCTGTCCCCTGGATATGGCCAGCCCATCAGCAAAGTAGCAGCTTCATTCTCCAGGTTTCCATGAGCTTCTACTATCCCTAGACAAGCAGTCAGCTTGGAGCACATGAGCGTCTGCCTGGGACAGATGCCAGGAGCAGGAGAGCCTGAGCAAAGACAGGGCAGGGAGGGAGTGCAAAGGACCTGGGGTCCCCTGGGAGGTCTGCACCCAGGGTTCCACACACCATCTGTCTGACTTCTTTCGGTGTATGTAGTGTATGTACATTGTAGTTACATTCATTTTGGGCATTGATATATGGATATAGCATATCTTAATCATTTATAATCCCCTGTCTCTTGCAGACATGGACCAGGACCTATGTTCTAGGCCAGTTCGAATAGAGTAGGAAAGGTAAGAATCTGTTAGATGATGTCATTTGGCATTATTAAGCACTGTGAATGCTTAATGCATGGCCCCTGAGAGCAGCCTGCTGGGTCAGGTCACAGCCACCAAGGTGAAGAGGGGTGCAGCAGGGGTCCCCCGGACTCCCAGGACCCCAGCCCCACGCCCAGGGCCCCAAGACCACACTGCAGACTCTAACTAAGCAGTTCCAAATTGATGTTCTGCTACCAGTCTGCCAATATTGCCATGAAATATCAGTAATACCCAGGAAGGTGAATTTTTGTGTTTAGTTCATACATTCATGCAGGTGTTTTGATATAGGAAGAGAGCACATGTGTGCATGCGCGCATGTGTGAGTGTGTGTGTGTGTGTGTGTGTAATTTGACCAATAAATGGCATATTTTTTTATCATTCAAAGACAGTTAGGCTCACAATTAAGTATTATTAGATCGGCCTTTAAAGCGTACTTTAAATTCAACATTTGCTATTTTAATGGAGATATGAACAAATGTATATACTATTCATTGACTATACATGAAAATATTAAATATATACATAATATATATGGGATGATTTGGGGACATTTTTAGAATGCTCTTAACTTGCTTATAAAGAATTAAGAATAACAACAAAGATTGACATACTTAACAAATGAAAACCCGGAGAGTCTGGGGAACACTGTTAGAAATGAAGATGGGTTTCAAGAACTTTGTGCACAGGATAAACAGGAAGTAGCCTGACACAAAGCAGCTGTGGTCGTTCCAGTGCGTTTGTGTCAGTTTCAGTGGCATATACCCCCAGGAGCAATTCTGACTTTTGGAGATGTATTTTTAGCTGGCTGTTAGGTGTTTGGTCCCTTCCCTGCCTCCAGGATTATTTTTAATTTTCTGCAGTGTGTTCCCCTCTGCCACTCATCCCCGTGTTTGGTGCTTGCTCCCTTTCATGGGGGCTAAGCTGGCTTCCTCTCTTTGCAGCTCATCAATACAGAGCTGATTTGGAGCCGAGCTGTATAATAATAAGCCTTTCAGCAGGCAGCCCCACACTTGCCTCGTAATTAACGCCTGATGGTTGTGTTGACGGCAAATGAAAGAGAATTGGCTTTGTTCTCCCTTCCCTGGGCTTGATTGCGGGTTCTCGCTCTCACCTGAATTCGACCCATTCTGCATTGTGCCTGTGATTGCTGGAGTGCCAGTAATTGCAGTCCTGGCAGATGACATTTCCACGGCACACTCTGTAAAGCTCTGAAGGGAGCCGAGGGAGCGGGGAGCCGGGGAACTCATCAAAGACAGATTTAGGAGATGCCTGTGCAGAAGTGCAAGTCCAGGACCAGATAATGTGTGGAAGCCTCTTCTCTGACGTTTGCTTTTCCCTGTGGGCTGAGCCTGCATCGGCTTTGTCTGAAGGCTGCCGCCACAGACTGGGTCCTGGGTGAGGAAGTGCTGCTCACCTTCGTAAGAGCCAGGATGAGATCGCACCTTTTCAAAGGAACCCTTAGACTGTTTCTCAGGAGAGGCATCCAAAGCAAATAAAACTAAATAAAAGCAAACCCTCTACAGAAACCAGAGTAATCCACATGATTTTATTTATCTGGTTGCTTAAAATGTATCCATCTTGGAGGTGTCTTCATCAGATCCTTGATGCGTAAAGGTAGAACTCACTCTTCAAAGCACATTAACCACCAACTTCTACAAGGGAGCTGGTCAGCACCCCTGGGTTCACCTGCCCTGGTATTTGGACATGGGAAGGGATCAGGATCACTGTTCGAAAAGAACAGTAGAAACTACTTGGGCATCCTCCAAATGCCTCAGCAGAAACATTGAGTTATATTTGTTAGTATTATTAGTATTCATTTTTTGAGGCAAGATCTCACTGTGTAGTCCAGACTGGCCTGGAAATCACAGCGATCCTCCTGCCTCAGCCCACTGAGTGCTGAGGTTACAGGCATGCACCACCACACCTGGCAAAACATCAGTAAATAGCATAAAAATTGACCCTTGCCATAGGCACTGATGTTCATTCATAACAGGGATTGACAGCACTATGGAATTGGCATTTAAGAGTTCCTTGCATTATTTTATATCAGTCTACTAATTTTCAATTTTTGATTCTTGTCTTTGCCAAAATTGTGTGGATAATTAACACTGTAAAGCAGGAAAAGCCCAGGGATCTTGCTGTGTTGGAGGAAAGGTGGGAAGGAGGGCAGAGATGGGGTGTGGACATTTCGGGGTGACATTGGAAGGGCCATCACGATCCATAGTCCTCTGGTGGTGCAGACACATGCTAGCCTTCCAAGGAGGATGAAAAACTTAAGATGGGGCTGCATCTACCAGGAAGGGGTACCCATCGGGAGGGCCTGGGCTTTCAGTCTCTCACTGTGGGCCCCAGTCAGATGGGTGGCTGAGTTGGCATGTTATACAGTTTACTGTGAGTTACCTGTTTTTGAGGAGAGCTGTTACGATACAAAGGAGTAAAGAATGCACAGTGTGCTGTGTGCCGGGAATATTTTAATTGAGCAGTGTGTAGATGTGACGCAAACTCAGTGTGCTAAAGATGCCCTGGTCTGGACTTTGTGTCATCTGTTTGCTGGACTTGTGTTTGCAACCTGTCCTCTTAGAAGGAGGTGTGTGGAAGAGTGTGAGCACCGAGCCTCACTAGGCACAGCCTGGAAAGGTCTGGGTACTGGGCAGGGGCTGCCTGGTGGTCACAGGAAGGCCTGCAGATTGAGAGGACTCTCGGGTGCTCAGTGAGTCTGCTGACAAGCCCTGCAGGGAACAGTTACCAATCCCATGTGCCTGCATCCCACAGACAGCAAAGCAGACGAGTCCCAGACCTGCCTGGCGTCACCCAGTTCTGCACAGAGCGAGCTCTGCCCCAGTGGGTCTCTATGCAGAGCCCAGCTGATGCCCTCAGTGTGACTTTGCTCTGCAGAATCCCTCGAGACAGCTGCAAAGTGTAAGTCACCTGGTGTACCCAGAGGCTGCACGGTCAAGCCTCAGTGGGTCCTGTGATTAGAGATTGGATGGGGCGCGTTTCACTCCAGGAAGAGCACAGAGTTCCCCACCCCCAGTCTGGGAGTCCGTGGCTGTTTGCTACAAAGAGCTGCTGAACCAATCCATGGCTGCCCAGGGCTGGGGGCTGCAGGGGTCCCTGAAGATCCTCTGTCAGGACATCGTTGCAGGATGGGCAAACTGCAGTGCAGGACATTCATGTTTGGAGACTTTTCTATTGATAAAATCATCCATGAAATAATCCCAAGTTTAAAAATTTTTGAAAATATGTTCTTTTGCCACCTAAACTTGCTATTTTAAAATTTATAGATGTACAGACATCTGCATAAAAATCAAGATGATGGGACAGAAACCCTAAGGGCCTTCATTCATCCTCTTCTGCCCTTCGCTGGTTACCCCTGGCCTCGGCCGCCTTGTCCCAGGACGTGGACTCCTCATCATTATTTCCCTCTCCACTCACCTTTCCTCACACATTGACTTCTAATATGCATTCATTTCTTTATCATCATTGGCAATTATGCATCTTGATAACATTGAAACAGTACAACTTTATTAGTGACTCCTGGATACTAGCAGTGCTCTTGTAGGCCCTGTGACCCTGAAGGGAGTTTCCTTTTATATTCCTAGGAAAGCTTTAAAAAGGAGCCACACTTTAATGTGAGGTACTGGGTGGATGGTTTGAGTCCCGGGCTCTGTCCCTCCTCCTCCTCCTGATGCAGGCACCTCAACTCTGCATGGATTCAAAAGGTATTCATTTTCCATGCAGGAAGTAGATGGTTGAGTTAGTGAGGGGCAGCTCCCTGCCTTCCTCCTGCCCCTTTCTGTCTCTCTGCCTCTGCCTCTGCCTCTCTCTCTCTCTCTCTCTCTCTCTCTCTCTGTCACACACACACACACACTCATTTTCAATCTCTTTTCTACCAGGAAAAAAGCCAGAGATAGCGATGAGGGGATGTGGATGTAGGATTTGGGGAGATGTGTGCCCTCGGCCTCTCCAGGCCCACACTTCCCCAGCACGCAGTCAGTCTTGCCCATCTTCCCCCGGATTCGCCCTGCCCCACCTCCACCCTCCACCCTCACTCCGTCCCCAGGTCCCTGTCCTGCATTAGCCTGACCCCCGCCCCCATCCCAAGATGAGACAGAAACCCACCAAGGGGGCTCTGCCCTGCCAGGTGAGACATACACTTGCCACACACACTGTCAGACAGGCGGGGCCCTTTTGCTGTTTCCTCTACTGGAGACATCTCTGGACCTCTTCTGAGGGTACAGGAACTTCTCCACACTCTGCTGTCACTCTCCTGAGGACCTCCAGTCCCAGGGAGAGGCCCTTCACCTCCAAGCAAGCAAAGCTGTGTGTGCATCTCTCCAGCTCCCTCCCTGCCTTCAGATGCAGTGGTCTGGTGCCTTTCCTGCTCTGCACAAGTCTGATTGCCTCGGTTTCCCCCACTATGGGCTGAGCTGGGACCCCCCCGCTCTTTCATTGTGTTTTGGTTTCCAAGTCTTTGCTGCTTCCAAAGGGAGAAAAGCACAAGCAACACTGCCCAGAGGGAAGCAGTGCAGCCTCACCGACCAGCTGCAGAACACTGATCATGCCTCTGCCCTGCACGTTGATGCACCCAGGCAGCTCAGAACCCCAGACCCCCAACCCTACCTGCATGCTACACCTGCATGCATGCAGTCATACCTCTGGCTTCCTCTGGAAAAGAGAGAGATCCAAAGTGAATGTGTGTGAGCGAGACACACACATACACAGACAGAGGGACAGACAGACAACGATGAAGGTAGACAGCTGAGCCATACTAACTCAACTATCCTTCTTGCTCCAGGGAAAGTGGGCAATTTTTTAATCCATAGTGACTTACAATATCGGCTAGTTCGAGATCATTGTACTCACGAAGGTAAATTCTTTAAAAAACAACATTCAGAGGAATGGATTTCTGGTGTTGAGCTGTGAGGTTGTCCTGGGAACTGGTTTAACAACCCAGAAACCTCCTCAAGCTCCTCAAAGAGGGTCCTGCAGGCAGGGTCCCTGCTCTTGGAACAGGGTCCTTAGGTACAAACAGACTGAGGACTGGGCACAAGGGGAATCTGGCCCTAGACATTGATGCTCAGAGTCTTTGGGAGCTGGTGGCAGGTGCAGAAATATCCAGGCGGGACTCCTGAGATCCAATCCCAGAACTGTGATCCTGAGCAAGTCACCTTCCTGAAAAATCAATTTCTCTCTGAAAATGGGGCTGCTCATATCCCCCTTGCCTATCCTTGGGATTGTTTTGAGGATCAGTTGAAGGCATTAGCGTGAGAATGCTGCGACTTGAAAGGTCTTTATCACACAGGATGTAGTTATCTGGAAGACAGTTCTGTGGGAGCAGCCTCATTTCTCCAGGGCAGCCCTTTCAACAGCTTTGCAAGAGAAGTGGCTGTGAGCTCCACCCGGCCCTTGGCAGGGCTCCCAAAGACAAAGCCACAGATTCCGCGGAAAGCAAATGTTGTACATGTGCACATCCTGTTGTTAGGGGTTTTTGCCTGAAATGTGAAGCCTTCATGTAAGTTGAATTAATAACATTTAGGTCCCAGGCTGCAATCGTAGCCCTCGACAGGCAGTACTTTATCTATGTGCTAAAAGTGGCCTTCAGCTGTGGCTCCTGTTTTCTACACAAGGATTCTGTGCAAATTTTGTGGAGTTCAGCGAGCAATCAGTAAGACAACCCAGGAAGTTGCTGTGTACCAGAAACTTGGGAGGGTGTGCACACACCCACACACCCAAGCGCGCAAGGTGTTTCCCTGCATGTCCACACACACCTAGCGCTCCCCACTTCCCACAGTCCTGGGCTCTGTCCTTATCTTTCCTCATTCAGGTTGTTGGTTTCCTTTTGAAAAATAGCTTGCATTTTTCCAATTGATCAGTAAATATCCACAAGTACATGATGTCCACCGAGTGCTATGCTAGGACCCTAAAGAATTCACGGTATAGTACAGGTACGTATGGTTAAAGAACCCATAGTCTATTATTATTAATTGATTCTTTTAATGAAGATGTAAAGGTGGACAGATACGGTTGTGTCTTCAAGAATTTCACTGTCAGCCAGGTGTGGTTGGCACACCTATCATCCCAGGTCTCTGGGAGGCTGAGCAAGAGGATCCCAAGTTAGAACCCAACCTGGACAACTTAGCAAGACCCTGTCTCAAAGAACTGTTTTAAGAAAAGGGCAGGGAGGAGGCCCTAGGTTCAATCTCCAGTACCACAAAAGAAAAGAAAGAAAGGAAGGGAAAAAATGAAGTAGAAGGAAAGGGAAGGGAAGAGAAATGAAAAGAGAGAAGAGAAAAGGAGAGGGAAAGGGAGGGGGAGAAAAGACAGACTCACAGTCTTTGATACAATGGCAGCCGCGGAGCAGGGAAGACCGTGGGCAGCTGGCTAGCTCTATAGATGCAATAGAAGCACTCTCGGGGCACATGACCTGTGGCCTTACGAAGGACTGGCTGGACGATGACTGCATTCATAATTTAGGGGCCACCAGCCCCGACCAAGGGCTGGAGTCATCTGGAAAGCCTCTGCCTGGAAAAAAATGGTGGCTGTATGCTGTGAACCAGGTGAGGAGGCCCCGCCTGTGTCTGAGGGACACAGAATGTTATGTGTTTTAACCCAGGGCAGCAGTGAGACAGGAGAATTGAGAGGCATCCCATCACCATGCTTCAAAGGTCTTGGGAGCCAGGCTAAGGAGCAAGTTTTTCATCCCATCCCTGCCTGTTTCCCGTCCTTCCTCCACTCCCTGAACTCAATTTCCTCAAGGGAGAAGTGGGCTTGGATCTTCTGCCTACTTTACACATTCGTGTGTGAAACTATGTTTACCTTTCCATTGTGATGGGAGCGTAAGGGGCTGTAATGATGATTATGACTGTTATTAATGTGACGATTTATGACAACAGAAGCAGTGTTTTTAGAGCCTTTTTCTCACAGTATGGAAAGAAGAGAAACAGGGTTAGGAAGGCAGGCGGGGAAGGTGACGTGGATGCAGCTGAGTGCCTTTGGGATTTGGGTGGAGGGGGTTCAAGGAAAGAAAGGAAGGCTCGCCAAGGTCTCTGAATCCTCGGACTGGGAGCTAACTGGGAGGTTATCACTGAGAAGCTGTGGTTGCAGTGCAGTGCGGTTGGTTCTCCAACAGGACCAGTGGAGGCCACAGCAAGCCATTGACCCACTTCCAAGCTGTGGTGTGGGGCGAGTGTGCAGGTTCATTCCTGGAAATCTAGACTCATGCATCCCGGGCTCCCCAGCCAAGCATTGCCTGTGAGATGTGAACTGCAGACATCAAAATATTGCTCTTTGGCTAATGCTAATCTTCACACTTTCCACTGCATGCCCACTCTCAGGGCTGTGTCTCTGTTAACAAATTCTCACTCTCCAGAGTGGGTCACAGGCTCCAGCCAGCCCTGGTGTGACCGAGCAGCTGTGTGCCAGGGCGTGTGTGATCCCCCACAGCCTCAGCACGCAAGAACAAAGGACGCAGGATCTTGACATAGCGCCCATCCTACTTTGTCTTAATTGCTTCATTTTTAATTGCCTTGATATCATTTTGCTTAATCTGGAAGATTTTTTTTAATGAGCTACAATGATCTAATTGGCCCTAAATGTGATTTCCTTTTTGCAGTGTTTCTCAGCGTGTAAACATCGAGCAGATCCCAGCACCATCTTCAACTATGTGGTGCACTGGTGGGGGTTTGGTTGCCTTATGATTATCATCTGACTTTGGCATCATAAACCTTTAACCTCAATTTACTAATTATTCTTCACAATAATTGGGACATATCTTTGGAACGTGACAATAGATATATGAAATTATCATCATTTTATTTCAGTTTATTTTGTTACATGAATATTACATGAATTTGCTTTGGCCATAAAAGATTAAACAATTAGAAAAATGGAAGGGAAACAGTAGAAGTCTTTCTTAGTCCTCAGAATCCTGCTCTTTTTCCAAAGATAATCTGTTGGCCATTAGGTCTGTCTCCATCCTAAATGTTGTTTAATGTATTTGCCTTTCTGTCCACATAAACAGAAGCTGTCTTACTAGGTTCTTCCTCCCAACATTCAAAATGGTCCCAACCATGGGCGAACACAAGACACAGCAAGAGGTATTTGAGCATTAAAACATGAAAAGATGAGAATTTTAACATTTCCCTCCATTCTTCTGATTTCCTGTTATTTCTTCCTATAGCTTCTCCATTTATTACTTCTCTCGGCTGCTTCCTCTTCCTTGTCTATATTATCATCTTTACTTTCTGAAGGTGATTGTTGTTTCTTTTCTGAAAACCTGGAAGTGGACATGTTTTCCATTTCATAGCCAACTAGAGGCTGAGCAATGCTCCCAGCAGCATGTCCTAAAAACAGAGTGCAGACCCTGACACAGAACACGGGACAGAGCAACTGTGCATCCATCTTAGCCCCATCCCAGGGGCTCTAAGAATCCAGCAATGAGGGAGAGGGTCAGCAGCTGAGAGGAGCAGAGATGTCCTGGGAAGTGCTGCTTGCTCCCTTTGACCACTGGGACCCCAGATTTGATCACTGAGGTGCACATGAAAACCCTTGAAGAGCTGGTGCTCGGCCCAAACAACACAGAGCTCAAGATCCTCCGGACTCACTTCCCGAGCCACCTCCACCCCGGGAACTGTGCCTCCTCTCCAGTGACTGGGGCATCACCTCTCTTTCTTGTGCATGTGACAGGCAGACTGGCAGGCAGTTGCCTGGTTCTGATTTGCTTCTTGCTACAAGCCTCGGGAAGAGGCTGTGTGTGTCAAAACATACCCTTCATCTCCTAATCAATTTCACACAGGACTTTTTGGGAAAATAAAAAAGCATTTCCCCTGGTAGTGGTAGTTAGTCCTGCAGACGTGATTAAGGTCACCAAATAAGCACAGACAACACATCATTTCAGCAAAATTCAGCTAAACGAAAGGTCTTTTTAGCAATAAGAAATCTGAGGAAGCCAGAATGGCAGGGCCAAATGCCACAACAGGAAGTCCCTGTCCCCTGAGCACCTTCTTTCTGCTCTGCAGCCTGGGGATGGGGGCGATCTATCGGGTTAATAGCACCTGTGTAAAAGAACCATGATCTAATTTCACAATCAACAATATCAAGCTTATACAGGAATTGCCTTTATATAATCTGATTGACAAAGCAAGGGCCAGTTTCAGAAAGTTAGAGGAGACTAGATTGCAGGAAATAGCAACTAAGCACAACTTCGTCTCCACAAGGCTTTGTACTGGAAATGAGCAGCAGTGAGGGGAGGAATCGGCACATGTGCCCTGGCCCCGTCTGTGTCCTGCAAGACCTCCAGCTCTCGATTCTAAGCATTAGAATGACTCATAGGAGTGTCAGGAGGCCTGTGGTTTTGGCATGTGAAAATTAAGTGTACAAAACAGCTGTAAATAAACAATTAGAATTGTGTATTTGTGTATGTGTATGCACATGTGTGTTTTTGAGTGTGTGTAAGAGTGTTGAGCATTGGTAGACAAGCAAAGGATATGAAACAAGCCTTCCAGTTTAAATAGCTGTGCAATGCTGTACAGAAAAATAGTCTTTTTTCTTTTTGGTACTGGAGATCGAACTCAGGTCATTGCACTTGTGGGGCAGGCAGCAGAACCACTAAGCTACATCCCCGGCCCCCAAATCATAATCTTTATTAAAACCTTAGTACATTTAAAAACATTACAAAATAACCCACGCTCGTGATCCTAGATTGACACACAGAACAAATATACTAGGTTCTATTCACATCTTCAACCTTGATTTTGCAGGGTGATTTAAAAATCCCCCTAGTTCCCTGTACACATTTCCAGATTATTCTGTTCTTTATGTGTCTGTTTCAGGACATTCTTATTAGGGGGAACAATAAAATCAGTTCCGCTCGTACAACAAGGGCTGCCTGTGTGTTTCTGGGAAATTGCGTGTTAGCCTGTCTCCAGCCCCACTTGCTAAGCACGTTGCACATTGTCTCTATTTCGGGGGACTCTGCAAGAAGAGAAGTCGAGGATGCGATCTTTTAGAGGATTTATGGCGATGCTGCTGCGTGTGGCTGCTGGTAAGCAGCTCAGAGAGCCCCTGAGGGTCTCTTCATTCCCAGACACACTTCACTGCTGCCCATTAACACCTCCGCTGCTATTGCCACAGACTGGATTTAATGAGCTTCTGAATGTGGAGGTTTGCATCAGAAACAAAAGCTTCAAGGACCGACCGACCAAGGCACCTAGCTCCCTCACTTCCTGATTTTCTAGTTCAGCTTTAAAACAATGAATTCTCTCTTTGACAGTATTCTTTGCTATAATCTGCATATGTTCCTTTTGAATTAGAAGAGTCAATAACTTCGAATGTGGAGACAGTATCACAGGCAATTTTGATATAAAGCTGATAAATAAATTCTAAATTTCCACTCATGAAGACAATTTCTCTTGTTCTGTTACGATACAACTGAGCTGACGTTTGGAAGTGCCCTTGGCATCCTCAGGCTATATTTTGTTATGAATGAAATTACATTTTTCCCAAGAAATAGTTAAACATATTCCTCAGTTATTACATTGTTTCCTAATTGCATCAAAGTATGGAAGAAGGCAATAATTGTACAAATTGGCTGGTAATTGGTCAATCTAAATATTAAGTGCACTTAGTTTTACCTTCAAACCCAGGCATGTATTTAAAACTGTTAAAGAGCTTAGATTTCAAAGTAAATTAACTAAATGTTTAAAGGCAGTTTCTTCTTATCCATTAGAAGCTTTCAAATCAAGGATCCCAGAGCGAAGTGATTCGCACATCTTTTTAATGTGTGGTTACCTATCTTTAAGCATAAGCCTTTGTTAGAGTAGGAGGGCAAAGGAGAGAAGGCACCTGGTCTCCTCTTCAGTTAGTGACCATGTCCTTGTTGTTCTGCCCTTCAGAAGATGCACTTGAAGGAGAATTGGTGAGCTCCATCCAGAGGCATCATCAGACCCCGTGGAGGAAGGCAGAGCACTGTCCCCGGGAGCACCCAGCGGGCACCTCCGGAGAGCTCAGGTACACCTAGCCCAGCACCCTGCCCTGGGGACTGGGGACCAGAGTCAGTTCCATATTGCTTTTTTATTTGCTGATCAGGGTAACTGCTCTTCAGTGTTTTGTGGATTCTAGGAGGCAGTAAAAGGCAGCCTTACATCCCCCCCCCCCACAGGCAGCGCATGCTAAAGAGAACCATTTGCAGTTAAATTAGATGATGCATATATTGTTCTCCATACTAAAGGGATATAGGGCAGGGAAGACCTATAGCGTGTCCCCATGGTCACTATGAGGAGTCCTGGGGTGGCCAATGGTGAGAAGATGAGAACAGTAACCCTCAAATGAAGTGTTGCTTTTCGGATCGGTGCAGACAGAAACCACACTCATAGAAGAAGCAGCTGGTTATGCATGCTCACAAATTCTGGTTGGGAGGAAGGGGGGTGGTGAAGGCTGGCACATGACAGGCGATCGCTGCCTGGCAGCACATGTTTTCAGGGCTGGAGGACGACGTGATTGTGATCAGGCCCAAATCTTGCCAAGTTCAGCTTCTAAATTCGTGTGTGAAAGTGAGTCAGAGGTCTGGTGTTACCCTCCCGGTGCCCACATTCAGGAGTACATTTTACACATGATCCCTCACTGGAGGAAAAGAAAACAGAATTCCTAAGGCAAGGTAATTTCTCAGAGTGCTCTGTAAGGAAAACTGTGCCCTGCATCTTAAGGTTCACTGTGCAATCATAATTTGTCTGTCTGCCGACTACCCCATTTGCCTGTCTGATAATAGAGCAGCGTCCTGCTCCCCGGAAATCAAGGCCCAGCATCGTCTCCCATCTGCTGCAGCTCTGGGGGTGCTGCCGTCTTTAAGAGCTTTATGAACTGCTGTAATAGGTCACAGTTGTTCTCATTATTTTCTCGTCTACACCCTACTCATTTCCCCTGAAGAAACCCACTGCTCTCATTGGTTGGGTTTGGGGAAAGCATTATGTTTAATTGTACATTTCTCTGCAGTTAAAAAAAAAAAAAACAGGAAAACAAAAGAACCTGCTCCATTGAGTATTAACCCTTGCTTAGCTTTCAAATCAGTTTGTTTCTATATTTTAGGTGTTTTGTACATATAGGCAATCTTGTTCTGTCTGACCTTGTTGAGTTTTAGGAATGAAAATGCTTAGTGAAATATTTTATGTGAGTCTAATTTTTAAATGTAACTTTACTGAATTGGCCCTTCTAAGGCCAAATGATCATATTAAAATGAGGAGTCTCAATGTAATTTAATATAAAGCATTCAGATACAAACCTTGCCACAAATTAAACAAAGCAACAAAAAAGAAATGTAAGCTAGTTTTGGACAAAGTTGGCATTGAACCTGCTTCCTTGTGGAGACATCTGATACAGTTTTGAGATACTTGTGTCCTTCTGCCTTAGACTTGTGACTTCCAGACACCTAGCCACTCCTGTGGCCTCACGTGACCATGCCCATCCTGGTTTAGGGTAAGGTGACGCCATAGTCTCTATGGTCCTGGAGGTCCAAACAGAAAATAATACCAGCAGGAAGTAGAGGCAGTGCTTGCATTTCACATAGACAATGTCACTGGATTCTCACTAGCACCACACTATGTCACTATCAGAGCTGCAGTGATGTGAGGGTCAACAGAAGACAGGGGACACTTCCTTTCATACTGTGTCTGCCAGGAAGGCTCAGCCCCCTTCTCATTCTTCAAAGATTAGTGTTTGGCCCTTGGGGATTGATCAGTGTTTATTTTTGGTATGTGTGTCATAAATATATCAGTCTATGGGTGATGAAATTATAATCAAAATGCTAAGGTGAAATTAAAAGGCTAGCATTACAAAATGGCAATGTATAGTTATATTAATGAGAAGACAGTGCTATAGCATTAACTTCTAGAAATAAAGTAAATCTTCACATATCACCTATACAATGGCAATTTGTGAATCATCATATTGTGTAGATCAGGATGGGCGGGTTGGAAAGGACCAGTTCTACAGCTTTATTGTAAATGCCTCCTCCAAGTCAATGTGGTAGGGATATGATCCAGAGACCGTGGTGCTATGGAAGGTGATCGAGCCTTCAGGATGCTGGGCCTGGTGAGGCATCTCCAGGCCACTGGGAGTGTGCTCCCTCCTCTTCCTGTTCACATCCTGGCTGTGCGAGAGTGGGTGTTCTCTGCCATGTTCCACCGTATTGTGCTGCCTCACTACAGGCCAAATCGATCATGGACTAAATCCTCCTAAACTGAGCTGAAATAAACCTTTCCTCTTTAATTGCTTTGTAAGTCCCTTTATAATTACCTTATTACCTGGGGTATTTGTTATAGAGCTGGAAAGTGAATTAACACATCCAGATTCTGTCCACAGGGTCTCTGTACCAAAGACTCATGACAGCCATAATTATGCAAAATGAGCCAAGAGTATGAACAAATGCATAATACATTTCAATAAGGCTTTACTTACAAAATGGGCAGCAAGTGGATTTGGTTCATAGGCCCAAGTTTGCCAACCCATGGTAAAGATCTAAATTCAGAGTTCCTAAATAGCTACAAGAACTTTGTGAAGGAAGACTATGCTCCTTACTCTTTCAGATTTTAATACTGACATCCTGTGATGGTGAACCTTACTTGTATTGACTTGATTGCCTTTGTATCTGCCAGGGGAATTGATGGTGCACACTTCTGGGCGTGTCTTAGCCAGTCATGAATTTGTGACCTTAGGGTCTATGTCTGGTCCCTCCCATTCCTTTCTGGTGCTGTTCCCCTGCTCTGCTCCTTGGCTACCATGAACTAAGCAACTTTGTTCCCCAACACCATTACACCATGATATTACTGCCTTGGAGCCAGCTGACCATAGACTGAATCCCCTGAAACCATGAGCCATATTAAACTTTCCTCTTTACCATGTGGGTGTTAGGTATTGTATCCCAGTAATAGGAAACTGACTAATACACATATATACCTTAAGCCAGACATCCTCACTAGACTCTGGACTTACACCTATTTTCCCAAATACTCTGTAAGCACAAAACAAAAATATAAGAACATTGAGACTAAAATATCAGGCACAAAAGAAAATAATTTCAAATTGCAGTATATTACACATCAGAAGCTTGATCAAGAGGTTAACTTTGGAAAAGGCTAAAGATGCCAAGGATTATTTTTAAAGGCACTTTTATGAATGTTGCAAATGTTTTATTTTATTTAGGATGTGAGTTTGTAGCAGACCTCATTTAGTCAAACACAGTACATCAATTGATTTTTTCCACTGACATGGTCGGCCAGGACTAGTGGGGCTCTGCCTGATCAGACGGTTTCAGTGTGAATCAGAGGGTGAGGTGCTTCGAGAAGCCCCACAGGTGTGGTCCTAGAGCATCATCCTGGCAGCTCAGGGAAGGACAGTCATCTGGCCCCACACTAATTTAATATCAAGCCAAAATGTGGACACAAGGTAGAAGCAGGGAACAGGGAACAGATTCCAATTCTACCAGACCATTGTGTGTCTTGGGAGAAGTTACTTGTCTCTTAGAATCTGAGCCTCAGTATCCCCTCCAGCTAATGGCGATAAGAACTTCATTTTAATAAGACTACCACAAGGATTAAGAGAGATAAAGTACATAAAGCCCTAAGTTTAGTCCTTGAAAAACAGAGTTGGGTTAGAATTTCAAGCCACTCAGCTGTGTTTGAAACAGGGAGTGGATGGAGGTGCCCATTCCCACTCAGATTGAAGCTGCCATGGTAAATTGGCAGCATATAGAATGCATGGTGTTCAGGCCAGCCAAGGGCTAAGAGCAGAGAACTTTGGTGCGTCTTATTTCCACAACTTCTCAGAAGAAGGAACTCTTGGCAATGAGAATTGGCAGTCAGAGGATACCCCAGCATCTACCTCTGTGGCCTGGGAAAGACGCTCAGCCATGCATGTTCCATCCCAGCTGCTAACCCTCCCAACCCTCTGCATGCCCCTGCATCCTGTCCCCAGCAGGCACCTGATGTGTGGTGGCTCAGTAGGAATGGATCCGTGGTTTTTCTGAGAGAAGGCTTGTTATTATGCATTTATAATTCGTGAAGTGACCACTCTTAAAGGTTAATAAGTGTGTAAAATGGAATCTGGGACTTTCTGTATTGTGTCCCAACATTTACATAATAAATTATTTTACTCAGGGTCACAGGTGGTAGAAACACATGCTTTTCAATTCCTACTATTATGTGTTACCTGCTTTCCTTGGGTATGCACATGTTACTTCTTCCAGAGGACCACAATGCATCCCTCATGTCCCTCGACAGGCACTTTCTGGAGTTCCCACTGCCCACCCTCAATCTCCTTAGCTTGGCCCCACAGGCTTCCACAGGGTGCCAGACTCCTAAGTCTGCACTGGGTAACTCTACTGATTTAGAGTTCCCTGTGTTCTTGAGAGTTTCTGATAAATAGATTCTTCTGGCTGCAAGTCCAGGGAGAAGATTTTAACTATAACTAAATAAAATAAATGCCTATTTTTTCTTTTTAATTGAAAGCATTGTTAACTAAATTATTCCAAATGTCATTCACATACAAAAGTGCATTCTGTGCACTTGTGTAATACATTTTTGAGTCAACTATTTCAAACATTAATCACAATATATACAGTGATTATTTTAAAAACTTTTTTACAATAAAAGATACATTGCCATGAATCCCCCTCAGACTCCTTTGCCTTGCTTTGAGCACACTTATTCAATCATCCTTTCTTTCTGAACCAGCTCTAGAAGCCTTCTTCCTTAGTGTCTTTATAAGGTATGATCAATAATGTGGTGAATGCTGCTGCTGAGTGCCATCCAATGGAAAGACAGACTCATAAAAACATGATGCTGTGTCCTCATCCACTTTAGTCACTGATCTGCCACCATGCAGCTTCTGGCTCTTCCCCAAAGTCACAATGACCATGAAAGGGAAACATGTTAAATCAATTCAGGACATCGAGGCAACCAGGACAGTGCAACTAAAGACCCTCAGGAAAGAGGACTCCAGAGCTGCTGCAGAAAGTGGCAGGGATGATGGGATCATTGTATTCAAAGCGGAGGTGGGGTTCATGAGGGATTTGTGGCAATGTGTCTTACTATAATGAATTTTTTCAAATTTAAACGTTGATCATATTTTTCAATCACAACGTACACAGCAGATATAGATACAAAAGGGATCATAACTCTGCTAAAAAGCTGTTTATGTTAAACCATTTAGTAGGAGAAGTACATATATTTTAAAAACTAACCAGTCTGTGAAAAAAGAGCTATAAAAATAGTGTGCATGGAATAATACAGTGTAATGCCACCCAAAAGGGGAGAGCCTCAGTATTGCTAGAGAAAGCTGGGGGCTGGCCAAAAGCACCTCCCATCCCATCATCCCTGACAGCGGTGGCCTCGGGGAAGCCAAAGTCTGAGAAGTGGGGACAAGGTGGGACCATTTGCACGTTTAAGCAAAGAGCATACATGATCTGATTTTCCTTTTACAAAGACTGTGCGAACCAGGGGAAAGAGACGCTCCTGTGGGGTGGGAGAGGCTGCAGAAGGGTCCAGGAGAAGCTGCAGAAGTCTCAGGTGGAGGACATCAGGGTGAAGGCAAGGGAGTGGGTGGGCAAGACCCTGGGCAGAGGGTAGAGATGGTGTGCATGTCACAGAGGGTCGAGGTGAGCCGCAGCTCTTGCAGAGGTGGGCAGAACACCACCCTGACAGCAGGAGCTACACAGCCACCTCTGGCAAGCTCAGCTTTGTCATCTGTGACACTGTAGGAATGTTTCCCACCTCACAGGGCTGATGAGGATTCCATGGGATAATGCACATGTAGCTCCAATGAGCTATCCTTATCCTCATTGTTATTCATAAAGAACCAAGACACACTTGCTTTGCCGTAAAAGACCCAGGCAGCAGGCATCTGATTTACATCTGTCTTGTGCTTTCTGCCATTCCAATCAAAGTGCCTCACTTACAATGCCGGTCTGTGAGAAATGTAGCAGTGCTCTCCAAACGCAGGCAGGCAATCTCAGGATATATGTGAAAGAGAAATGAAATATGCAGAGGGGGAGTAAAACTATGAAGGCACACGTATGAATATTTGCCTGTATCTGCATAGCAATTCTAGAAGGATAGACAAGAAGCTGCAGAAAATGGTGATGTATGTAGATTCTGCAGAAAAAAGGCAGGCTAAAGGGGGCATTTTTTGTTGTTTTCGTCCATTGATTTATTTATTTGTTTCTTTATTACATGTAAATGTATTTATTAGTCAAAAAAATGAAAATTAGAAAAGTGAGGGTGTTTTCAAATATCAAATAAGCCATTGAATTTGTCTCCATAGGCCCTTTGTGTTAAGCAGAAAAGGCCCTGTTTGCTTACTTTATGTTGCAGATTAGGAAATTCAGGGTCCACACCTTCATTGACTCCAGCACAGTGGCAGAACCAGTGGAACCAGGGAAAGCCAGGTCTGGATTTGAACCTGAGCACTGAAGCCACATGTTGCCATGGTTCCCTTGCTAGGATGGGAATGGTTCTGTTTTCAGAATGCTACTTGGCATTGATTTGTGAAGCAGAGGCACGGGACTTGATCTAAGTGATTGGACTCAGAGATAAGAGAGGGAGCAGAGAAGCTGAATGGTGGTAATGGTGGGAGGAGGTGGAAGGGAGGTCAGAACCATGTTTGAGGAGGATTTCCTATTTAATGAGTACTCACCTGAGTAAAACATAGAAAAGCAGTCATACCAGTTTCAGTTTATTACAATGGAAAGGAGAGAGAGGGAGGGAAGGAGAGAGGAAGGAAGAAGGGAAGAAAAGAAGGAGGAGAACTAGAAGGGGAAGGAAGGGAGGAGGAGAGGAAGAAAGGAAGGAAAGGAGAAAAGAAAGAAAAAGGAAGGAAAGAAAGGAAGAAGGGAGGGAAGGAAGATGGGAAGAAAGGAGGGATTCAGAAAAGAAGGAAAAACACTAGGTTACTAAAAAGCTAAGGAAGAAAATAATGATTTGGGGGCCAGGGTTTTAGCTCAGTAGCACCCCGCCTGCCTGGCAAGCACAAGGTCCTAAGTTTGATGCCTGGTTCTGCAAAAAAAAAAAAAAAAAAAAGGAAAATAATGATTTGAGGAGAAAATAAATAAAAGAAGGGAGGGAAATTCTCCTAGTTAACAATAGCTACATATTATCACAATTACCTTTTAATAACTTCCATTTTCCATGATGTTTTAATATTGCATACATGGTCTTCTGAAATTCACTTGAAACTTGATTTACAAAATATAAGATAGAGATTATTTCACTACTTATTTTATAATAGAGTTTTAATTTCAAGGTCAAAGTCTAAGAATTATTTAAAGAAAGTGTTTTGAATATAAGATTAAAGAATAGCTATTAAATGAAAAAATGGGAACTATACCAGCAGTGATGGAAGAATTTCTTTAGAATACTAAGGGAAAAGTAATTTTATATCTTAATTATATTTTATGTATTGCAATAGCTACAAAGGACATATGAACAATCAGGAACTGTATATGTGACATGTGATGGTTATTTTTAATTGTCAATTTGACTGGATTGAGAGGCTTCTGGAGAGGTAACTGAATCTTGCAGCTTCTAATTAACCTACTGATGAGTGTGTAGCAGAATATGCTGTTGGGAGGTGGGGCCTAGTTGAAGAGGGATCACTGGGGAGGTGTCTTTGGAGGGTAAACCTCTCACAGGTGTTCCTCCCCTGTGCTCTGCTTTCTGGCTGCCATGAAGTGAGCAGCCTTTCTCTACCATGAGCACAGCCAACCATGAACTGAATCATCTAAAATCATGAGCCAAACAAACCTGTTTCCTTTAAGCTGCAAGTTTCAGGTATTTTTTTTTTACCTGCACTGGGAAAGTTGACTAATACAAAAATTGATAGCAGAAAAGTAGGATCATTGCTCTGATTATACCCAACCACGTGGTTCTGAAGTCTTCAGAACCTATTTGCAGGAGGCTTTCCATAAATTTTAAAGAGGCTGGCTAGAGAAGTTCTCCAATGCTATAAGCAGAGCCTGATCGATTCTTGTGGTTGAGCTCAGAAGACCACAATGCTGATAGGGATTTGAACAGTAAAGGTCAGGCTCAGGAGGTTTCAGATGGGAACCAGGATTCTGTTATGAATTGACCAGAGGCCATATACAGTGGCCTTGGTTGATGAACCTAATTTGTTTTACAATTTGGGGGAAGATGACTGCATTTGTGTTTGTGTGGGAAAGATGGCCATGGTCATGTTTGTCACTCAACACAGAGTTTGTGAATGGAAGCAAAATTTTCGCAAATATTTTGTTTGCAAATAGAATTGTTGCAGACAAAAGCATTCATTAACCAAGGTATTCCTTCATGTTACACTCTGACAAAAGTTTTATTCAAATTTTAAGACTGTGTAAGACTGAGTTTAAAGTTGACAGACTGCCAGGCATGGTAGTGCACACCTGTAAGCCCAGCATTCAGGAGGCTAAGACAGGAGGAACTCCATGTGCTCAAAGTCAGCCTCAGCTATATAGTGAGTTCAAAGCCACCCTGCACTGCATAGTGAGACCCTGTCTCAAAAAAAAAAAAATAAAAAAGTTAAAAGACTATTAATCTGGTGGAGGGAATTTTAAGGCATCCCAGGGTTCAGGCTGTAGCATGGATATTGCTGGCAGCTTTTAGCCATGTTTATAGTAAGAATAGGGAGCAAAAAGCAAGGTACAAAATTTTGAAAAACTTACATATTGGCAGAAAAGAAGTACCTGTAAATTTGGGGCCAATGGAAGTACGTTTGATGGAAAGATTAACACAATTAAAAAGACACCAATTTACTTGAACTAGGACAAGAAGATATCTTGGGAACATCTCAGGAATCAGCAGGACTTCACTCATTGCTAAAGTGTGCAGAAGTGTCAACCTTTCATTTGAGAAGAGAGCTCCTGGGCTCCTGGCCCAAGAATGGCTGCCTATTTACATTTTCACTTTGATTGAAATGAATAATGGCTAATTTGAAATAGGAAGAAAAGGTCCAAAGGGGTAGGGGTGGTGGGAGGGGAAGGGGAAAGGAAAGGAGAGAAAGGGAAAATTATGAGAAAAGAAAAACATGGAAACAAAGTCTATGTAAATAGGGAAGGGTGGAGGCGGTGAAGGGCACACAGGGAATGGGGGAAAAAATAAGAACCAAGATCCATCAGGTACAGGTACAAGCACCTGATGATAAATGTAAATGTATTGTTTACCTAAAATGTACCAATAAAAGAATTTAAGGAAAAAAAAAAAGAATGGCTGCCTAGGCAATTGGCCCCCTTGAGGTGGTGGGTCACTGAGGGTATGATTTTAGAAGAAATATCTCTTGCTAGAACTCTTTTCTTGTCTTCTGCTTCCTGACTGTCATGAATTGAACAGCTTTGCTCTACCATGCCCTTTTGCCATGATGTTCCTGCTTTGGAACCGACCAAGCATGGACTGAACCCTCCAAAATCATAAGCCAAAAGTAGACATCTCCTCCATTAAGTTGCAGATGTCAGGTATTTGGTCCAAGCAATGAGAAATTTAGGTACTGCAGTATATTTTTTGGTATGATTGTAACAATATGAGTATTTTTGTTAAAATTATGCATAGGATATTTTGGAAAACAATGTGTTTTTTTCCCTTTGGAGGCAAATATCAAAGTGTTCAGGTGTGAGTTGCCATGATTTGTGCAATCTACTTTCAAAAAGTTCAAGGATATGTGTGTGAGTGTGTATGATGTGTATGTATATGCTAGCACTTTGTACAGTTTGCATATGTACATGATATATGTGTGTGGTGTGTACAAGTGTGATCAAAACCTAAAGCAAATGTTTCAATTTCTAAAAATTTATTACAGTAAAAGACACATTAATCTCACACAAAATATTCCCCTCACTTTGAACAATTTTCCCATCATTCTTGCCACAATCTGAAGTCTTTCCTGGATGTCTTTATTTGCACTGTTGTGGCTACTTCAATGTTCTGAATAGATTCAAAATATTGACCCCTAGTGGTCTTTTTGACTTTGAAGAAGATCCAGAAGTTACGCAGAACCAGATCTGGTGAATAGAGTGGATGAGGACACACTATCGTGTTTGTATTTGACAAAAATTGCTGTTCCAGGAGCAATATGTAACACGGAGTAGTGTCATGATGGAAGATGAAACCCTGCCCATTTCTCAGGCTGCTTTCTATGCTGATTATTTCTTAAATGCCTTAAAATGCCCTTATTATATTCAAAGTTGAGTGTAATGTTCCTGAGTACAAATTCAGCTTGTACAACTCCATAAAGGTCAAAGAGCACAATCAATATCACCTTGAAAAAGAATATTGGAAGAATATTCAGAAAATATGGACCAGTTCCATGAAGGAACAAACAAGAGGCCAATTTGGGTGCAGGGTATAGACTCTCAAATAGTATCACTACATCACTTTCATCAATTACTTAACTACAGAGTTCATCAGCAAGGGCTAATCATGTTCACTATTCCTTGTTCAATAGCCATAAAAATCATTTCTATATAATGCATAGATTTAAATTATAAATTATGTGCATTGCAGTAGGGAGTGGTATTGAAATTATTTTGGCCACATTAAATTATATCACAAGAATAACCTCTGTCATTGGAAAAAGTTTGTATCTCTCCATGAGAAAGAGAAGCGGCAAGTTTGCTTTTTTCCTGGCAATATATCAGCTTCACACCCAGCCATGGTCCTTCTTTATTCTGCTCCCTCAACACTTCCTTGATATGCTAAGGCAAGGGTATATGCAAAGCCCAGGACAGCACAGGACATGAAGACTGCTTTGTTTGTTTGTATTTTTTACTTCTTTTATTACCGGAAGAAGGTGATATAAATTCTATTTCAGTTATAAATCTTTACAACACTGTGCCACAAATTTGCAACTAATGACTTGCTCCTACAGAAAACAGGAATCCATGTAACATGAGCAGTGAAGATAAGCACTGGCCATCTTAGCAAACACAGAGGTGGCACAGATGCCAACCCCCAAGATGTGGAAATTTGGAACATCAAGTTGCCCTGAGCACTTATAAAAGTGGAAGTAAGCAGGGCCACCTGAGAGAGATAGCGTGTTCTCAACATCTGTAAACTTTACTAGGATCTGAATTCATCGGGACAAACTGGGATGTTTAAAAAATTAACCCAAACATGAACTCAGAAAGCATAACATGATGAATATTTACTTCTTGCTCCTACCCCAACCTGACACCAGCCGGGCAGCCTCCTAGCATCTTGTGCCTCTGCAACCTGGAATCTGTGGCTTTCTGGAAAGTAGAGGGCCATAGGGACGGTGCAGGATGTTTTGGGCAGGGCTATCACACTCCCTTCATCAGATCCAGGTGCTAGATTCCAGTCTGCCATAAGCAAAGCTGGCGCATGGGATTTCTGAGTGCCAGGGACCGAATTCCTTGTTCAACAGCCATAAGCAAATCATATTTATATAAAACATATGCATGGTTTTAAATGATAAAAAAAATATGTGTAGTGAACAATAAACATCACCCTGGCCCTGCTCTCTGTCCCAGGGCAAGTTAGCAAGCTCTTAGGTGCCCCAGACCACCTGTCACTGGGAGCACTCCCACCCAGCCAGCCTCCCTTATTCGGCCTCGATTCTGTCCGAATGAACCTCATGGACATGGCAGGGAGGCTCCACAGAGCTGCACAACAGGAAGGACCTCAAGGAGCTTCCTGGCCAAGATTCAGGTCCAGACATCATCACTGGTCCTGCAGACCAATGTCTACTCATAAGCCCTGGGCTGTGAAATTGGAGCTTAGCCTGTGTGCAGGTGTCCTCAGAGGAGGGACCTTGTGTGCACAGGCTTCTGCACATGCACAGTGAGTCCTGGACTCGTCCTCTGCAGAGGCTCTGAAAGCTCTGGCATAAGCATCACCAGTGGTGCTTTTGATTCTGTAAGAGATTGCTGATATCCATTCAAGATCTGTGGCATAGATCCATGACAAGATCTATGAATGAAACTTAACATAACAAATGCCCCACAAATTCTTACACACATGAATGACTATGTAGCTACTGCCCTGAGCGAAAGCAAGTTCACCAGGCTGAGTCCCACTTGACACTCGGAAAGCTGCCCCTAACCCAATCCTGCCTGGCAACACCTGATCCAACCAGCCTGATTCATCTTTTCGTTTACTTTTCTTACTTGAGGACTGACACTCATCCCAACATCCTTGCCACTTCATGCAGCAGCTCTGGAGTCCTCTTTCCTGAGTGTCTTTAGCTGTACTGTCCTGGCTGCCTTTATGTCCTGAATGGATTTAAAAGATTTCCCTTTTATGGTCATTTTGACTTTGGGGAAGAGCCAGAAATCACACAGTTGCAGATCTGATGAACAAGGTGGACGAGGAAACAACGTTGTATTTTTATGAGCCTGCCTTTCTGTTGGATGGCCCATGGCAGGGAATACACCATATTTTTATCATACCTGGAAAAGACTCTCAGGAAAGAAGAGTCCAGACCTACTGCAGAAAGTGGCAAGGACAGTGGAATAAGTGTATTCAAAGTGAGGGCGAGTATCATAAGAGGGATTCATGGCAATATGTCTTTTACTGTAATAAATTTTCAAAATTTAAATATTCGATGCATTTTTGATCCCCCCTTGTTTGTATATATGGCAGTGAGCCTAAGATATACCTCCAGGCCAGGTGAATAATTGGGCTTGTTTTGAGTCTAACTAGTAATCCATCCTCCCCACACATGTTATTAGAAAAAAAATAAAAGTTAATGTGTAACTTAACTAGAAATAATTCAGTATAATATTTTTAAATAATGGTTCTTTTTATTTATAAAAACATAACCACTTACCAATTTTTTTTTTTACCACTTACCAATCTTAAAAATGTCTTAACTAACATCAAATATGCCTGGCAGAATTCAAACTTCCCATTATGCCTCACAAATTCATTTGTAAGGTTTGGTTTTGGGTCAGAACCTAAGCAAGGTCCCCAGTTGCATCTAACTGATGCGGTCTTGATCTAAGAGCTGTTCCTCCCTCTCCTCCTCTGCCCTCACCTCTGGTGACCTGTCCATTGAGCAAGCACTGCTGTCCATCCTAATGAGGGTCCCCCTGTCTGGTTTTCCCCAGCTCAGCCCTGTGGTGTCTTGCGCAGAAACCTGCACAGCCCCAGTGTTGACCGTGAGTATGTTTTATTTGTGACAATGAGAAAGCTGCGCACTCTGTGACATTTCAGGACCTGCCTGGCACCCATTGCCTGCCTGATGTCTAGAGACCCCCTGGGACTTTGCTTCCTCTTGATGTCAGCTGGTATTGTGCTCCAGCCTAGATGACTCTGCTCTGGGGTAACAAGATGTGTGTCTTTCTCTCTTCATTTATTAGCAGAAATGTTTCTTTTTTAAAAAGTTACCTTCATCAACTATTTGGTCCCCTGTGTATAAAAAGCAAGATAAATCCTATTCCCACTTTGCTCTATTTCCAAATAATCCCATTCCTTCTCTTTCAATGAAAAGTATAAGCCCTAAAAAGTAAAAAGGCATTCATTAGAGCCAAACTTTGGCATCTGCTGAAGCATCTTTTCCTTTGTAAAGTTTACATAGTCCTTGTTACATGCACAGTCTTTCTGATGGTGGAAACAAGGACTAATGTTTATGTGACTCTCATGAGCTATGTGCTGGACCCACATGTTGACACTGAAATTTCCCTGGCTCCCTCTTACCCTGGTCCCCTCTTACCCTGGTCCTGCCACTGTCATAGGAAGAGCAGGTTTCTGTTGCTGGTGACCACACAGCCTGGACACAGCAGGTCTCTGCAGTCTCTCATGCCCCATTGCATGCTTCTGGAGATCAGGAGAAAAAGAAGAAAAAGTAGCAAATGCTCCAAAAGAAAGGCAAGCTGTCAGCCATTAAAAATGAACAGTTGAGATGATAACATGGGGCTTTTCAAGGTCGTCTGATGGCTTCGCTGAGCTGAAGGTGGCCCAGGGACCCTAATGGCCAAAAGTTGCTAAGGCAAGATTGTTCTTATAAGATCATAGTTCCCTGGTGACACTGAGAGGGTTTAGCCCACTGGCTGACACATTAATTGCATTTTCTTGGGGTCTGGGCTCAGGTGCGGTGCGAGGGAGTAGAGAGGCAGGCCTGAACACAGACACATCTCAGAAATGACTCCCTGATGCTCCCAGAGCATCCCTAAGCAGGTAGGGAAGCCAGGCAGGATCCTGTGCATTGAGAGATAATTAGGGAGTTTCCAGAGGCTTCCCTAAGCACCTTCAGCCACCATTCAGCACACGTCTGCACACCTAATTAAAACAAGCAGCTGCCGTGAATTCAGAGCCTTCCTGCCTGGGCACGGAAGGGCTTAGGAGACCCCTGAGCCTCTGGAGATCAGCAGTGCCTGATCTCCTCCAAGACTGGCTGCTCCCCTCCTTCCTGGGGCTCCACGCCCCTCCCAGACAGCCTTCCCCATCGTCTCAGGGCAAAGACCCTGGCTTTGCAGTAGAGGTCTCAGGGGGCCTCCTGCAGTCCCTGTGCTGCCTGGTTGCTGGAGTGATGTGCAGATTGTTGATATGCATCCTCCCAGATGTTAGGTGGCCAGTTTGCTTTACCTGCCACCAGTCCTGAGATGACCATACCAGCAGAATGCCCTGTAGATAGGGGGTCCAAATAGTACCATGCCCTGGAGTTCTCCAGCTCTGAACAATGATCTTCACCCCTTCCCCTGGGGGAGCGCCAAGGCCCCAGGTGCTCTGGCCTTGTCCCCTGTGGGGTGACAGATATATGATGTCATGGATTATGGCTACCATGTTGCTGTCAGTGCCTGTATACTTGGTTTCATGTGTGTGTTTGTAAGCGTGCACATGTGTGATTGTGCACCCATGTACATCTGTGTGTACGTGTGTGGGCACACGTACGTGCACGGTTGTGGGCAATGCAATGAGAAGGAAGCAGCACTCTGGCTGTAAAGACAGCTTACCTGACACAGATCCCAGCTTGACTCAGGACGTGAGCAGCCTTGCTCAAGGCCTCCGCTCGCAGACTCCTCAGCACGAGAAGGAAGGAGCCAGCGCGGGGCACACGTTCTTGATAGGCCCGGCAGGTCCTGTCAGGCGCAGCCTGCGGATGACAGCCCGGAACATGCAAATTACTGCCGAGGTGTCTTCGTGCCAAACATGCTGTTTCACAGCTCCCCATGAATCCGCCAAACCTTGCCTTGAAGATTTTTTTTTTCTTTACAGGAAACAACAGCAGGGAATTGGGTTTTTTCTTTTTTTCTTTTTTCTTTTTTCTTTTTCTTTTTCAGTCTCCCTGGCAAGGGTGCAGGCATGTTGAAGGTCTGTCTCCCTGCTAACTCCAGAGCCCACTCATCCTGGGCAGCGTCACCTGGCTGCACCTGCTGATGGTGGCTTCTGGCTGTCAGGGTGGTGGAACAGGGAGAAAAGATGGGGGAGAGTGAGCTCTGCGCCCAACTGGAATGTGGACAGGAACCCTAGGAGGAGACGGCCAGGGAGGGCAGACTGCAGGGCATGGGGCCAGGGTGCGACTGGGAGCAGGCATGGCACTCGGGGAAGTTGTGTGTCATTCCTATCTCCAGGCCTGAGAGTGCCCAGCTTCTGAGAGGATGGCACTGTGGACCTATCGTCTGCTGTAAGAATTTAGAAAGATAAACCCAGGTCTTTTCACTAGAGAGACACTGGCTGCAGTTTAAAAAAATTAAAAACCCAAAACTGATATGCAACAATATCAGCATGAAAAACTATTTCTATGGCAACAGATACTCCCTTGACATCAAGTAGCACCAAGCAAAGAGTCGTCCTGCAAAGCGAGCAGGTAGAGGTGTCAGGACAGAAGTGATGGCTTCACTTTTTGTTGAATGTTTAGGAAATATGGGCGTGTTTCTCCTTTTTCATCTGCTGCCCTTTCTCATATGCTCAATGCATAAATCATGTGAATTTCTCACTGGCCTCTGAGGTTGTTTATAACAAAAATAAGGAGACAACAGAAATCACTGCTCTCTGAACAGGAGAGTGGAATTAAAGCAATAACCGCTGACCCCGTGTTCCCTGTAGTCACTCCTACCCCTGCTGCTCCCAAATGGAACAGAAAGCCCTCTCCCAGAGCAATAAAGATAAAATTATTAAATGGTTGTTTTACTGAAGTCTAGTCCATGCCCGTATTAAGTTTGCTTAATTACTTGGAAAAACTCTGAGCTGCCCGATACATCCTTGTTAAACTCATAAAGCCACATTATGAATAATAACAATGCCAGGCATCTATAAATACCATTTTCCTTTTTAAAGTGATTTTACTTATATTTTCCAATTTCATAATATATTTTTAAAGGGTGAAATAATACCTGTTAACAAAGCTCATAATTATTCTTGCAATGTTACGCAGTGGCCCACTGCCCTGCCCCACAGTTTCATGTTCTCCAGGTGCCTCTATTCTGTGCTTCTCAGTGGCCGTGGTTATATCAATCTAAGTCTTACTCCGTCTGTGTCTCCATGCAACACGGGCTTTGCCAAGCCAATGATAACATGATCCCAATTCTCCTGTGCTTGAATGCACTTGAATGAAATTTTGGGATTTCCTCCTGAATAGATGGAAGTAAGTGCACAAGAAAAAAGTTTTATTTTCACTGGACAGGGTCCAACTGAAGTGAGTCTGCTCTTTCCCAGTGTCTGAATCTCTTCCTGAAGCCCATTCTGTCCAGGCCTGGTGCTCTCAGCAGCCACAGTGTTCCATGCCTGGCCCCCATCCCTCCCTCTGGGTACCACCTCCCTCTTCCCTACCAAAGACTTCTTTACGGGAAGCTATGGACAGAGGGAAGCAGCAGCACTGTCTTTTAATGGCTCCAGTGAATTGAGCACAACAATTATCTCATCTACATTTGATTTTTAAATTAAATGTTTATTTTTCTCACTTGCCCATGAGAGAGGACTAGACGGAGGTTTACTGAAATGTTTTTATAGAACTTGGTAAAACCAGTGCTTTGCCTGTCTTGCAGTTTGAGGATCTAGCTGGTCCTTAAAATTGCTGCTAGTCAGATGTGCCTGTCACCTTAGCACTCTGGAAGGCTGAGGCAGAACGATCACAAGTTTGAGCCCAGCCTGAGAAATTAAGTGACTTAGTGAGACCCTACCTCTAACTAAAAGATTTTGAAAAGGCTGGGAATGTAACTCAGTGCAAAGGCCCATGGGTCAATAATCCCTAGTACATCAGTACAAAAAAAAAAAATTCCTGCTTATTTCTCTCCCCTGAGGGGTGCTGAGTCAGTGGCCCTCTCACACCATCCAGCTCCGGAAGGAAATAACCTCTCGGCAAGCACCTCTAGATCAGAGCTGAGTCTTCCTGAAACACAAACAGGCTCCAGACAACCTATGCTGAGGTCCATAGCTGAAATGCAACCATATCCTCTTAAGACAGCACCCCAGCTTGGCTAGTCCAAGGTTTTTTATTAGCAGATTTTATTAAGCATTTTATGACTCCACTCTCTGCTAAGGAGTAACCTATTTAAAGTAATGATAATAACAGCTTTTTAAATGCATTTATCTGCCTGCCTGCCTGTCTGCCCTTGCACCAGACCTAGCTGGGTGATGATTGTGGTATTCTCTTTGGCTGCCGAGTTGGGGGGGGGGGTGCTCTAGACTTGGCTCCTTTCCATACAAAGTGCAAGAGCCTCAGAGGCAGGAAGCACTGCGCCCACCAGATGCCTGGAGCCAGCTTCTGACACATACGTGAGAAGGGCCAAGGGCAGCTCTGTAGAGAGAAATGATGTGAACAGACATCCAGTAAAACTGATCCCCAGAAAGCTACCCAGGTCTCCTCCATTCCTCATGGGTGTGAGGGTTCATGTCCTCAACAAAAGGCTTCTTGTATCTGGCACGTCTGTGCAGGATGTAGTAAGTTCAGGAGCTAAGACAGCACATTGCAGTGGAAAACCCGAAAGCTCTGGCTGCAGACAAACCCCATTCACATCCTGGTTCAGGGTGTAGTAATTTAGACAAGTTTGACTTCCTATGCACTGGGAGTAAATGAGACACACATAGTCTCTCAGTTTGGTGACCAACACATATGAGACTTACCGGCAAACAGTGAGAATTTATAAATGGAAAGATTTTCATCTCACACAGCTTATATTAAAGGCAAGACTTCAGAAGAACCTCAGACTCTTGCTGAGAATTGTGAAGGGCTGGGGGGTGTGGCAGACCCAAGTTCCTTCCAGGACAGACCTTGTCTTTCTTAGATGCTTGAGATGTTTGTTGACTGCAAGGCAGCTGAATATTTTTAATTTACTCATTGTAAAAATCCAGCCCAATACCTTTTAGAGGAAGGTCCTCCTATGGTACAGGTATGGATTTGTCTAGTGTTTATTCTTCAAGGATGCAACCAGTGCCTCATTAATTTCAGGTACCACTACAGGCTATCTTTCTTTAATTTTCCTAGCTATTGAGTTCATAAATCTTAGTTAATCTCAGTATTGTTTAGGCAAAGAAGCTCACCCAGAAGGTGGTGAATGAGACTCAAACCTGGAACTCAGGAACCAAGGAGTTAGGAAGGGTTTCTTCTTTCTCTAGTGTAAGGAGGCATCGGCCTTCCCAGGCAAACCCATGAGCTGGGCATAGCAGCCTGGGCTGAGTCCTTTGCTAAGTTCCTCGACTAAAGAAAGCACCTGCAGCTGGTTGCACTCAGAGCTACTGAGCACTGCAGCCTTGGGCCTCAAGATCCCCAGGCCCTGCCTTGGGCCCTGACTCCCACTGCCCTGTCCTACCCATGTGTGACCTGTCTCCTTCTCAGCATCTGCTAGTGCACTGCATGTTCGGGCTACCTGTGTGTCCTCCCCACCCTCCTGTTTCTTCCAGGCCACACTGGTGCCAGCCCTCAGAATCTGCCTCTTTCCCTGCTCCTCCACTGAGCACAGGCCCAGGGCACTGTGTCACCACTGGACTCCACACCCACCTGATGCCTTCCAGCTGGTCAGGCAGGGCCTCCACGCGAGCTCTGCACTTCTCCACCAGTTACTTTTACAGACCTTCCCCACCTCCCCATTTTCTGGTTCGCCCCTCCCCCTCCTTACTGCTGCCACAGAGGCCCTGGGGTCCCCACAGGTACCTGGTCCAATGTCCAGGGCTGAGCCACCGACAAGCTGCCAGCTTCAGGCTGGATATTGCTCTGCAGGCTCTCACTGAGGCCTCACTGGGCACCTGAGAGCCAGTCCTGAGCTTGGCTGGGCCTTTCTCAGCCCCGGTGCCCCACTGTCCTTTTCACTGCACACTGGGGCTGGCAGGAAGGTCTGAGTCCTGTTCAGTAGATGGAAGAGACTTCTGATCGCCATGCCAGGACACCTCTGCTCACAAGCTCAGAAGCTGGAATTTAGGATTTCATTGCCTCCCACTGGGATCTGTGTGTGTGTGTGTGTGTGTGTGTGTGTGTGTGTGTGTGTTGTAAGCAGAACCCAAGACCTTCACACTGAACTACATCTCCAGCCCTTTTTTGTATTTTATTTTAAGTCAGGGTCTCACTAAGTCACTAAATTGCCCAATCTTGTGATTGGTAAGGCTCAATCTTGTGATCCTCCTGCCTCAGCCTCCCAGAGTGCTGGGATTACAGGTATGTGCCACCATGCCTGACCTCCACCTGGATTTCTCCAGGAGACTCACAGCTAGAATTGAGGATACAAGCTTACATTCCCTCAAACCCATCCTCCATATGGCTTTTCTGACACTCTCCATAAAATCCAAATTTACCCCAGCCACTTCTCTGCTTAGAATCACTGGGGACCTTTTCATCGGAGGGACAGACTCTGTGCCACCACTTCAGCAACAGCTGACACCAGGTGCCACCTGCAGCACCTCTGCAGGCCCCGAGCAGCTCCTGCAGCCCTGGACACTGGTCTTCTGTCTTCTGCTTGGAATAATGGTTGCCATTATGAGATCCAGAATCTCATCATCATTCACCTGCCTAGCCCCTCCCTCCCTCAGACTGAGTTTCTTCAAGATCTTGGTTCAGTCAACACTCATGCAAACATTGTACATTTCCTCTGGTATTTTTCCCTTGCTTCTGCTCTGTCCTAGACTCCAGGCTTCTTCGGATGCAAGCTGAACCCTGACTTCAGCATCCCCCCAAATCCCCGGGGCTGTGCACATCCTTGGGGTGTGGGTGGGAGGTGATCAGAGCTGGCTCATTGCTCCTCAGGTGCCCCTTCCCGTGGGAGTCTCCATACTGTGTGTGCACGTCCACATGGCATAGATTTCCTCTTTGTCCTCCTCTCCTACCTAAGCAGCAAGATCTTTCGGAGTCCCCTGTTCATAAAAGCCATGTCTCCCCTCACGCTGGCTCACAGCTCTTCAGAAAACACCTTAGCTTTGTTAGCCACCATGCTGTAGGTGCTGAGTTTAATAGGAGACATGAAAGCTGCCCAAGTTCTACTTCCTCCCTCTGAACATCTTCAAAGAATAATTTCTACTAGTTATCTTAGTGTGGACAGAAAATTTTTACTTTGGATTTGCTTACTTTATCAGAGAGGATCCACAGTCTACTTGCACAGCCTGCCCTTCCTTCCTCACCTTGCCCAGCCTGCATGAAGTAGCCCTCCAGCCAGCCCCCAAATTCTCAGATGCCCTCCTTCCCTCCCTTGCTCCCTTTGCCACCTCAGAAACTCTGAGCATTTGGCAACTTGAAGAACGGTAAAATTGAAAGGATGAGCAGCATGGATGAAGAGGTGGGAATCCCAGGCGGAAGAAGGAAGTGTCTTGATGCTCTTAGGTCAGTAATGGTCTGAATAGTCAGGGCCGGGGTGTGGGTCAGAGGTAGGTCGCTTGCCTGGCAATATGAGACTATAGGACCCAACCCCAGCACCACAAAACAATAACAAAAAGGAAGAAAGGGAGGGAGGAAGGTTAATATCATCACAATGTGTGATGCGATGCCTAAGAGAATTTTAGCTTTCTCTAAACTGCCAGCCGTCTAGACTCTTTTGGAGAAGAGACCTTCGTATCCAGGACAGATAAAGACAGCCCTCCTAATAGTGGCTCCAACCCACACTTTCCAAGCTGCCATTAGCTTGTTCCTCTCCACATTACCTAATGCACTACAGCAGATAGGAAAGTAAAATCTGCACTGGCTTTCTTCACTGATATTCATAATGGCTGTCTTTGCTTACTTTGAGTAGATGCCAGGAAGTTCAGGTGGGGCGCATTCTCTGCCCATGTGAAGACCGGGTTTCAGGCTGCTCTCTGTTGGGTTGAGGAGGGAGGAGTGTAGGGTGGGCACACCTTCTCTCCACTGGCCTTTCAGGGCAACGTCTTCATGGGACTCTGGCTAAACTGCCACTCCTGTCCCTTGGTGAGAACACCCAGGCCGCCTGGCCCAAAGGCTGCAAGATGAAAACTCAGGAGAGGAGAGGTGGAGAGACGTCCACCATTGGCAGGTCGTGGGATGTGAATGAGGACTCTCTCTCTCTCTCTCTCCCTCCCTCCCTCCTTCTCTTTTTCCTTTCTTTCTCAGTACCCTTCCCATTGAACTATGTGTCCGGGCCCATTTTTTAATTTCTTATCTTGAGTCAGAGTCTTCTTAAATTGCCCTGACTGGGCTTAAACTCAAAATCCTCCTGCCTCAGCTCCCCAGAGTGCTGGGATGACAGGTGTGCACCACCACGTGGATGAAGATTCTTATCACTTCCTGACAGTGCAGGGCTGGAGCTGGTGGTAGTGCATGGTAGAGTTAGGATGGGACAGCTGGGGTCCAGAGGAAGAAAGAGACTCCGGAGCCCTGGCGGATTAGAGATCCCAAGGGCAGATGGACGTTCGGCCACAGAGACACAGTGTGCAGCAGAATGCGGGTTTGGCTTTTAGCAGCTGTGCGGTCACATCTGTAACCCACTGTGTCCCGTGGGAGGAGCAATGACTCCACTCAGCGCCTGTCATTGCTGGCTTGAGGTGCAGTATGGTCTGTGTTGTTGGATGTGGGTTCCTTTCTCCTCCCTCGGACTCGGCAGATGGACAAGGGAACAGGGTGCCAGAACACCCCACCCAAGGCAGGGCTCTGCAGTCCGAGGACAGGCTTGGAGTCACCTAGGGTCTCAGCCATGGGGCTCAGTGATATGACCTTTTCCTGACCTTACACCGGCCTCGCTTCAAGCCATGCCCTCCATGTCACAATTTTCGTGTTGTTGACCTTTCTGATTAAGAGTGTAACTGGGAAAGAAAGGGAGTGTGGAAGTGAAAGAGAAAGGAAGAAAGCAGGGAAGAAAGAGTGGAGGGGAGAGAGAGGGAAGGATGGAAAGGGAAGCCAGCATGCATAGAGGAAACCTCTCCTCCCTGAGCCTGGGGACAGGAGTCACTCTCTGCACGGCTCACAGCGCGTGACAGACCCTCACTGGCCCAAGGAGAAGCAAGCCTGTCAGCAAGTCTAGACTCAGCAAGGACACACCGGGCACTGTTCTGGATCAACACAGATGAGCTCAGAAAGGATCCACAGAGAAATGATGCTGCACACACAGGCAGTAGTCACGTTCTGGGCTTACTAAAAGCTTTAAGGATCATCTTTGGAAAAACCTGTTTGGCATTACTTACCCCAGTGTTTTGGCCTTTTATGATCTAGAGTATTTTCTATGGAATATCTACTAATACTCAGTGCCCTGCAGAACCTGGAGAGAGAGATCATGCCCTGTAGTTAACCCCATGCTCTGATTCTGGATCCCTTTTTGGCTTCATTTGGGAACAAAGGGAGGCTTCGATTATACTCAAGCCTCTTCTTGTGCCCTGAGTAAAGAAATCGCTACTAGCCACCTCTGCCATGCTCTGGCCTGTTGAGATAATCCCTTCACATGAGGACAAAGGTGTGATCCCCGACCTGCTAAAATGAGAGGTGTGTGTCTGTCAAGAGGCTGCTTGCTAATTGCCTCCCGGGCTCTCAACTCTATGGATTCAGCTGGAGTTTCAAATCCGGGCAAGGGAAGGCAAAGTGCATTAAAATGCAAAGTTGGAAATCCTGGTAACCGGGAGGAGACATGGTAGCAGATGGACTTGTGTCTCGAGTGACAGGGAGCTGTGTCTGGTGCAGGGACTCCCAGGTGGACGGCACTGCATGCCATGTGCCCCAGCTGTCCTCGTCTGGGACACAGACATCCTGCCTCCCTGCACCATCGGCTGCCGTGGGACTCCGTGAGCCAGGTGGCAGCTTGTGGGCCCACTGCCAACCCTGAAGCCCCGGCCACCTCCATCCTGCAGGTGGAAAGAGCTCACAGCCCTCTGCTGTCACCTTTAAGGCTGAACACAATGGTAGGCTATGCTGCGCCACCTGAGCAGGGAGCCTGCTACAAGTTCTACCACATTCACCCGTCACATTCCACAAGGCTAAGCCAGCCGTGCTGGGGCCTGGTGGAGGTGGCCTCCGATGAGACGCTCTCCATGAGTCTCCCATCCCTGCTGCCCCAGAGCTGATCCCCAGAAAGTCTCCACCTAAGGTCCGGAGCCCCACATTCAGGCTCTGCAAGGTGGAATGGCCCCTCTCACAGTAGTATTTCCATGAATGTGTCCCAGGCCTTGCAGCTTTTTGTGTGGCACCAATACCCAGATGCAGACTTGAAAGGGTCCCCACTGAAAGGGCTGTCTGATTGGCATTCATCAGCGCTGGAAATTAGGCTGCCAGAGGGAGGAGGATGTGGTCACAGAATGGTGGTCTCCAAACTGCCTGTGTCTGCGGGGCTGCGTGGCACGAGGTCCTCTCATGCCTGCGAGCAGTTGGAGTTCAGCTGCAGCTCTGGGTGGCTTTGAATGCTAATCACTGCAGCAGCCTGGCTGTCACTGAGACTCAGTGCTGAGAAATGTCACCCCGAGTCATCATCAGGCCGAGAGAGGGGCTTCAGAGGAGAAACAACAAGCACTCCAGATCACCTTCCTTCTGCGCCAAGTAACAAACTGACAGTGAGACCTGTATCTAGTGCTGGTGGGCATGAAGGACATTCAAGGTCACATCAGGTGCTGGCCTGAGTTTTGTGTCGGAAACACCAAAGCAAACACACTCCGAAGTGACCACACGTGTGACACAGTCTGTGTTTCGAAGGACGTCAGCTTCTGGATTATCCTAGGGAAATTGCAGCAGGAAAATTAAGAGCAATGAGACCCTGCTTACCCACAAGATGCACTAATTAATGGTGGGGCTTTTTTTCCCTGAGGTCCAACAGAGCTCTTGAGAAGACCAAATGTCACTGGGGACAGGGATGACTCTGTGCTGTTTCATGTTTGTACCCAGGGGTGGGTGAGGAGCGGTGGGAACACTGAGCATAACCCAGATGGTGCCTGCTGCTCGGGTTCACTCCTGTTGTCCCCAGTGCCACCCTGCCCAGCAGCGCCCCACCTCTTGCTCCTGCCGTGTGAGAAGCCAGGTCCTTCATTCTGGTGTCAGCCAACCCAGCCGATCTGCTTTCTTCATTTTTAAAGAAGTAAGACTCACTTCTTCCTAAACCAAATCATATAATATTTTGTAAAAAAAGTAATTAAAACATACAAAGCACTAACCTAAATTGCTTGCCTAGAAGTGCAGACTTACGTATCTCTTCATAGCTTACATAAAGGTTGTCAGAATCAGTCTTGGTTGCTATGAAGTCCTGAGACAATGGCACCAAAGACTTACTAAGACCTGAAAATACACTGAGACATTGTAGACCACAGGCATCTGCTGGGATGATGTATACCATCTTGGTTTCCATACTTTCCAAAGAGAAAGGTTTAAATTCATCTGGACAGTGCATCAGCTGACAGAACCATCATTCTATAAAATCCTTGCATGGAAATTCTCTGCCTATTTGAACACTCCTAAATGGCTTTCAGTTTTAAGCCCAATTAGTTTATGTAATTAATACATTTACCAAAATCCTCTACACATTTATTACAAACTACTGAATTATTTTGTGAAATCTGCCCCAAGCCACCATGTTATGCCTATCTTTCTAGCAATTTGTGTATGTGTGTTTGTGGGTGAGTGGGTATCTTTCTTTTTGGTGAAGACCAAAGATTTCTTCCCCTCCTTCCTATATCATCTTGAATATTTTACGGATGAGTTACAGCCTTCCTAACTTTTTCAGTTCAAATCTGGCTCTATGAAGACCCTTTTTGTCCTGGTGCAGCAGGTCCAGAAAAAAAAAATAGGAAGAAAGAGGTGAAGACAGAATGTTTTTATAGATTTTGTTATCTTGCCTCTTATGTACCTTGGCCTTAGCTCTCTGTCCCTGGTGCTGAAGGCTGTGTGTCGGGCAGGGCTGCTTAGCCACAGCCAGCAGAAAGTGCGCTGCTGGTTGTGTGTCATGTGTTCAGAGCATAGCTTTGTCCCTACGTGGCCATTGGGTGTTCAGTTTTATTTATGAATAATAATCTCCCCGAAGGTCTTTTGCTGAGGACATGGAGTAGCTGTGTGATCACATCCTTGGGGTCACATGGATGCAACTCCATGAAGTTAGCAGCAGGAAGCTTCTTGTTCCTGGGACTGTACTGTGCCATGGCCTGGAAGTTTCCTTATGGGTTCTTGCCCTTACACACACACAGACACACACACACACACACACATGCATACACACATGCATGCACTTTTCAACACAGCAGATACTAAGACAACTCATCTGCATATTCGAGTCATTTTCTATCCAATACATTTCTTATCATTTCCAGGGGAGGTTTATAAGAATAACTATATAATTAAAGGTGTAATTCTTTACAGCATTCTTCAGGTTTGCATGGCAAAAGAAGTGTGGTGTGGTGTTGAAGTTGTGAATGCAGTGTTACATCTCGTTAGCTACAACAGCACGAGGCTGGCTAACTTGTGAAAGTCGTTAAAAATTAAATTTCTAAAGCACACTGTAAGTTTCCTGCTTCCTTTGGTCCTGGAGAAACTTCCCCGTTTATGTAAACATGTGCCTAGGGCACTTCTAACTTCCAAGCAGCTGACTTTCAAAAAGTTGGTGGGAAAGCAAGAATTGGGGAATCAAAATGAGTTTTCCTTTAGAGATGAAACCCAAGCTGTGCTCTGATTCCCACCCTGGTCCATGAGTTCCATTTTCCGCTTCGCTTGGACCCTAGTAAGCCACAGTGTTGGAGATGTAAGGCCCAACTTTTCATTCTCTGATCTTACTGTTCACTCATATGTTTCTACTTAGTTACTGTCCATGGATTTGATTATATAAGGAGCAGCAGATCGATGGCAAATGAGTCAATTTATCTGAGGTTTTGCAGAATAAAGGAGCCAGCCATGCAGCAGCTAGTATGCTCTTCCCAGTGGTTGGGACACTGAGACCATGATGCAGCCCGAAAAATCTGATTGATCATTTCTTTGCCTGGATTCAGTCCCATGGTGGAGGTGACAGGGGGAGGGGGGAGCTGAGGGTGCCCCCATAGATAGTAGCCAGGATGCTGAGACTCGTGGTCAGGGAGGGAGGGCATGGAACAAAGCCCACTGAGCCCAGTCTGGCTCACACTGCAGCTGAACATCACAGAGCCTTTCAGACACAGGTCTAGCCACACAGATGCCATCAGGGACCCACTTGTGCAGGGCAAACTCCTCACCGCCCATCCCTGCACACACATGGCCACACCCACCTCAGTCCCCTCTACTGCCACCCCAGACCCCAGGTGACCTGGCCCTGCCCCAGACAGGTGCCAGGAACAGATCATCTTTCCAACCAAGATACTGGGAATGAGTGAGTGGACAGGGGAGTTGAAGGAGAATCAAGTCAGTGAAGCCTCAGGGGCAGATCAGGAAGTGTGGGGATGTGGGAGGAGTTCTGCTGCCCCAGGATGCTTCCCTTCACCCTCCCAGCAGCAGAGCCCACAGCTATTCTGAAAGCTCCAGGTGTGGTCAGCTTGTTTGGCAATATCCACTTGCTTGGACTCTTGCTATGGGATGCTGCCAGTCTGTACGTTGACCACCCACAAAGGCAGCACCGGACAGACAGGGATGTGGACGGACGTGGACATGGCCGTACATGCAGGCTTTCTTCTCAGCCCAGGATGCTTCCATATCCCACCTGGGAGCCACTGCTTTGTGTGTGGTGAGTTGGTCCTACACTGTCTGTGCCAGGGACCACAGTTTGAGCAAAAGTGTTCTGTTAAAGTGTTTGCAGTATAAGGCAAGGTACCCATGCCTGTAATCCCAGAATTTGGGAGGCTGAGGCAGGCAGATCACAAGTTGGAGCCCAGCCTGGGCAACTGAGCGAGACCCCTGTCTCAAAACACAGTCAAGCACATCTGCAAAGTTACCAATATGCGACAGGCATGGCAAATTTTAAAACTGCAGAATTAAGTCGTGTTGAGAGATGGTACGAGAAGGGACACCATGCAGAACAGTGACATCTCAGAAGGGCAGTGGTGTGGTCCGCAGAAGTGGTAATAGCGAAAGACATAGTGCTGAGACTAGAAAGTTACTCATGTATCCCCCCAACAAAGCATGAACAGGCAAGAAATAGGCTCAGCTATGAGGTCATGTTTTACCACACACAAAGAAAGCTGAAATTTGACATTAACTTTTGCCTTTCAAGAAAACAGGAAAAAATATCATCTTGCTAAGGGAAGACATTATTTCCTTACGTTAACTAGGAAGAAAACATTGTGATGGAGTGGGGAAAGTTCTAACAGCAGAAGATGTGCTTTGGTTTCTTACCACTTTTTATTTTTTAATTTAATTTGATTGAATGATTGATTACTACTGGGGATTGAACCCAGGGTCTCTGCACTGAGCTGCATCCCCAGATGCTTTTGTTTTTTATTTTGAGACAGAGTCTTGCTAAGCTGTCCAGTCTGAGTGCATGATCCTCCCGACTCAGCCTCCCAGAGTGCTGAGATTATAGGCAAGCACCACCAGCCTCAAGTCTTACCATGTTTTAAATGCCCAAGACTAACTCACTCATATAGTCCCCTTACTTAGTTTCTCTATGATCTTGAGAAAGGTTCCTGGGTGGAGCTTTCAATTGAGAGACAGAGACATTCATTACTGGGGTCTAGTGCTCAGCCAGTCCATGACTTTTGTATTTATAAAATTCAAGCACATCCTCAGAGAAAGAGTGTGATGCACTAGAAATATTTTATTGAGCCAGAAGATTTTCAAAACCAGATTTCAGAAGAGATGTTAGGGATTTAATCACCCCACCTCTTTTGATGGGTGGCTTGGCCTCATGGACCAATGGTAAGAAAACAGATGTCCCAGCAGAACACAGGCCTAGAGTCAGACTTCTGAAGTGTATCCCAGAGGTGACCCAGTGCAGATAAAGCAGTGGAAAGTGAAAACATGTTCTCTGTGGTGGCTTCAGGAGATCAGGACCACCTTATGAACCATTTCATTACAACCACAGTGGCTACTAAGTAGACACTCAATGTTAATGTAAATTAAATGAGTAAAATGTGATGAAAACATCATCACAGGATTTGAGCAGAAAGATAGCTTATTAAGAGCTTATGTGTGATCCTACTTATACATAAAAAGCATTTTCATGTGTATGCATGTATGTGTGTGTGTTATATAGAAAGAATGCATGAAAGGACATCATAAAAATAACTAGCTGTATATGTATTTTTTGAAACAGTGTCTCGCTATGTTTCTCAGGCTGCATTTAAACTCTTGATTCTCCTGCCTCAGCCTCTGCAGTAGCTGGAAGTAGTTATCTCTTTGCAGATGAAATTTCTACCCATTCTTCACGGTATGTGAGCATCTTACCAAAATATGCTTCATGGTCACAATAAAAACAAGTAGTACTGAACTTAGCATAAGCTTTTCTGAGATATTTTTAAAGAAACCGGGAGTTTATAAATATATGAATTTTACTTAATTTTTACATTTTTATTTGATAATAAATTCCAATGTGTGATTGTCTAATTCTGAGCAATTAAAAAGTCTATCCATTACCTTGCCTCAAATTAAGCAAAAAAACCCCAAATATCCACAAAAAGAATATAATAAATACCTTTTAAAGTCTTACCGGTTTCTGATATTTCATCTGTATTCTATTTTTAAATGCCTAGTGGCACATTGTTAAAGCATTGTATTTAGTCTAAATTGAGAAAATTTTACATTTAACAGTAATGCTCATCAGTATGTATCTGTTATTATGAAATTCTAATAGGATTCTCTTAAAGTAGGAATTATGATTGATTGATTGATTGACAGATAGCTGGATGATAGACAGATAAATGTTAGATCACAGGATTAAATACTAGGAAGAAATAAGCAACATGTTTTATTTCTGCTGTAAGAGATCCCTTCCTAATATAGTTTCTGGGATATTTCATGTTGTACTCTACATTTTTAAAAATTTTAATTAAGATGTAACTCACACATCACACAATTTCATGTTGCACTTTATAATTTCTCCCACATGATACAAAAGTTCTGACTGAACTTGGGTCTCTGCTCTGAAATGCTACCCTTAAAAATAGAACAAATGAACCAACAACCTGAGGAAAGGCAAATATGTCATTTCCTTCTTGAGAATAGGAGCAACTTTAATAGAGAAAATATCCTACCCCCCCAAAAATGATGATGTCATTTGCCACATGGATGGACGAGCTGTCTTTTGTATTTTGTCCTGTTCTCCTCCATCTGTGGTCAAACATCAGAAATGACGGCTTCTCTTTTGTGCAGATGTGGGATGTTCCCAGGTCCTGCACCTGCATATTTGTTGACCTCCTCGGCTATATTTTGTTGGCCTTAGTGGGCTGTAATGTAAATAATAAAGGTGAAATGTGAAATTTCAGGGCTGGAGTTAAGTCTCCTGTTCCATCTGGTGGCACTAGTGGCCAAGAGACAGACAGATGACACTCGGCCAGGCCATGTCCCCATTCAGCGTGCTCTGCCCAAGTCTTCCGGGCCCCTGTGCCCTCTGGGTAGACCAGTGTCCCTTAGTCCCACACCTGGATCCACACTTCACCCAGTGCAATGCAGTCATGTCCCCAGCATCGGAGCTCCTTGCTAAGAAGTAACAAGATAATTTTGCATGCACCATCCACAATCCAGCTCCTGGTGGCAGGAGAGAGTCAGCAACAGGCTGGCACCGAGGGAAGAAGGCTGTGTCCAGCGCTGTCCAGGCGAAAAACTGCCAGGGGCTTCAAGAGGAGGTCTGCGTATCTAACAAGCCACGTGCCTGGTGGCCAATACGTTAGTGATCTCTCTAAATCCTGAAGAACATCTCAACAGTAAAATTACATAGATTTGCTGAAATTGAAGGTTTCATAACCAAAAATGAATAGAGAAAGAGCGCATATTGATTTTAAACCAACAAAGAAATTGGGTTATGCCAGCAGGCTGGGGCTCTCTGATTGACTGGTGAGTCCCCTGGGGAAGGGGGAAGGGGGAGAATCCTCCCTTCATTGACATCACTCAGCAACTGCTACCTGGTGCTGGAAAATGCATTCGCCTGTCAAGAAGATTCTCAGCCTTGGCCTGAGGAATTTAGCAGTTTCCTGGATATCAGACCTGATCTTATTGGTGAGGAATGGAAGAATTTAAATTTTTCACCCTTTGGTGACACATCAACTCTTTCCAACCATGGCAGTGGCTGTCCACCAGGACGCACATAGCTTCTGAAAGTGTTGCTAAGGATGCAGAGGAGGTATCGAGAGCCCCCTGGAACACACAGGTTGCTGCCTTTGCCCAGTGATCGCTTTCCTAATTGAATCACAGGCTAGCAGGGCATAAACGGTGGGAGATGCCAGGGGACCCAGAAAGAGCAGAGTCCAACTCCGCACTGCTGTGCCCAAGTTGATACGACGAAAGATGACTCTATTCTACCCACCTCATACATGCTTTCTGGTCCTTTCCCAGCTAGGAATGACAGGCGGTGTAATCAGAGATTTTTTTTTCCTGAAAGTAAAAGACCCAGCCCCTTCTCTGCCCATCCCTCTATCCATCCATCCTTCCCTTTCATCCTTTCTTCCTCTCCTTTCTCCATTCATTCATTCATTTCCTGCTTTCCACCAACAAACATACTTCATACTCTGGGAGAGAATGGTAAACACAACATGGACACTTCTTGCCCCTCCCACATACTGGACACCTCTGGAGGCCAGAAGTCCAAAGTGAAAGCACTGAGAGATTCAGTGTGCAGTGAGCACCCGTTTCCTGGCTTGTGATGGCCAGCTTCTGCTGTGTCTGCATGTGAAGGAGAGAGGAATTCCGGTCTCATCCTCTTCTTCTAAGGGCACTGATCCCAGCCTGAAGGCCCTGCCCTGGGACCTCATCTACCCCACCCCCCAGAGAACCTGCTTCATAATCTGTTGCCCCGGGCACTCCTTCAGCACTGAGTTTGGAAGGACGCCCCCATCCGTCTATAGTAGCACTGATGATTTTAATCAAGGGACGGATATGGTCACTTTTGCTTTTTAATAACGACATTCCAGCCTCCATCTGGGAAAGGGGGGCTCGAGGGAGCCAGGCTGGAGGGCTGGGTCTTTGGGGACCTCAGGAGCATGGACAGAGGGAGGGGCTTAACAGTGAGGACCATGGAGAGCCCCTCAGTGGCATTTGAGAGAGGAGCCACCTGATGCAGGGACCATGACACCACTAACTGAACCAGGCTGCCGCTGAGGGCCAGCAGATCTGGGGGGAAGGTGATCAGTCACTGAGATCCAGGTGTTTTCAGCTTTTTGGAGTAGGGACAAGGAGGTGGTTAAGACAGAGAGGGAGGCAGGTGGTGGCTTCTGGAGAGAACTGAAATCTCCTTTTCCACACGTAGATGACTAGTGTGTTGTAAAACACAACTGTGTGTGTGCCCTTGTACTTTGCTCCTAAAGCTGCTGTTGAATGTCTGTACACAGAGGACACTGAATGTGTTCCCAAGCACTGTACAAGGTGGAGAGTCAGGAACAGAGCCAAGAGCAGAGGGAGCAAGAGCCCAAATCCATACAGATGGGGTGACGGGGCCTCCCAGAGAGGGAGGCAAGGACCCAAGTCATACTGGTGCCAGGTGACTGGGGGAACCTTGGGTAACTGTGACATGCAGAGTAAGGGGGAGGGTTCATGGGCACCCATCCCCCTGAAAAATGAAATCTGTGTTAATGATATGAATGAGAGGATCGGCTTTGATGTCAGCTTGCCCAGAAAGTGTTTTATGCTTCCAACACATTCAGGTGCCTCTGCATTTACCTGAGGCTACTTCGAAGAAATTAATTTCCTTGGGACTTAACCTCCAGGAAGAAAACTGACTGAAAATTAGCACTGTAAAAGACAAGCACACCTGGAAATTATGAGAAGGACTGGCAAATTCAGTTGACCATTTAAACTGAACTTGTTTTCCATTTTTTGCTAAATTCACTGCTTTATGATATACCTCATTCCCTGTTTTCAGATAGATAGATAGATTGATTGATTGATTGAATGACTGATTGATTTTGCAGTACTGGAGATTAAACCCAGAGCCTTCATATTGAGCTACATCCCCAGTCCTTTTTTAAAATTGTTTTTAGGGGCAGCGGATTTAGCTCAGTAGTTCCGCCACCTGCCTCTCAAGCAAAAGCTCCTGAGTTTGAGCCCCAGTATCAAAAAAAGGTTATTTTTAAATTTTGAGACAAGGGTCTTCCTAAGTTGCTAAATTGCCCCGATTGGGCTAGAACTTGTGATCCTCCTGCCTCAGCCTCCCAGAGTGCTGAGATTACAGGTATGCACCACCATATCTGGCTCTGTATTTCCCTAATTGGCAATGTGGTGTGAAGCTGGGTTCCAGTAGCATGCTTTTAAGTAGACCAGGTTTAAGTTTCATCAACCCTGGCTAGGTCATCTCTCTCTTCCACCATCTACAAAAAGTTTTAGAAGTATCTCTGGAGATGAGCACAATTTGGGAGATGTCAGCAGGCTACCATCACTGACGTTCAAGAGGCACCATCCTCTAAGTGTGTCTTCTGTCCTCAGAAAGGGACAATCTGCAGAGGGAGAAACTGAGCAAAGGGAGACCCTCACTTCCTTGTCCCATTTTCCCTTCAATTAGCAGTTGTCAGAGAACATGAAGCAAGAAAATTCTAGCTGAAAAGAGGGGTGAGATTTTCTCAAGCACAGGATCCTGGACTCATTCAAGGCTGGATTACAGGAGTCCACTAACTATCCAGCAGGTGGCAGTGAGCAGTTCAGAGTATGACAGGTCCCCTGGAAGAGCTCAGTTCTTCATTCCCTGTAGCACTGAGTATGGGTCTCTTGATGCTACAGAATGGACTTCTAGGAGGCCCTTGGGCTCTGCTCAAGAGTGACCCACTTTCTGTGGAGCCCCTTCCAGTCTCGGCCCCGCCCCCGGGGCAGAGGGCACAGTATCTAAATGCCACCTCCAGACCTGACACCGGGCTGCCTGAGGCAGTTCCACTTCTGGAGGTGCTGTCTTTGCATTGCTAATTCTCATAATCTGCCTTGGAAAGTCCTTCCCATTGCCCTTATTGTTGAGACAGCTTGTCCTGAATACATTCCATTCGTTCTTCCACCTCAACCACACATCACAGGCTAAACCCAGATATTTGCAAGCTGCTAGCTTCTTGTGGACTCATTCACATGCTTTTTCCTCTTTCTATCCATGTCCCCAGCAGCTAGTGGTGGGCATTGGACCTACAACCCCAATCAGTAAATAAACACTCTGCATAGACCCTTCACCAATAAACATCATCCTTCATAAGAAAGCAGTTTTTAAAAGGGAGGTGACACTCGCCCTGTCTTGTTGCACACTGGCAGCCACAGGCATAATTTTGCCATAACTGTTGTATCATCCGCTCTTGGATTTATGTGCACCCGTGTGCTCGGGGTGTTTTCTCTAAGTCCATTAAGTAATATGCATCCAGATGGCATCTTCTTTTCCTGGGCCACACACAGGCAGTGCCATATTCATAGTGGATGGTCCCTGCCCAGTTTGGGTGACTTTTCTTCCCTCATATTAGTAAAGCTCTTAGAAGTAAGAGAGGGGAGGACCTGGAACAGCTTTGCTCCAGCAGTGGACTGGTTAAAGTTCATCTCTTTGTGCATATGTAAGGCCATTCCATCACGAGTCACTTCTCTTAAAGCTTTCAAAATAGAAGCCAGGTGTAGTGGCACAGACCTGTAATCCTAGGACTCAGGAGGCTGAGGCAGGAGGGTTGTCTCGAATTTGAAGCCAGCCTGGATTACACAATGAGTTCAAGGACAGCCTCAACTACATAGAGAGACGCTGTCTCTCAAAAATAAGACAAAAATTTAATAAAAACACAGAGGTAATAATAACTTAGCCTTTAAACACTGACTGATCCTGTGTAACATTTTTAATGTTGAAATTCCTTATTGGATTTATAAACATCTTTATGAGAAGAACTTTAATTTTCTTTGCCTGCATTTCTTTTCTGAAATTTCAAGAACAGGATTATAACAAAACAAGCAAACATGAGCACCCACAGAAAGAACTCACAGAGCTTCCCTGTTTCCCTCCAAAAGTTCAGGTCTGATTTTATCTCCCTATAAAAGCATCTATGTTGCAATAAAACTGTTTTCCCCTTGTGACAATGAGATTATGCCTTGAAGTTCTCTGCAATTTCCTTTTCGTACTTCATCATATTTCCATCACAGGCATCTCTCTGAGCCAAAGCAGTGTGGTCTGTCTCATTCTTTTAGAAGAGTGGCAGGGTGTTCCATGGTATGTTTTAACTTTAATTTACTCTACTGTTCCTTTGTTAATAGAAATTTAGATCAATTGCAAGGCTTTGCCACCTCCAAAAAAAAAATACCCACTGCCATGGACATCTTTGTGCATCTTGGACACCTGTGCCTTCCTTTCTGTGGGAGGGATTGGGGTCAATAGGGTATCATTTGGGATTTTGATCAGTAATGTCAGGTATCTGCACACATGGTCATCACAGTCTAGTCGCTTACCAGAATCTGCACCTGTTGCCAATCTTCTGAAATATTGTCAGCTTTGTTGGCAAAAGTATCCCATGTCATATGCTTCTCTCTGACTGCAACAAGCCTGGACATCTTTTGTGAGGTTCTGACATTTGTGCCTCCCTTTCTGTGACCTGCGGCTCCCTTTCCTGACCCTGAACCACTGAATTACATTTCTGTGGTCAAATTTCAGAATCTCTTTGTATTTGGGGAACCTCAACTGCTATTCTTTCTCATGTTGCGTTTTCTCAGTCTGCCATTTTTCTGCTCGCTGCGTAATAAGCATCTACGGTGCCTTTTACTGTGTAGAAATGTAATTTCTATGAAGTCAAGCCTATTTATTTCTATGTCCTATTTATTTCTTATGTTATTTAAGAAGTTTTTCCCCTTCTTTAAATAAGGATCCCCTAAAGCTTTCCTAATATATTTACAGTTCCTTAAAACATTAGGATCTTTCCTCAATATGAAATTTCTATTTGTGATTATTGTTCGTTGCTGGTCTGACTTTATTTTCTCCTGCCTGCACTTCCAACTTGGCAGGCATCTGTCATGAGAAAAGCCATCGATACTCATGAAAAGGCGATGCCATCTTTCTCACATGTGATTTGCTATATATACTTGGAGCTATTTCTAAGCTTTTTATTCCTTTTAGCTGATTTGGTTTTTTTCATTTCTATGCCAGTGCCATCCAGACTTAATAACATTAGCCTTATAGTAAGTCTTATTGTCAACAAGGGCTCGATCTTTGCTTAATTAACAATGAGCACCTATTCATTTTCCCAAGTGAACTTGAAGATAAATTTATCAGAGACCTTGACCTCCAATTCACCTGTTTGAAGACAGACTGAGGCCACATTCAACTGCAGTTGTGAGCTTTGGAGTCTTCCACTTTTCACAGAGAGTGCCGTGCCCACTCTGTCCTCACAGTGAGCGAGGGCATCGTGCGCTGTCTCTGTGACACTGCGGTGACAGTTCATGCAAAAAGAAGCCATTTGTGTTGACATATTTTCTTAACCATAGCCACGTTTTTTGCATCCCCTACTAGTTTTAATATTCCTTAGAAGTGTTTCTTCTGTTTTCTTGGTAAAAAATCATTTCATCTACAAATACATCATCCCTCTGTTAATATTCATGCAAACAGTGCTGGGCAATTGACTTGCTGTGTTAACTGGAGCCTCCTAAATAATGTTAGCTAAAAATGCTGATAAAGGGCATCTCTTTTTCCTGATAGTGAGGAAGTGTTATTAATATTTTACCATTTGATGTGATGCGAGTCGTCAGATTTTGTAATTATCTATGTCTACTCTTTACTTAAAATTGCTGTAAAATTTTTTCTGTTGCTTTTCCCTCATCTATTTATGTTTTTCTTTCAGTTTTGGTATAATAACTGATGTTTTAAGTTTTATAAGTAATAATAAATGGGCATATAATAAATGGGAATACAAAATTGATGCATATTAGCCCATGTCCACAAAAATGACCTTTAATAAGTGTTTAAATGAGTAGTGTCTTAGTTACTTTTCGCATTGCTGAGACAAAATGCCCCACACCCAGAGTTAAAGGAGGGAAGGTTTATTTGGCTCACAGTTCATAGAGGTTTCAGTTCATAGTTGGCTGGCTCCAAGGCAGGATGGCAGGGCAGAAGGGCATCACAGAGGAGAAACAATCCATGGCAGGGCAGGCAGAAGGCGGCAGCAGCAACAAACAAGCAACAAGCCAGTCATAGCTCTTTCTGTTCCTTATGTCTTACCCAGGCTACTCACCTTTAGGGTGGGCAGCACTCACACCCTTAATCCTAGCATAGCACTGAGAATCCCAGCATCACGTCCATGATCCCAGCAGCACACACCCTAGATCCAGCCACCTCTGAGAAGCCCCATCTATGACCACATGACACCCAGCATAACAAGCAGTGACTTTCTCCATTCTTATAGCAACCCATATGAAGTGCTATGGACAAAACCATTCCCAAACTCAAGCCAGAGTCATTTTACAGAGATGTCTGAGTAAACCAGAACCAGTTCTCAGACTTACAGATCTCTCTGGTTTACCTCACTCTCTTAACATCCAGGAAAAGGTTTTTTTAAGTAACTAGCACTTTATTGCACTTTTCAGTTCCAGTTAATCTCTCACCCACATTACTTCACTCAATCATCACAACAAATGTGTGATGATAAAAATTAATTCATACATTTATTTTTGAAAGACTTAAGACTGGTGATTTATTTACTTTCATGGAACTAGCAATTAACTGACAAACCAAATGAGACTAAACATCATATTGCATACCTAAAATGTACCAATAAACTTAATGAATTTTTTAAAATGTGCTTGTCATATGACTCGATACATATAAAGCTCAAGAAAGAGAAAAGCTACCAGTGTTCATGGATGGCAGGGCAGAGGGTTCTCACCAAGAGGGACACCAGGGGACATGCTGGACCCCAAGCTGTTGCATTTGGTGGAAAACTCAACCTGAGCTGGTAATCAGGTGTATGAACTTGGCCAACTTTAGAGAATTATAAAATATACATCAGATCACTGTACGCACTCAACTACATAGATATCACAGCTAGGCAAAAACACTCCGAAATATTACCTCCTTGTATTTAAGCGAAAAGTGCTGTCTTTATGAGAAAGTTGTGGGACAGTGACGGGGCACACTTTCCCTCAGCAAGTGTATGTCTACGCACACACGCATGTGTAGCGAACTCTAACCCAAAATAGGCAAAGAATTTAAAGTGCATTTACTATTTGGTTACTATTCCATGTCACCCCAGCTCTTTAGACATGGATGAGCCCAGAGGATTGTCCAGGATGGAAAAGCCACAGGAGTTTTCTTTATGAAGAAAGATTCCTGGTTTAAAATATGTGGAAACATTTTTGACTGCATGATGGGAGACAGCAATGTCCTCTAAAAGTCAAAGAGAGAAAACTGCCGGAGTCAGATCCAGTGCTCATTGAGGTGGTCCGTGCTCTAGGGGATATCAGTATGCAAACACCAGAACTGGACAAAAGCATAAGGAAAGACATGACCCTAGGATGCTCTTACAGCCACAGGGGCAGCCTTACTTTGCAAAAGCCAGCTAGCTCCAAAGGGAAGCTCTGCAGAGGGAGAAAGCTGAACATACACCCCTCTGCTCCACTTGGCTCAGATTAGGTTGCAAACCCATTTTTCAATCAGCCCCTGTGATCAGAACGAGCCTCTATGACCTCTGACCCTCACCCTGGACACTCCTGCATGCTGAGATGGGGCTGTCTGGAGAAACACAACCCAGCCAGGCCCCGAACAGGTCTCAGAGCCATGTAGGGGGATCCCAGTGGCTTCTTCAAAGGATGATTCTTCTAGTTAAAGGATGCTCTTCACAGTTGGAACTGAAGGATTGCTTTAATTCAGAGCAAATCTAGTGCAAATATTAGATGTACTTTATAGATAATGAGCTGCCTTGTTTACTGAGGACTGGCACGCTCTCTGTAAATCTCAAAATAATCACGACAGCTAGGACTGCAGCCTTAGAGCAACTTGGCCTGGAAGACAGGTAGAGAACTTTCCTTTCATCAGGGCTTATAGAAAACTGGGGTCTGGGTACAGGAAGAGGGTGTTCACCCCCAGTATCTTATTTCTCCCTTACTAAATGAGCATGCTCACCATCCAGGTTGGCCACTGTGGACACGGGGAAACATTAGGCATCTTCTATGTCCTCAGTCACAGTAAGGATTAAGCACTGTGCTCTGTGTGAAACTATTTTGTAGATGTGCGTAAGACATTAGCTCTGGATCTGTAGCATTGTGACAACATCACCTTGCGAGCTTGGAAGTCAGTGGAAATACAATCAGTTTCCTCTTTGGACTTTATACTAATTGAGATTATTTAGATTGGTTTGTGATATTAATGGTTTTCAGCACTTTTACTCTTACTCATTCAATTTTTTTCTTTAGTCAACTGCAACTCAAACATACTAGGGATGTTCAAAACCTAAAATATTTCATAATATTTCTAATTAGTTTTTAATTCTTCCATTTTGTTAAACTTGAGTGTCCATATATTGTGTCACCGTACTCTTGAGTGGTACTTAATTTTTTAAAATTTTTTTTCAGATTTTTGTTAGTCCGTGTTTACAGTTCATGATAAACACATTCCTCATGGGGAGATGGTGCATGCACATAACATATCCATCAGAATTCTTTTTTATCTACTTCTTCTCCCTTCTCCCTCTTATTTTCATGTCTCAATATTCAAGCATTCAACAAACACTTGGGTGTTTCAGGCTTGAGGCCCAACATCTACCACCAAAGCTATGCTCAGGTGAACTGCTATGCAGAGCCTAGAGCTCAGTAAAGGATGTGTACCGCTTACTTAAATGATTATCTGTTTAGAAAGAATTACAAGAAATTATTGTTGAAGTTTTAAGAGATTTTGAAGGGCTGGGCTTGTGGTGGAAGACAGGGGCTGGAGGATCATGCAGGAGTCACAGGGCATAGATCACCACCGGCCAGGCGTGGACTCCCAAGGCCAAGGGAGATGGGACAGGTGCATGTGGGGTAAAGTGATCACGTGGGCCCTCCATAATGCAAAGGTCCCGAGAGAGGAAGGAGGGGTAGATGGTGAGGACAAGGAGCTGTGAGAGAGTTATATGCTATTTCAGGCTTCCTTTTGTGACTCTCTAATGCTTGATGGCCCAGGTAAGAAAACCTCACCTGACTGTAGATAAAGTTTGGCTTTGAAAGTTTCAATTCTTTGGAAATGCAGGCATCAGGAGAGTGACAAAATATTGCCTGTAATTGTTGAAAAAGATAATCCACGCTGTGACAGGAAGTGTGGCTGGAGAAGTCCAGCAAGGACAGGACCTTCAGATCCTGGGGAGGGAAAATAAGTTGTGTGGCACATGCTGGATGGCTTTTGATGGGGAAGGACAGAGGAACAAGTTTACTCTTACACACTGGTCAGTTTTCCCCATGTCCCAAGGTTACTTAATAGTCAGCATTCACATAATTTACGTTTTGCTTTAAACACTGTATTTTGTTTAGAGGACTTGCCTTCTAGGTGGAACCTAAGACTGGTGAAGATGTCAACAGTGTTGCAATGAGTGCCACTCCGAAACAGTAAATTTACGACTTCCTGCTGCTAATTCGGGGGCAGCAGACCTCAGGCATGACCGCATCATTCACCAGCATCCCACGAAGTAGACCTTTCTGGTCCTTTTAAATTTCGTGTGGAGGAAAGAATGGAGAATATGAAAGAGAAAGCCACGGCGATAACAAGTCATCTTCCTCTCCTCCCATGGCACAGCTAAGTGGGCATGAGGTCTGCGCCTCTGACTGAGGACCGCCAGAGGCTTTGCGAGAGGAAAGGAAAGACAGGAAGCGTAAAGAAAACAGTCATCAAATCAAAAAACGTTTTCGTCTCAAAGTATTAAACCGAGGGAGTGATAAAAAGGACCATTAGGCACAATTACTCTGGATATTAAATAATTGTAAAAACTCAAGTTGTTAAATCATATAAATCTGGCGGCTGAAGCCCTTGGATGGGACCAGACGCCCCCCTGCCCCCCTCACCTCAAGGCAAAGCGCTTCTCCTGCCCTGCCCCTTGGACTGCCTGGCTCTGCTGTGACACCCAGCGCCACCTGGTGTCTGTGGAGCTGAAACTCAGGTTGACTGCAGGTGGAACTGGCAGGCAGGATTAATGACGCTAACAGAGCAGTGCCTTAGGAGCACAGGAGAAAGGTCGCTGTTGTGAACACGCAGTGCCCTCGAGGCGAATGTCCCGCAGTGGGGAATGACTAACATGGGATATTTTTTGAGATTTGCACATTGCTTTGTCTGAACAACCAATTCCTTCAGAGTTACCTGCATTCTAGATTTTCAGCTTCATTTAAGTTCCTGCAGCGACACCGGTTTTGTGAAGTCACTGTGTCCTTCAGCCTGCCTATTCTTCACCAGTGTGAACGGCCTGCCTCCGCGCCACAGTAATTTAGGGTTAAGAGAAAGGGGTGGAGAAGGACCGCTACATTGAAATAAAAATAAATGAGGGAGCCCTTAGAGGAAAGTTTAATGTAGCGGGAAGAGGAGGAAAACAGAGAGAGAAAGGTTAGCTTTTGAAACAAGTTAAGTTGTGGCCACCACATTCCGTAGCCACGGGCAAGTTGGGACTGAGTCCTCGACAGGGTCCGCGTCAGGTGGGAGGAGCAGCGGTGCAGGTGAGGGACCCGGTTGCAGGGTGGAAGCAGGGGACTCAGGGGCTGCCCTGTGCTGCGTCTGGGGAGCATGGACCACAGGAACCGGGGCTGTGGTGAAGAGAATGGAGCCACACCCAGGCCGGGTAGAAAATAAGATAATTAGCAAGAAACTCGAATTCTCTTGAGGCTCTGGTGGCCTAGCTCTGTGCCTTGGAACCTGAAGAACCGCACCCTAACGGGTCTGCCCGACCTGCCCCTCCTATTGCTGACCTTTATTGTCCTCCTCTCTAAACACTAGGCATTTTTAACCCGTGAAGTTCGCATTATTCTCTTTCTTATATACACACGCCTGCACTAGCACACAGATTGAGCCACGTAAATACTTCTTCTCTTCTATTTCGGAAACCAAATTTCCCTGTCAGGTACCTAAAATAGCCAGGATTAAAAACAAACACAACGTTTTTATTTTGCATTTGCTATGTATAAAAAAAAGTTAATGTGGCTTAGCTTCTGCACTTGAAATTGTATTAAACTCACAATTCATTGTATTAACTCGCAATTATATTAAAGAAATGCAAATAGAAAGTCAGACATGGTGGTGCATGTCTGTAATCCTCGCACTCAGGTGGCTGAAGCAGGAGAATCCCCGTGAGTTCCTGGCCAGAATGGGCTACACAGTGAGTTCAAGACCAGCCTGAACTACATAGAGAGACGCTGTTTCAAAATAATGCACATATAAAAATGTACATGCTCAAGTATTATTTCTAACCACATGAAATGGGTATCATTTCTTTGTGCCAATACTAATTGTGATGTTAATTCTTGTCACTAGCAAGGGGCAAATAAGGGATGAACTGGGAGCAAGCACAGGACTTGACTCTGGGGGGTCCTAGAGGTAGGCCTCCTGCTCCTGGTGTGGTATGAAAGGTGAAAGCTTTCTTAGGGCATAAAGAAGTGACTATTTCATCCTTTAAACATGTTTTAGAATTCAAAGCCTTCATCCAGTGTCCTGGATGGAGATAACTTTTATAATTTTATTAGTACGTTTTCAGTACATGCAGTTACAGTCATCTTAGGGGGTGGGTACATTGTACAGCTAGTCTTCTTTTTTAAATCCCCTTTCCCTTCGCTCCCACCTCCTCCTCTGGTTCCCCTATCCTGATTTTCGTTGTTGTTAACATTATTAATCTTAGCTCATGTTACCCCCTCAATAGATGATTGAATAAAGAAAATGTGGTATCTATATATAATGGAATACTACTCAGCTATAAAGAATGACAGTTTTGAGACATTTATAGGAAAATGGATGCACTTGGAAAATACAGTGTTGAGTGAAATAAACCAGACACACAAGTTTAAATACCATGTGGTATCTCTCGTTGAGTGAGGCAAAGTAAAACAAAGACAAGAGTAAAGTATGGATAGAAAGGGACAAGAGGGATGGACCTCTTGCAATAAGGAAGAGATCCAAGGGAACAAGGATGAGGGGTGAAGGGGGAAGGGAAAATAAATACAATAAAGATATGCTAGATACAGGAAATAGATTTTTAATGCATTCATTACATAAAAGCTGAATTTTTGGTTTCCCTTAATTGCCTCGTGGTAATGATTCCCAAATAAGATGAGATATTTATGAGTTTCTACCTTACTCCACATTTTTCAGATTACTATTTGTAGATGGTAAACATCAATTCTTAAGTGCCTCTTTAGGTAGGTGAGAAGTACCCTGTGATTTTTTGAAGCCATACATTATTACAATTATTATTTACTCTCATCAAATTACCTACAGGTTGTTCTTGCACCATTTTTATTGATTTTTATTTGGCCACATCAAATATCCTGTTCATACCATGGAAAAATGTACACGAAACATTTCCTGTTAGTTTGGGGCTCTTATTCTGAGATAACGTAAAGCTTAACAGAGGCTTGCATGTTTAACCTAATCGATAAAACTGCAGGAAAACCAAAGGCGAATGTGCACTCTGCCAGCAGCTGCCATATGTACAGTTCTCCTGATTTCATACTCATTCTTCCTCATGATGGCTTATTCTGTTTATCTTCTTTTACTCATTACAGAAACATCAGTGTCGTAAACTTGGTCAGACAGCTGTAGGGAAAGTATTTGATGTTTTCTTGTGATATTTTACTTTGGGGGAACGAGGAGTGAAATTTGATAACAATCACTATTTTTAATTTTTCCCTTTGTCATAAAAATTCAAGTTTCATTTAAAATCTGGTGATCAAAAAGGTTAGAATTATTTTATATTAACTTGTAGTACCTAGATGGATATACTTGACAGAATTTATTGCCTTCTCAATTTTAAATTTTAGGTAATTTTCAAATATTTTGAATGGCTGCACATGATATAAAACCATTTTCAGCTCTTCTTTATTTATAACAAGAATCCCTGTAATTGATTTTATGGCTGCTGGACATCTGAGCAGAGTTCCTTTGGAAATCTGTGATTCTGGCATCTTCCCTTATTTATGCCTCCCATAGTAATGTTGAATAAATCATTAATCTCCGTTTTTATGCCCCAGTTATTTTGCTTAAGTTATCTTGAGGTAAAACTTCAATTAGGATATGATTCTCTCAGTTATTTTCCTGGTTAATAGCAACTAATCAGTATAGGTTTGAAAACTTTTAAGCCCACCCAAGCTAAGGCTCTTGAGATAGTTTGGAACATGCTGTGATCATAAACTATTACAAAGGAATGGCTTTACATCCTATAATGCCTGTCACAACTCTCCATATATACTCCATATACCCCAACTAGAAGGAGAGAGAGAGAGACATGTTTAAAAATGAAGCACTTTTTGATTTTCAAACTCTCTGTGTCCCACCTATGACCTACTCTGGCTGTTTTATACTTGGAGGAAGTGTCACCATGTTCTTCCTGTCACAAGCAATTTCTGCATTATCTGGTGGAACCACAGCTCTTAATGCTGGTTTGCTTCTTACTCTGTATTTGGATGATCCTCCTCCTGTCACTGTTTTCTTGCTCAGTCATTAATGTAATCAGCAGAGAATAACTGAAGACTAAGGGGACAGTTTCATCCAACAACAGGCCACTGATATTGGGTCACACACCACATGGCTCTCACTTGGTCCCAGCTCCACCTTGGGGCCAGGTTACTGGTCACTCAGTGTAAGAGCCTGGGAAATGTGGAAAGCAAGGAGAAGGAGAAGGAGACTGGAACAACACCTATGAAGTGCAAGGAGCCACGGAGTTAGGGAAGGGAAGGAAGAAAGGGAGGGAAGAGGGAGGGAAGAGGATGGAGAAGAGGGACAAACAAGATGAGGACTGAAGGTGACCGCCGGGTTGTAGAAACGGGGAGTCCTAGGTGACTTAGACAAAATCCATGTCAATGATGCGCAGACTCAGAAGTGAGAAATGCAGGGCAAATATGAGGCCACTGAATGGATTCAGAAACTACACAGCCCACGGTTTTGGGCTCTTCCATAAAGGGGCTCAGAGACGGGTGCTGGAAGCATATAATGAGGCCAGTGAAGACTGCTTTTACAGTGGGAGATCCTGAAGGATGTGTGCACTTGCAGAAATAAGTGGTTAGGGGAACACAGTCAGATCTGCCTCTTCCCTGACCCACTTCCCCGTCCCTAAGCAGGCACTTGGCACAGGGCCCTGTGGGGCTGGCGGGCCTGGGCACCGGGGGGGGGGGGCTGAACCAGAGCATGCAGACCCCTCCTCCTGTGTCTCCACAGCGACAGAGCCGTGAAGGAGGCCTTGATTTAGAATCCTTCAGCTCTAAATTTATTCTGAAAGGATTTTATATACGTATCAGTACTTTTGTGAATCTGCCTCCCTGAAATTATATTTCCACACATGGCTGATTTTCTTCACGTGTGTGTGTGTGAGTGAGAGAGAGAGAGACATGGAGAGACATGGAGAGACCCAGAGTTAGAGACAGAACTTGAAAAATGCATTTGTCTGGGTGAAATCACTATTAAATTCTTAGCCAAAAACCTTAATAAAATCAGAACATCTGTCTAGCAAATTCCTTTAGCTTTCTGTGTCTCTCCCTCTCACACTCTCTTAAAACATCTCAAGAATTACAGGAAATTGTATTGAGTGGGACATGACTTAAAATCACTTCATTTTTTGTTTGCTTTTTTTTTTCAGACGATGTTAAGAAAGTTAAATCCAAAGCTGACTTTATTATAATACCCTGGGCATTCTTCCCCACCTGACTCCCTCTCAAACGCTACCCTTGCCAATCTCTGCCCCTAGACCCAGCTCCCCACAGCTGGGGGTCTGGCAGGTGCCCTCGGTTGTCTGGGGCTGTCACAGCTCTGGGTCAGGACCAGATCTGCAAGTGTGAGCACACCACGTGCCCAGGCCTCTGGGGACACACCCGCTCCTTCCGCAGGGAGCAGGGCAGGCTAGCAGGTTTCAACCAGGCTGACCCTGGCTGGCCCTTACAGCTACACAGGATCTGCTTTTGCAGGGGGAAGGTAGAATTTGAACCTAGGTCTTTGCACTGAGCTACATCCACAGCTCTTCTTAAATTTTGAGACAGGATCTCAGTGAGTCACTAAGTTCCTAAGGCTGGGCTCAATCCTGAGATCTTCCTGCCTCAGCCTCCCACAGTGCTGGGACTGCAGGTGTGCACCACCATGCCCAACCCAAGGAGCAGAACTTTATGTGGTGACTGTTCACAGTCACAGCTTCCACAGATTCTGCTGATTCTTGTGACCAGCCCTGAGGAGCAGTTTGACCTCAAAAAAGTAAGAGCCACAGACTTTGAGAAACTTGAGAATGGACTGCTTTGAGTTGGGTCCCCTACCTTGTTAGGACCGCCCTCAAGTACTGGCAGGAAAACAGGACTGCTGCAGGGACATGGAGGAAGGCCCATCACACGCCTCAGCCAGAAAAGTGAGCACAGCTGATGGTCAGAAGCAAATCACAACTGCAGTGGTTTGTCACCTACACAGGGTGCAACATCCACGGCTAGAAACTCAGTCAGTGGAGAAAATGCAGCCCACAAATACCAACAACAAACTAGATACTCAACACCTACACCCAAAAGAGAGAAAAAAGGCACTGGGGACATTATACAGTCAAGTGTTGTATCTTTCTGGATCGGACAAAATATAAACAATGAATGATGGCTCTCAGGATCCTGCAGACGGAGGAAGGAGATGACCCTGCCCAGAGAAAACTGGGGTACACGGGGCTGGAGGCTGCTGTGTGAGTGGCACACTGGACCTTGGACAGCGCGGTGGCCAGGGTGCTTTCTGTCAAGGGTTAGATGGGACAGCGGATGGATGCAGGAATTTAGGGTTAGGGTTTTTGAAAGGTAAAAGAAGAAGGAAAAGAAGTGCTTAAGAAGTAGAAGTGCTTTCTAGAGAAGAGAAGATGTGCCCTGCACACAGGATGGCCTGCTGCATGAGCAGGAGGGCAGTGGTGGTGAAATCAGTGACCACCACCCCTTATATCTTCTTCTGACCTCAGATCCAGGCTGTTGGAAGCTGTTCTGCGCCGTGATTTGACAGCACTCTGTGATTGACAGGTCACACCCTGCTGTCCAGCCTCTTTGCCATCTCCTAATCTCCTGTCTCAGTAGCACAGAAGAACTTGGGTTGAACTTAACCAGGGAGGAGTGGAGACTGCTGAGGGGGAGCCCTGGTTCCTGAAAACCCACTTAATATGTCACAAGCTGAACCAAGCCCTGAACAGTACAGTCTCATCCCCTCTGTTCCTCATATACACAGTGTACTTAGGCAGAGGGAGGGGACAAGGATGATTTGGATAGACACTAGTCACCTTATGATGTGAGGAGCCCCTGAGTGTCTGACCTTTTGATCTGTCCTCTGGTGAAATATCATCAAACTCACCATGTTTGTCCAGAGAGACAGGCCCAGTGTTAGACCATGTTGGTAAGAGTTGGTCTCCTTGGCATCAGTTGACAAGCGTGGTACAAGCCCAGCCTTGGCTTGCCAGACAGGCACGTGAAAGAACATCCAGGCTGGCTGGACCTCCCTTGTGAAGGAGCTGGTCTAGATTCTGACACTGGGTCTCAGACCAGGACTTCCTAGGATGCCCAGGGTAGGGAGGTCCCATCTGTGTTCCTCAGGCCCAGGGTCCTGCTCTCTCACCTTCAGGGGCAGCTTCCTGTGTCCTCCTCCCGACACCTGTCCCCAAGATGTATTCTCTCCTGAGACACACTCTTCCTTCCAAATGGGCAGTGTTTGAACACTTCTTCCATTCTCTCCAAAACCAGTACCAGGCAAGCTGACAGAAGGAGACACTCCACCACGTCTAAACTGCAGAAGGCCCCTCTCTGCACCTTGGGCTTCAGTTCCCACCTTTTGCACACCTAAGTGCTAGGATGCTTGGTTGTCCCAAAGCTGGCAAGGCCACAAAGTTCTCTGCACCAGGCAGAAGGCCCTTGGTGAACCTGCTCATGTCTGCACAAAAGCAGGCATGGCCAACTTATTGTGAATGAGTGCATCAGCATTCCAATAAAACTTTATTCACAAGAACAAGCTATGGGTCAGGTGGGGTTCCTGGCTTGTGGGATCCCACAGAGACTCCGAGTTCTGTCCTTTCAGGTTTTTGTTGTAGTTGTTGTTGTTGCCACTGTTGTAATTCTTCTGCTTAGTGCCAGAGTCCGGGCCAGTGCCTCCCAATCACTGTTTACTGGAATGTAGTTCTTGCGAGAGTGACAGGGGACAGGTCCTGTCTTATCACTTTCCTGTCACTGGGACACAATACCCAATACCTGCAACTTAAAGGAAGAGAGGTTTTGGGCAGGGGATTTAGCTCAGTGGTTTTGCCGCCTGCTGCATGAGCACAAGAACCAAAGTTTGATCCCAAGTACCGGGGGGGGGGGCGTTATTTGGCTCCCAGTTTGTAGAGGTTTCAATCCATAGTCAGTTGGCTCCAAGGCAGGGTGGCATGGCAGAGAAGTGCTCCTCATGGCATGGTGGACAGGAAGCAGAGAGCAAGAAGAGGAACCAGAAAGGAGATAAACCTTCTGGGCCACAACCCCATGACCTGCCACTCAACTATATGCCTCCATAATGCAATCGCTTTCGAAAGTTCCACTTACGAGCACATGAGATTCTCGGGGGACATCTAGATTTAAACTAGAACAGGTCCAATCTCTGCTTTATGAAGGGAGCCTGACAAAGACCCCTTGAGTTTTGGCTGGGCTGTAACTCACACACACCCATCCATCCACCCAGCACCTGGTGCTCACCCTCCACCAATAACCAGGCAAGCAAGGAGCCACCAGATCAGGATGGAGAGACAGGCTTGGGGTTCACAGCAAGCTCCACATTGGGCATATCAACCCCCAAATGCCTCTACTATATCTGATGTAGCAATGCTGCCACTCAGAGTTGGCTCCTAATTTAAAGGTGTTTAACTTTGGTTTCAACCAAGAATTGCTTTAAAGAAATGCACAATCACTCACTCTCTTAGTGAATCCGCCTATTCTTTTACCCTAATATTTACACACTCACACACATTTACTCTAATATTTACTTCACTGGATTTATCGAAATTCATTACGTTTCTCCTCTCCTAAACAAACCCCCAATGGTGTATACATAAATTCCATTTTTAGTCCATGTTATTTCAGAAGGTAATTTATGAGGGCATTCAGATCTGGCAAGAGCTTCAGATTGGTTTACCTCTCCTGTGCCTCCAATCATTTTACGAACACGCAAAAGTAAAATAGTAACTTACAAGAAATCTGCTGGCATCCCATGCTTTCTTACTTAAACAGATTAGAAAAACTCTGTGAGGACAATGTCTGGAATCAGTACCAATCCAGCTTGAACTGAAGTATATTTGTTTTAAAAATTAGCGTTTTGTTGTAAGAAAAAAAATCCAAAACATAGATCATATTGAACATGAAGAAAAAGCAATTATTCATATGTGATAGGCAGAAATGCAGAGGAGAAAAACACAGTATTAACTGAGTTTTGCTATTCCTATGGAGTCAGTGTAATGGCAGATGTCCCGGTGCTCTGCCGTGAGGTCCTAGTGCAGAACACAGATCCTCTTCCGTGTGCCCTGTCCCCCGTCTGCAGTCTCCCTGGTCATCCTGTGAGCTCACAGCACCCAGAGAGGTGGAGCCTGCGCTGCCACAAGCTTGCCACATTGCGAGTCAGATGCTCACTGCATCTGGTTTTTGCAAAACTGTGCTGCTAAATCACATTTTCTAAGATTGAGTCATTCTTGCCTTTGATATAACATAAAAACACCAATAAATAATACCAGATGACATTATGGGATATGAGAAAATAAGACACTTGTGTTCCAATAATAGAAAGGGTTAAGGCAATAATCCAATCTGTTATCTTCAATGGTGAAGGTGATGTCTCCACTTGAAGGATTTAGTAATTGGGTTGAGCGACCTGGGACAGTATTGGGGGTGGTAAGATTTTTCCTTCAGGAAAACAAGGATTGCTAATGCTGACATCGAGGCCCTTCCTGTGGCATGGGGATCCTGCCATGTCCACCCAGTGGTGCCACAGAGGACCCTCGGAGTCTGGTGGTGTGCGGGGGGGAGGGGGGGGTCCCATCAGGGGTATGAGGCCCAGGTTGAGTATTTCCTGCTTTAGCACTCAAAGACTTTGGACTGCAGAAAGGTCCCCTAAACTGGGTGGTTGGTGTCCAGTGCGGGGCCCCGTGCCAGTGGTTTCTGTCCCAGTTTCCATGCCAGGACTCTGAGAGGGCACTGCTATCTGTGCCCCGAGATGCCCCCTGCTCAGGAATTACACACAGGGCTCACGCACTTGCCGAGAAGCCAGCATTCATTCTTTCCCTTTTACCTTTTTTTGTCTAGATGATTACTTAACACATTTAAAATTTTAACCTTCCAATTCTATCTTCAACATAGTGGTTGAGTATAGTACCTTTCAGCACTACTCAGAAAGTCATCTTTACAGAATTTTAGAAACCTGGGCATGGTCGTGAATGCCTGTAATCCTAGCACTTTAGGAAGCCAAAACAGAAAGATCACAAATTCCAGCCCAGCAGCCTGAGTGACATGGTGATTTAAGGAGACCCTGTCTCAACATAAATAATAAAAAGTGTTGAGGATGCACCTCAGTTTGAAAACCCTAGGTTCAATTCCCTGTACTGCAAAAAAAAAAAATTATAAGTGTTAATTGACGCTCCTTTCCTGTGGAAAATGTGTTACAGCGTTTTGGGGTTGATTTTGTTTGTCTGTAGTTTGTTTTTTGATAGTTGCCCCCTGTCTTCTATTACTTCAGGCATTCTGAGAATTTCGATCATTTGTCCTATCTGCTGAATCCTTACACTGTGAAGACATGAGGTGAAGTTCATGCCACTTGAATGAAGAATTTGTTTCTATCTTTATAATCCAATAGAAAGTCTTATCCCACACCACTGAATTTCATTCAGGTTGTGTTAGTGTCACAAATTCTGAGCTCTCAGAAGCGACCCTCATGAAAGCATTGCAATCACCTGATTGAAAAAGATGGGTCAGATGGCATCTGATGTCTGAGGTTTGGGGTCACCTCTGGCCCACAAGCCTGTGTCACCAAGCTGTGGGCGAAACCATTTTCCTACGTCCCCAGCTTCTGCTTTGTTGGAACTTTATGTTGCTCTGCCCCTCAGATGAACCCAAGGTGACAACCCCTGCCTGTTGCAATCAGAGTTAGACGGGCTTTGTTCCTCTGCAAGGCATCTGTTGAGCACGTTCGCCCCACTGGGGAGTGGGAGTGGGAAAGTGAGGGCTGTGTGGGGGCAGCACCCACAGTGTAAGTGTTGAGAATGCTTGAGCACCTAATGAGACCCCCGCACACACGGTGGGAGCCATGGAGAGTTGCATCAACAGAACTAAGCACTGCTTTTAACCTCGCATTGCAGCATCCCAGGTCCCTAAGGGTGCCTTTGTCCTCTTGCTGGCTAACACCAAGCCATCACTCAGAGGTGTCCCGCTGTGCCCTGCAGCTACTGTTGCTGCCTGTCTGGCATCCAGGTAACTTCCACAGTGGCCCTGGGGAGTTGGTACCCTGTGGATACAGACTGCACAGCAGCCAGGCCCCCCAGCCTTCAGGACAGTGGCAGGGTTCAGAGGCAGAGGCAGGGGTGACCTTGTTTTAAGTGACTAAGGATGACTCATTTTTCAAATGTAGGTCCTTGTGGAGGCCATTGTAAATGTGTTTGTTTCAGTACTGGTTTATTGCAGTGATAGGTGATTTCTTTTCCACCCACAAGCAGAGATTTCTTTGGGAATGAAAGGTGAAGTAGGCAGGCTTTCTCTGGTACATGCAGGCATGTGGAGGAATTTCTAAACCTCCTCTCCAGGACGGTGTCCATAGCAACAGAGACTGCTCTGTGCAGGGATTCTCAATTAGCACCAAGCACACAAATGGAGCACATTTCCCTGCACACTGCATGCACTTTCACAGGGATTAGAAGGTGTTCTTCTGTTTTATAATATTGTATGATATAAGGACAACTTATTTTTAAATGCTTGTATTAATCATGCAGAAGACTTTCATACAGATTCATCTTCCCCTGGAGAACTATGTTGGATATTGTAACTAGCTGCAGGCTACATTGAGAGCAGTAGACAAACAGGGAGGTCCGGGCCCCACTGTGATCTTACACAACTGACTTCACCTATCCAGGACTCAGTGATTTAGGGATTAAATATGTTACAGTCCTATAATGTTATTATATAATATAGAGCTCTGATTAACTTCATGAATATATTTCTAAGCCGTATTGCCAAATGAAGAGAACAAACTAACAAATGGCAGAACTGTACAGCAAAACTGCCTCTTCTGTAGCCAAAAGAGAGAATGGACATTTTTTTGTTTGCATATTCTGATAGTCTCTGGAAGAATCTGCAAGAAACCAGGAACCATTTTTGTATATTTAGGAGCCTTGAGGATTAGGCAGATGAGAGATGAGAAAGGAAAAAGACTTTTCACTGCAGATTCCTGCAAACTGTCTAGTTCTAAACCATGTAAACAACTAATCTATAAAAATTTAATTTAAAAAGAAAATGCACATATGTTGCACCAGGGGCTGTCAAACTAATCAAACTAATGAGTAAATTATAATTCTCACACCAAATTTGAGGTGTCATTCAAGCATTTATTGAGCACCAACCATGTGTAAGACTCTTTGCCAGGATCTTGCAAAAATGTATAAAATTTATTTAAAGGAGGCCTTTCTACGACAAGCATAAAAATAACAATGAAGCGTGTTCACACCGCGGTGTAAGTACAGGGCTGCAGGGATTTGGATGAAACAAAATGACAGGCTCTCTGGGGGAGGAGGAAGGTTTCTGAGATAATGTGATCCAGGAAAGGGCACAGCGGCAGGATGAAGAACGTGTGCTTAATTTGCTCCGCAATCAAGAAGCACTGAAGTGTTTGGAATGGGAGAAACCTAATCATAGATCCTGTCTTTCAAGAAGGGTATGGCTGGTGATCCTTTTCACACAAGGTACAGCAGTAATAGCTGTCACTTCACAATTACAGGGCAGACGCTGCACCAGGCACATTAGATGAAGTACTTTAAATGCATTGTCTCTTAATCCTTAAAACACCCCTATCAATGGAAAGATGGATGGATGGATGGATGGATAAGAGGATGGATGGATGGGAGGATGGATGGATGGATTTATTGCCTAGCAGAGATCACAGCTACTTTATTATTAAAATTTCATCCTATGTATGTTGAAAATGGAGCTTAGAGAGGTTAAGCAGCCAGCATGCGGTCACATGAAGAGCATGCATTAGTGGAAGATTGACCCTTAACACGGAAACTTGCATGCTAATCACTTCATAATCGCACACTGGTGGCACCTGCCAGTGGGGGAGGGAGAATATCTACTACAAATAAGCAGGTTTTCAAAACCCTCTGATATGAAACTCACTTCTTCTCAAAGCCTGTGCAGAACTACGTGCATAATATATAAAATATCAGACAAATTTGATTGAGAGTTTTTATTTTAAGATTGCAATGATTCTATGTGAAATTCCACTCAAGGGCTCTGGGTAAATGCTGGCAGGCAGCCAGGTTAGGAAAGCAAACCCTCAAATAGTTTAGGAACACTGTGTCTTTGGGTAGTGAGGACTCTGTGCTCTAGGTAGATGTGAAACTTGAATATTGTTTTATTTTTATAAAGGCTGTGTGCTGTTGTGTTTATTTTTCCCTTCTTAATGATCAACAGTATGGCAAACATGCTAATTAGGTCAACATGTAACCCAGTCTTTCTTGGGTTCCATGTGGAATTAGGAGGCAATGTGTCCTTTGTATATCTCAGGCAGGAGTGTGGACCCTGGACCTCACTAAAGAGACTGTTGCATGTGGATGGGTGGAGAAAACCAAGGGCAAATTTCAAGGACAGAGGAAGTGCCATGGAGTTGTAGACATCGGAGGCAATCGCAGTGGACACTAGAAAACACCAACAGCAGGAATTCTGTCACTCTTTCATGATGTGACCTCTTTGGGAGTCTGGTCCTCGATGTTACCAGGCATGACAGGAACCCAAGAGCCACCCATTTTCCATGGACATGTGACCCTCATCAGGCCTGGCTCCATGGAGACCCTGTGCACGATGATTTCCCTTGTGCTTGTGGATGCAGTGAATGCTTCCCTACCTCCTTTCAAGCCTTCTACTTTGCTATCCTGCCCTAGACGAGAAGCTGGAGTCTGGCCTTCTGGGTGATGAGGAGGCCTGGCCAGGGTAGGAGCAAGGCTGCAGCTCAGTGTCCACTCAGCAGTGAAGCAGTTGGTCACTCTGCTGCTGGTGACCTGGGTTCGTCAGGAGCAGCCATTATGTGGTTCAACACTTTCTTAGGGTGCTTTACTCAGAGTTAAAATGGAATATGGCGTCTTGGTGCCCAATGTCTGCACCTCCACATCCCAGTAAATGGTGATCAGGTTCAAGGCCAGATATGATTGGGGCCACAGCAGCACCCCCAGGCCAGGCTGTGAAGCTGTGTCCTGGTTGCTTTCTCTGAAGCCTGTCTGTGTGGACCCAGCTTCTCCTAAGGGCTCCTCAGTCTGAGATCTGTGTCAGGAGCCTTTCAGAAGCTGTTCAGGCTGAGCCAGTGGCTTCCTAATTCCTATCTTCCCCCGTTTTTCTCGAATGGAAGCATGAAATCCTCACAGTCCTTTTCATTACAGTGTGAATCCATCCCTAGGGAAAGTCAAGAACTGAGAAGAGCCCAGTGAGTGTGTGCCTGCTCCATGAGGTGCCAGTGACTTACGCTGGGGCATCAGCCGGAGCCATTGCATCGCTGGGAGAAGGTGAACAAAAGAGCAGGCTCAGGCCTGGGAAAGCAGGTGGACCTGCTGTGCATACCTCCTCCTGTTTCTAGGCCACTGGTGATTTTCCTTGGCCTGCAGGTGTCATGTAGAGAGCTGAGGTCCCACAGGGCTGGGCTTGCTATCTGCAGATGGCTGGGGTGTCTCTCAGGCCATGTCATTTCACCATGGGGTAGAGTGCAAACCAAAGAGTATGGCCCTGCTTTCTCCCCCAGACCAGGCCTCTGATGTGGCCTCACGTCCTGACTGCAGCAGATGGGACTGTCCAGCTAAGGGCGGCTTGGTGTCTTCTTTGTGTTTACAAAGGCCATTATATGGGCTGGGGAAGTTGATGGGTCAGACAAAGCTCTGTCACTAGGACTTTCCCTGAACTCCTGGCCTCTGTCTACTGCACACAAAAAACACTGCTCCTTCCTTCCCATGCTTTTTTAATTTTCAGATTCTTTGAAAAGCATAAAATACTGGTGCTGTTAAAAAAAGACAAGGTCTGTCTCCAAAGACATAAATGACTTACATGAGCGAAGGAGGCCCAGGGCCACCCTTGATCAATATGTTTATTGATTGCCCAATAAGTCCTAGAGAGGCCATGGCACTGTAACGTGGGATGCTGCCTTCTGCTCCTTGCCCTTTACCCTATCACTGGGGATGGAAGTGAGATGCATGCATGAGCAGATGTGAATGTTTCCAGAGCATGCTCTGCATTCTCAATGGGTCACTGTTAGGAAAAGTATCAGTGGAGTGGAAATCCTCTGTCAACCTCAGGTCCTACACAAGCAGTGATTGTACCCGTGTCACACTATTCCTCCTGTGTGCCACCCAAACAAGAGAAGACAGCCCTTGAGCATGGTGTCCATCCTCAAGAAGCCTGGTGTCTCTTTGAGAAGAGTAAACATTCACCTGAGAGCAGCAGTCAAGGGCTTGAGACTTCCCCGGAGGGCCAGGGCAGGCTGTAAGCAGTGTATGCATGGGCTCTGGGGCTTCAGAAGTCTTTTTGGCAGCCACAGACAGAAATTTAAATAAGAATTCACACTCAGTTTTGGGCAGCTATGTTCTGAGTACTATGAAAAAAGAAACATCCTTTCTGGTATTATGGTTCATATCTGGATGTCTCCCAAAACCTCCTGAGCTCGAAGCTGGGGCTTTTGGAAGGTGATTGGATCACAGGGGTTACAGTTGACTTGCTGTCAAGAGGTGAGGTCTGGTCAGAAGAGGTGGTCGCTGTGGGTGTGACCCGGAAGGGTTCATCCCCCAGGCCCTCCCTTCTCTGCCCACTTCCTGTCCCCCGTGCTGTGAGCAACTCTCCTCCATTATGCCCTTCCGCCAGGCTGCCCTGCCTTGGCACCAGTCGATGATGGACTAAAATGTTAGCCAAAATCAATCTCTCCTCCCCTGAGTTGTGGGTGTCAGGTATTCTGCCCCAACAATGTGGGAAGTAACCAAGCCCCCTGGGCTTTGCCTCTGCTTTCTGGAATGCAATTTCCATCATAAGCTGAGAAGTGTCCTGGCTGAGTCAGGACTGGAATGTCACCACAGGGTGACATGCTGTACTGTAGTTTCCACCATGACCATCGTGGTCAGCCGAGTCTTGAACACTGGGCCCTGCTCTGCATGATCCCTCCATGACTGTGGACTTGCCTTTTCTTCTATAGAGAGTTTTCTATCTCTGCTCCTAACCCATTGCTAACCGCTAGAAACAATCTGAACTTTAAAATCTTGTGTGCACGTAAAGTAGATCGAATGTAAGGCATACTTCCCTGAAGCTCTGGCTAATGGTCTCAGGGAGGCATAACAGACCAAGAAAGACTAATTAGTGAGGCTCCTCACTGCCTGTCACAAGTGGAGGACAGCTGGTCACAGAAACCACCAGCCTCCTTCACATCCAGGGCTGGTCTCCTACAAACAAAGATCTTCCTGTGCTACTCCCTTTGTGCACCCAGAATTGCCCAGGAGCTGTGAGGTGTGGGAAGCACTGCTCGGATGGTCTTTCCCCTGACCTTGCAGGGATATCTCCTGATGCTCTCCAGAGACCACATCCAACAGGAGCAACATCAGGGATGATAGTAAAATGAGCAAAGCGCTGGCTGGCAAGAGAGGCATTTGAGTAAGTGGTGATAGAATTATTTAGAGAAGGAAGAGCCTCCATGTGCACCATGCTGCAGGTGGATGTGGCACAGAAGCTCCTGAGGAGGAAGGAAGCAGCTGGCAAGCACCACACATGGGCATGTCTCTCAAACCAAAAGGGAGCTGCAGAATAAGACACAGGTCACCTGCTGCAAGGACAGAGCTGTCCCCTCCTGGCCTGGGCAGACACAGGTCCTCCTCCTGTGGTGACCCAGAGTGGTCATGGCTGGGCTGTAAAGAAACTCCCTTGATGGGCAGAGGTTGCTGCTGGGACTTCCTGCCCATGCAGGGTCAGGTGGAAAAAGCTAGTTCCTTGCTCAGCACAGTCCTGGTATCAGAACCCAGTTGCTGATGGCCAGTAAAGTAACTAGTGCACTTCATGGGAAACATTGATGGGCATCCACCCTTAATCAGCCAGAGGATTCTTTCCTCTTCTTTGAAGTCAGTTTTTTGTGGGTGTGTTCTACTTGTGTATCTAACAGAATGAGACTCCCATTGTTTCCCATCCTCATTATTTAGCAGATATCTTCTACCATTTAATAGGAATAACAAAACTATTTATTCTGAGAACTTCATTTTGTGGGGAAAGAATCTAGAAAATATTTCCAGGGAGAAGTCAGTCTGTATTGGCAGGAGAGTGGAATGTTGTTTCCTTGTGGGTTGATCAAGAAATGAAGTCGACCTCACAGGCCTTGTGCTTTTGTTTTAAATAAGATACCAACCTTGTACCCCTGATCATAATGATGAAGTTCAAATTGCTGACACTTTCTCTTTTCAAGGGTGCTGCTTGGATCAGAAGCACCATGTCACATGGGCTCACACAATTGGATTAAATGAACAGAGTGACATGAACATCCTGTCTTTTGTGGTACTTTTAAAAATCAGTATCACTGTGTTCCAGTAAATCAACCCATGCCAGGTCAGACTCCTCAGAATGCAGAGTGGCCACAGCGGGCACTCTGTGTCCCCTCCACCTGGCCATCACTGATCACTGGGATTTTCTCATGTCTAGATCCTGCTGGAAGGGTTGAGCAGCTGCTTTGTCCAGGACACCAGGTCAGCACCCTGCTGCTACCACCTTAGTGCCAATCGCTGTCAGCTGCCCCATTCCTTCCTGCATCCCTTTGCTCCTTCTCTCATCCATTCTTCCTCCAGACATTCAATTCTGTTTTTTTAATTTTTATTTTATTGGTACATGTTTGCAGTACATAATGATTACGTTCTTCATAGGGCAGTGGCACACATACGTGACACATCTTAACTCTTGTTTCATCCTCTTCCCTTTCCCTTCCTCTTCTTCCCTCCATGTCTTGGTCCCCTTCCCTTTTGCAAAAGATCAATCTCCTGTGTTCTTTGCTCTTTTTTATATTTTGGATGGGACTGGACTGAATAATTTTTAGAAGATCTACTGAACTATGCAACTATCGATCCCTGTGGTCTCCTTTTAGGATTTCTTCAACACGCTAAGATGAAGCCTTGTACCAGTAGTGGTCACTTGTCGGGTTGCCCTCCCAGTGGCACTTGGCAGTGACTAATTGGACTGTGTCCTGTGGCTTTGTGTATTCTGGACAGCTAACATAAGAGCAGTCAGACAAGATGAGGGAAGCCTGAGATGTGACTCGCTTCTTTCATTTGGAACATAATACTACCTGGATTCATCTGTGACTTAACATGTATCAGAACTGATCCCTTTTAGTGAATGAATCCATTGTCTACATCTCTAGTCTTACACTAATACCATATTCTTTGTTTACTGCAGTAATTATTGATTGGTTAACTGAGTGATTGATTTATTGTAAGTTTTGAAATCTGGAAGAGTGATTTCAACATCATTCTTTTTCAAGATTATTTTCCTTATACTGGGTCTTTGCATTTATATATGAATTTGGAAACCAGATTAAATAATTTCATTGAGCACACAGCTGCCATTTTGAATTGATCTGCAGATCCACTGGGAGGAGTGTTGCTATCTTGATAATATGAAATCTTGGGTTACATACTGTGATCCTCTCTTCTTAGATATATTCTCAGGTATTTTATTCTTTATGCTGCTATTATGAATAGAATTTTTCCCTAATTTTCATCTATTATTTTATCTCTAGTTTCAGTCCAGTCAGGCTGTTTTAACAAAATGTCATAAATTAGATGGCTTATAAGTAACAGAAATTGGCTGAGCGTGGTGGTGCATGCCTGTAATCCCAGCGCTTAGGAGGCTGAGGCAGGAGGACTGCTACAAGTTTGAAGCCACCCTGGGCTGCATAGTGAGTTCAAGGCCAGCCTGAACTGTAAAGCAAAAATAAAGTAACAGAAATTTATTTCTCCTGGTTCTGGAAGCTAAATGGTCCAAGACCCAGGCATTGGCAGAGTTGGTGTCTGGTAATGACCCACTTCCTTTTCGGTGGACAACTGTCCCCTCTTTGTGTCCTGGCATGGTATAAATGGCAGGGGAGCTGTCTGAGGCTCCCCTTTTATTACCTTAATCACCTTCCACCTCCTAATACCATCAACTGATGGGTCGAATTTCAACCTACAAACCATGGAAGAACACAAACACTTAGAGCAGTGATGGTGAACCTTTTAGAGCTTCCAATGTATGTGCATGCCATAGGTTCACCACCACTGATTAGAAAGTAGATTTAGTGAGGAAAAATAGAACTGATTTTGTTGTGTTGCTCTGTTATCCTATAAACTCGATGAAGTAATGTATTAGTTCTAATCCTAAAGATTTTCTGTATAATATATATGACCTTGTATCAAGATTGTTTTATTTCTTTACAATCTGGACATGTTTTACTTCTTTTCCTTGCCTAAATGTGATGGCTAGAGCCTGTACTACAGAATTAAGTAGAGGCAAATACCCTTGTGTGTGTATGTTCATGGGAGAGAGCTTTCTGTCTTCCACCAGTTAGAACAAGTTAAGCTGTGAGATTCTCATGTGGGCCTTTTGGGAAATAGAGTTCCCTTCTGTTTCTAGTTTTCAATTTCTCTGCTTTTTTTAGATGATCTTATGTGTGTGTGACCTTTAATCTATTGGTATGGTGTACTACATTAATTATATTTTCAGATATAGAGCTAACCTTACATGTGTTAGAGAGATCCATTTGGCCATGGTTTATAACCATGTCTGCTGGATTTGGTTGCTAGTATTTTATTGAAATTTTTGTTTCAATATCCAGAAGTGTTGTTGATCTGCAGATTTTCTTTTCTTGGATGTCATTGCATTGTTTTGCTGCCAGGGAAATACTGGCCCCACAGAACAAGTCGGGGATACAGCCCATTCTCTCTGAATTTTAGAAGGGTTTGTGAAGGATTACTGTTAATTTTCTTTAACTTTTAGATAAATTTACCAGGAAGTCATCTAGGTCTAGGTATTTTTCTTATTGAAAGTTATTAAAACAAATTAGTTCTCTATGCTTGGCAGAGAGACAAACTATGTGTTTCTTCTCACATCTATTTCAGTAGTTCATGCCTTTCTAGGTATTTTTCTCCTTCATCTATGTTATCTACTTTGTTGACATACACTTCTTCATATATTCCATGATTATCCTTTTTATTTCAGTAATATCAATAATGCTGTCTTCTCTTTATTCCTCAGTTTAGTACTTTTCATCTTCTTTCTTTTTTACCTTAATCAATCTAGCTACAGATTTCATTAATCTCCAAAAATTTCTATTTGTTGATTTTCTGTCATTTTTTCTTTATTTTCTGTTTTGTATCTTTCTGCTTTAATCTCTATTCTTGATTTCTGTTTATTTTGTGCTTATCATCCTTTGTTAAAATATCAGCATTTCTTCCTCCAAATTTCTACTTTAGCTGCATCCTGTAAATTTTTATATGGGACATTTTCACTTTCACAGTGTACTTTCTAATTTGATTCTTTTGCTGTTGCTGATTTCTAATTCAGTTTAATTTTGGTAAAGAATATAGTTGGTGTGATTTTGATCTTTAAAAGTTTATGGAGATGTGGTTTTGGCCCAGGAAGTGTCCCTCCCCTGTATGCATGCATCTTGCTGCTGGGGAATGGTCCAAGGAGCTCAGCTCATTGCTCTGTAGGGTGACTCAAGTCTTCTGGTATTTTGTGGACAATCTTCCAGGTTGTCTTGTTTTTTATTGAACATGGGGTATTGACAACTCCAACTATTAGAACTGGATTGTCTCTTTATCCCTTCTACTTGGTCAGGTTTTGCTTCACTATTTTGGGGCTCTTGTTGGTAGTGCCTGTGGACTTAAAATTGTTAAATATTCCTGGCTTATTGAACTTTTTATCATTGTAAAATGTCCTTAGTCTCTAATAAAAAATTTTATCTTTAGTTTATTTAATTTGATGTTATTATAGACCACTGATGGCAAACATAGAACCCATGCTGCAGCACACGCCATCACTGGTACAGACTCTCCAGTTGTTTGATTATTGCTTACATGAAATTTCACTTTTCATGCTTTCATATGCAACTTATTTGATCAAAACTGTGTTTTTTATATGTCAATCAGTTGAATATTTTTAATCCAGCCTTCCAGACTCTGCCTAGTGATTGAGGTGTTTCATCTATTTACATTCAATGTAATCGTTGATAAGATTTACACCTACAATTTTGAAATTTATTTTCTGTATGTTCTGTGTAATTTTTATTCCTCTACTCCTCTATTTTTTCTTCTTTTCATTTACTAGGTCCTTCCAGTGTATCTTTAAATACAGTATCTTCCTTATTTATTTTAATTTTTCTCTTGTTAAAATTTTCTCTCAGTAATTGCCACAGTTAATCTATTCCAATCCACAGTTAATCTATTTCAGACTGATATTAATTCAAATTCAGAAAGAAATAAAAATTTTGCTTTAAAATACTTTCATTGCTTCCAGCAACTTTTGTATTATTACTGTGAAACAAGTCATATCTTTCTCCATTGTAAGTCCTAAGCACAATTTTTAAATTATTCATTTTTGCTCATATCTTTTAGAACATATAGCAGAACAAAAAAGCAGTAATTCATTTATACTATCTTTCCTAATATCTGTGCAATTATCCTACCCTTTATGACTTTATTTCTTCATGTGGTTTTGCCTGTCCATTCAATTGAGGATAAAAGTTTACCATTTGTGATTACAGGACAGTCTTCTAACAAATTACTCTCTCATTTTTCTTTATCTAGAGATGTCTTAATTTAATATTCTGGGTTTTGGGGGGGTACCAAGGATCGAACTTGGGTTCTAGCACTTGCAAGGCAGGCCACGGAACCACTGAGCTAAATCTTCAGCCCTAATATTCATTTTTTAAGAGGACTCTTTAAAAATGTCCCATTAGCCTCTTCAATTTCAATTTTCATTTTATAAGTCTTCCTTGCACATGATACACCATCTTTCTCTTGCTACTTTTAAGATTGGGTTCCTCTGACTTCGTCAACTTGATCTTGATATGTCTGGGTGTGAGTCCACTTGAGTTAGTTCTATTTTTAGTCTGCTGAGCTTCTCAAATGTAAAAGGTAAGTTTTTGTTCATTTGGAATATTTTCAGCTACAGTGGTACCTCAGCTTATGAACTTGACTCTTCCCATAATCCTGGTTGCAAACCCAGTTGGATGAGAACCAAGTCAAATTCAATGATCAGTTTCAATGCTGACCTCTTGGGGAAATTTGATTTAGTTCTTGTCCAGTTTGCAACCAATTGTGGAAAGTATTGAGTTCATGAACTGAGATACCACTGTATTATTTCTTCAAATGTTTTTTCTGGCTCTTCTCTTTCTCTTCACCTTTTAATACTCCCTTTATAAATAGATCAACAGACATAGCGATGTGCCACAAATCGCTCTAAGGCTCTTTCCATTTCTCTTAATCCTTTTGTTTTCCTGCTCCTAAGACTAGACAGTCTCTTTAACCCATTTTCAACTTTCTGTTTCTTGGTGATACCGACTCAAATCTGTTGTTGAGCCCTACTAATGCATTTTTCATTTCAGTTATTATACTTTCCAACTCTAGAAATGTTATTTGGTTCTTTTTGATATGTATACAGTGGTACCTCAATGAGAAACTTAATTCATTTCACAATTCTGAAAAAGATGGCCATGTTCATATTTGTGTGGGAAAGATGGCCCTGGTTATGTTTGTCACCTGATGCAGAGTTAATGAGCAAAAACAAAAATTTGCCAAACACTTCAGTTTGTAAACCAAATTGTTCACAAACAAAAGCATTTGTGAACTGAGGTACCATTGTGTGTATATATAATCATTCCCTCTGTATTGATCTCCTTTATTGAAGAGACATCATTTCCATTTTTCACTTGAATTTTTTAGATGTAATTTCTTTCATTTACTCAAATCTATATCTCTAACGTCTGGTATAAAATCTTTGTCTATCAAGTCCAAAATGTGGGCCCATTACAAACATTTTTTGTTGACTGTATTTTTTTCTCTTGTATTATGGTCCATATTTCCCTGTATTACTCATAAATTTTGCTATGAAAAACTGAATGTTTTTAACTATGTCATAATAACTCTGCTATTAGGTTCTTCTCTCTCCTGACATTTGCTGTTGTTGCTGGTATTTCATTGCTATACTTTTCTTTTATTTTCCTATTGTTTCATGATTCCCTAGGACTAATTCTATAGATTGTTTGGTATAAAATGCAATGTATGACTACTGAGTTCTCTGCTGCTTTTTTTTAAAGTTCCTGGCGTTTGTTGTTTGTTATTTTTTAAGCCTGCCTTCTTAGATGTCACACCAAGGTCAGTGTAAATCAGAGCTGAGCCAATGGTCAGCCAGCAGAGTTTCTCAAATACTCTCCATTAGTCTCCCGTCCTTTGCCAAGGGGCTGTGTGTGAGAAGGCAGTCTCCAAACTTCAGGACTTTTGAGGATCCCCTACTCTCATTCTCTGCCTCAAGGTCACCCCGAGATGAGCTCCTTGCCTTTTTCTTGTCTTTATGGGCAGGCACTCAGCCTTTTAAATCCCCAGGCATAAGTCAGAGCTCTCTTAAGTTCCCTATGGTTGACTAGTTCTCTAGGATTTTCTTTTAAACTCTCAGCCAGACTTCTGTTTATCCCAACTGAAATTTCAGCCTTAGGCAGCTGAGATGTTGCCAGAGTTCCCTATTGTTTCAGCAACACTGGGAGGAAGGTCTCCCCAGCATCCTAGCTAAGAACAGAGATTTCCCAGGGAGCCAGAAGTTCAGACAAAATATCGACTATGCTCCAGGGATGGTGCCTTTAATGGAGCTCCAAAAGCCATTAAATCTCTTTGCGGTCTTCAAGCTACCGACTTTGGCTTCTGTGCCACTCAACTGAGATAACGGGGGATGGGAGCAACCTCAAGTTAAATTTTCAGACCCTTGCTGCTTTCCCAAAATGCAATTGTTTCAGGTGGTTTCTCTTAGACTCCTGGATGGATAATTTTCATTTTATTCTGTGGCTTTGGTTAATTGGTATACTTCTGAAGTCATTTCTACTTCCATTTATTAAAAGTTGTTTTGCCAACCCATGGGTTAATTCTCCACGTTCTCGTGACTTTTAGTGCTACAGTTCATGATATAGTTCTGGCTGCCTTTTGAACATTGTACGACTGAAGAATATAATAATCCTATTCATCCAGGCTCTATTTATTCCTCCTCCTACAGTACACAGTTCAGTGCTGAAGATGGTAAATGGCCTTCTCTTTCTCTCAAGATGAGTTAGATCAGTCTTTAATTGCCACACCAGGCTGACCATTGCTTAGTACCTGCTTCCTGTCCTGTCCTCTCCTTTTACTTCTACAGCCTCAGATGAAAACTCTTAACCTAGCAGAGCATGCTGATGTTTTATGTGACTGGTGAGTGTGGAGCATGTGTAGATTATATCCTCCACAAGAAGAACCATGGCTTCATCCTCTTTTCAGAGGAATGAATGACCTACAGGAAGTTAAAATTTTGTTCCCTTAAAATAAAAACATCCCTTAGTTGTTCCTTCTATCCCAAAGTAAGCAATAATGTTATCATCTTATAAATGGCTTTCTTCACCTGGTCTGTTTCCTCTATCTCTTCCTGCATATCATCTAAGGTTTCTCCTATAAAATCCTCCCAAGATGGGGTTATGGTGAAAAGTGTGGATTCCTGGGTTTCACTGCCCAGGTTTTAATCCCAGTTCAGCCACTTACTTCTGGCGTGATAATGGAACTATGCCCTGACTTCATATAGCCTGAGGGCATTCCTCTGTAAGGTTGAGCCTATAGTCACAAATAATTAAACAATTGATTTATTCTCTTTCTACTGAGCTTTTCGGCACAGCACAGTTCAACATTCACTGAGGGATTTTCTTTCACTGGACCCTGTGCCTTGCTGGTAGAGTACAAAGCTACCATATTCTCAGGACCTGAAGTGTCTTGTGGGCAAGACACATGACCCCAGTGGAAGTCATGCATATGCTAAGCCACATAGACAGAACTAAGATGACACAGAAAAGGTCTTGCCCCTGGCCCTTGAGGAATGGGAGAAAAATGAAAGGAAGGTTTCTTTGCAAATGCAGGTGACACCTGTCCTAGGTGGTGATGGAAAAGGAGGGAGAGAATGACACTCCTGGAAGAGAGTGACATGGATACAGGGACAAAGAGGCATGACTACATGGAGCATGGGAGCTGCCTTCAGATTGGGATCACTGGCATATGTCACCTACAAGGAGCAGTGGCAAGAGGCAGAGCTAGAGCCTCAGCTGATGGTCCTGTATGCAGAAACAGGATGATAAGCCAGATTTGTTGTTTTCTATAGTAGATGGGAATCCAGTAAAAGATTTTAAGAAATTCAAGACTTGGTCATAAGTTTGGTGGCTTTGGGAAGGATGGCTTTAAGAAGGGAAACATGAAACATAGGGTAGGTGAAAGTGGCCCTTTTATCTAATTGAGAGAAAATGAAGGCCTGGATTATGGAGGTGGTAGGGAGAATGGAGGAAATGGGATGGTTTGGGGAAATATCAATCCCCATAAAAGAGTGAGTGAGAAGATCGATCCACAGTGTGGCTAAGGTTTGGAAGTTCATGCACGGTCAAAATTTCAAATCTAGCCCCAGGTGGTGGATTGGGAAATGAGCCCTTAGGGATGGGATGAGGTTGTCAGGGTGGAACCTTATGAATGGGATCGATGCCTATAAAAGAGATCCCCAGGAGCTCCCTCCCCATCCTGCTACGTGAGGACAGGGGGAGAAGGCACCATCTGTGAACCTATCAGAGACTTAGCCCCACAAGCCAAATCTTCCCATGCCTTGGCCTTGAGCTTCAACCTCCAGAAGTGCAAGAACTGAAAGTCTGTAATTTGTAAGCTATTAAGTTTATATTGTTATCCTGTATGTGACTATATGGACTAAGACAAATATCTCACAGATTTATTCTTTGCACAACTGATGATAGGAAGAGGGTGCTCAGCGAAAGGGGCAGAAAGTCATGATTCACTCACATTGGAACATGGTGAATTTGAGGCACCTGTGAAATGTTCCAGTAGATAACTTCAGACATTTGGATTCCAGATTGTGGAATTCACTGAAGTGCTCAGTGTATAGGTGAGAGCTGTCAGCATGTGGGTGTAGGCAAAACCCAAGAAGAGTGATCATGACCTAGGGAGAATGAGAACAGTCAAAAAAGGCAATAAAAGCTCCAAGTACAATGTTGTTCAGAAGCAGAACCCACTAAAAAAAAAGGAAACATCACCAAGAGCTGCTGTGAAAGCCAGCCTGTGGTGCAGGTTTCAGAGACTGTGCATTTGCACAACTGTGCTGATCTTGCCAGGGAAGCCAGGCACAAAGCTTTCTGAGGATGATAACAGGATATGGAAGGCAATGGTAAAATCATCTGCAATTCCATATGCTCATCTTCCTACCACAAGGCTCCACCCAGAAATCCCAGGTTTATCTCAAAATCCAGCTGGAAAGCAGGAATCATCTTTCCCTCCTGACGTGCAGCTCTCCGCAGTTTTCTGGTGTTGTCAAGTCACCATCCTTACCACTTGGCCCAGGGCTAGGATGTCCCAGTGACCTCTCATCTGTGTATCTTCTGAGCTCCTCCCCAACCAGTCCTCCACATCCCAACCACAGGGAATTTCAAGACATCGGGTGCTATTGTCTAAGATTCCTTGTTTCAAAATCATTCTCTGTCTGCCTTTTGTTAGGATGAAGTTCAAACAACCTCTCCCCTTTTATTTTTGGCTTATTCTACTAGATCTCACTATGGGTGCTACTTTTTATGAGAATGCCTCTGTCAACCCCAAACCGAGGACCCTGCCCTTCCCATGTGAGCATCTTGTACTTCCTTGTGGCAGAACAGTATTCATGGCATCATGCAGTAATTATCTATTGACTTGCCAGTGTCTCCACTTCCTTCATTGAAGGGAGAGCTGGCTTTCTTATCCTCAGGGCCCAGCTCATAATAGAACCTGCAAACTTGGCAGATATTTGGCTGAATTAATGAGTGAATAATGATTAAACATATCCTCATCTCGTTATTAATGGAGGTCATCACAGAAGTTTATTAACTAGTAGCTTGTATTTCTATATGCATTTTAAAATAACAGAACTATATTTCTTTTAAAACTCTTAAGAAATTCAAATTGACTTTCCCCTAATTAGTCAGGATTTGTGAGATTTTTACCAGATATTAACATTTTTATTTCCCTGGCATAAGTCAGAATGCCTCCCGGATTTACCTGTGTGTTGCATTTTAAAGCACTGTTCTCTCTTATTTTTAAACTTTAGCTTGCATCTTCCCTTCTCATTGATATTATTATTAACATTGCTATTAGTCTTAATCTTTCCTACCTTGAATTAGTATCAATTCATTCTGTCTAGAGTATTTCATCACTTTTGTCTCAATCAAACTTCAAAATAATTTATTATGAATGCAGATAAAAATGTAATTCTAAAATTTACCAGATGTAGATATTCAAACAGAATTTAAATGACTTTTCCAAGAGCATCCAAATAATCATGGAGAAGAAATCAATATCTGGTGCTCTTTCTATTTTATGTCCCTTTGCTTTTCTTCAAATGGATATCGTCACTATTTTTACTTTTTTCAAAGTAATGAATTATTGTAACAGATAGTTGCTGTTTTTAAATATTTGAGGGCTGGCAGAGATATGTCAGGATGTATTTAATGCATGGCATATGTGATGGAATAGATATGTGTGCAGCACATGCTTCACAGTTCTCTATCTTGCTCTCCAGAGGAAAGTGAATTGGGTCAGATCAAATCTCAAAAAGTGATTGCATGAAAAGTAAAATATCTCAAAATATCTCAATATCTAGCCTGGAAGATTCTTTTAGAATTTCTTCAATATCTTTTTATTGCTTTGGACATTTAATACCTAATAAAACTGTAACCTAATTGAAGAGTAGGACTGCATTTATTCACCTGTGAACATCCCACACATAAGAAGGGTTCAAAAATGTGGGAGGGTTAGATTAAGAAATCGTAAGTGGATGTATGGATAGATGGAGTGGTAGATGTAGAAGTGAATGGATTGGTGGATGGATGGGTAGATAAATGGGTGGTAGAGAATGGATGGGTGGATGGATAGATGGGTGGAAGGATAGTTAGATGAATGGGTGGGTAAATGAGTGATTGGATGGGTGGATTGGAGAATGGATGGATAGGTGAATGTGTAGATGAGTGAATAGATGGATAACAGACTGGTGAGGAAATGAAAAGATACTTGGATTATGTTGAAAAGAATGAATTTCCCTTCTGGGAAGAATAAGTAATATTGATGAATTTACTGTCATAGTTAATTTCTCTTACTCAATTAGTGTTTTCTTTCTTTTCTTGAGAGATTGTAGAGATGGAGAAGCAAGGAAGCTGAGATGTATAGGTTAATATCTTTATTCCTGGCCACACAGTCTTAATTACTAGAGCTTCAATTTCCCCTTCCCTGATTTTCATCTTCAAGAATGTCTTACATTTCCTCAGTCCTTCAATGCTACATATAAATATATATATGTATATATATACATATATATATATTTCTTTATAAAATCCATTCAGTATTTTTGTTGAAATCATATCACCCATTAATTTAGGGGAATAATTGACATTGTCACAATATTAAGGCTTCCTAATCATGATGTGATTTATCTCTCCATTGATTTAGGTCTTCTTGAACATCTCTTAATGAAGTTTTGTAATTTTCCCTGTGGAAGGATTCCAGTTCTTTTATAAAATTTATTATCCTGTTTATATGCTTGGATACTACCATAAATGCTCTTCTGAGCAGTAATCCTGGAAGTGACATCAATGAATATCAGCCACTGTACTAAACTGTTCTACTCATTCTAGTTATTTAATTGCTAATTATTTTAAGGACAAAAGCAGGGAGAAGTTCAATGCTTCCTTTTTTACTTTTCCCTCTGTCACAGTTCAATTGATTACATCAATTGGATTGGCTCAGGAGCCAGCCAGGGGATTGGTGGAGCACACTTCTGAGTGTGTCCTGGGTGGAGCATGGAGCTGTGACCTCAAGGTCTATGTCTGGTCCCTGCCCCTTCCTCTCTGGCGCTGTTCTCCTATTCTGCTTCCTGACCACCATGAACTAGAAGCTTTGCTCTCCCACACCCTTCTGCTATGATGTTCCCGCCTTGGAGCAGCCAACCATGGACTGAATCCCCTGAAACCATGAGCCAAATTAAAGTTGTCCTCCTTTAAAAGCTATTGCCTGTTGCCAAAAAAGGGCAATCTAATACACCCTCCTCCGGGTGTGAGGGACTGCTACCTGCCCCAGAAAAAAACATATAACCTACACAAACCACATTCACATTTATCCTTCACACCCACCCCAATTTTTTTCTTTTCTTGGTATTGCTTCCTGTTGTTCCTCTTGAAGTTGGCCTTGCTACAGGTGGTAGTCTTCCTAACTCATTGTTTTGATAAGAATCACAACTAATCCTTACTTAATTTCACAATAAATGTATGGAGACTGTTCATAAACAATGCCATCTTAGTGATAAAGAACCTGAGGTTTTCAAGGTCAAGTTCTGAGTCTACGATTACACAGATAATTGTAGCAAACCCATTCCCTGGAGGCTGCACCTGTAAGACAGACAACCCCCTATTACCTGTCTTTTGGGGTTGTTGAGAATTTGTTTGATTTCATAATTATGAAGTGCTGATAACACCTAGTACCTAGAGAGTACCATGTGAGCTTTTCTATCACCTTCATCATTATTATAATTGTATATTGATTTTGATCTCAAATATCTAGTTTAATAAGAGAAATAGAATGAGGATCTGACCCTAACAAACTATAATTGGTGCTAAAAATTTTAAAGAACTTGGTATTTAAGAACTATATTTCTTCAGCAAATTGAAAGGAAGTATTTTGTGAATAGTAGATGTTTTTAAATGAGTAGAATTTAAACAGGTAAATTTGTAGGTAAGAGCTAGTATGAAAAATGACAAAGGCCAGAGGACATATTTTGCAAAGGGACAAATTGCTCTTGTAAAGTACAAGAGGTTGGGATTTCTTTCTGTTCTTTTGTGCCTAATATCTTCTTTCTCTTAAAACTTTCAGCTAGTATTCTAGATCCTATAGGTATGTGTGTATCTGTCTGTGTGTGCAAAGTAGATAGATTGATAAATACTGAGAGGTTATCGAGGTCCTTAGTGTTTTTATGGATTCATTATTGGAATGTTCTTATCTGCTCTGATTAGGTAAATAAATACATGTTCGTCATGGAATAGAAAATTTCAGGATACAAGCTCACCGCAAGGAAACAGGACACTCACTAATAAACCAGAGGTGGACTTTTCTCTCTCACTATGGGATTGGTACAGGAAACCATGCAAGCCTTTTGAGGCTGGTAATCCCAAGTTGGAGCAGAGTACTTAAAAGGCTACTGTGAATGAATAGTTCAAAATGTCAAAGACTTGCAGGCAGGTAATGGATTTAACCAAATGGCAGTGATGTTGGGAAAGGCTGCCTTTTGGAAAGGATTAATAGATACACCAAAGCCAGGAGGTTATGCCATTAAGTTTTTAATATTGCTATACATTTTCACTTTATATGTTGCCCTGAATATCAGTATTATTATTTAAGAATTTTTGTTAATTTTTATTTGAATATTATAGCTACCACTATAATTTGATGAGCTTTTAGAAGTGCATTCCTTTCTTAATCTTGATTTTTATCACACTCACACAAAAGTGTTTATTCTAGAGTCATCTTTTTGTTCTGTGCTGGGAAATGCACCCAGGATCTTAGCACTGAGGTACATCCTCAGCCCTTTTCTGTTATTTCTTATTTTGAGAGTTCGATTGAGTTCTAGTATTTCATTACTTATTTTT